>CM053581.1:447329973-447401977 GCA_028627135.1 Pseudochirops cupreus
AAAAAAAAAAGATTGTTTACTTAATACAAATGTATTAAGGTCTAGGCTTTCTTTTCAGTAGTGCTCTGAAAAAAGTCACGTTCATATAGTCATCAGTTCATATTTATTGAAAACCTAAGCAAGGTATTGGGGCAAGAAGGAATACTGGGACCCTAATACAATGGAGCTATGACTTTGGCCATACAGGTTTCCCCTCCAGGAGTCCAGATTGCAACCACGCGGTAGAATAGATAGAGTGCTAAACCTGGAGTCAGAGGAAGATCTGGGTTTGACTCTCACTGCAGACACTTACCAGCTGTGTGACCCTGCCCAAGTAACTCAAGTCTCTCTGGCCTTCAGTTTTTGCTCCTGTATGATAAGGGTGTTAGACTAGAGGATTGTCTGACTTTAAATCTAGGATCTAATCATCTATAAATTCTCTGCAGATGTGCAGAGGGGAGCTTGCCACTCAATCTCTCCTCCTATAACAGAATTATCTCACTTCCATTTCTGACCTCATATTTCTTGTATGACATATGGTTGTGCCACTTCTTGCGTCCAAGTCAGCATGGTGTTGTGTGGAGGTTGCCAGCCTTGGAATCTGAAAGACCTGGTTTCAAATCCTGCCTCTGGTACCTGCCAGTTGGTACCTACCTATGTTCAATCAGCCATTACATACTTATTAAGCATCTCTTATGTATCGGGTATGGTGCCAGGCACCATGAATACAAACGCAATGAATTAACCAATCCCCGTGTAGGAGTCCAAGTTAGGTGTTGTGGTGGATAGAGTGCTGGGACTGGAGTTAGGGAGACTCATCTTCCTGAGTTCAGATCTGGCCTCAGACAGTCCTAGCTGTGTGACCCCAGGCAAGTCACTTAACCCTGTTTGTCTCAGTTCTCTGCTCTGTAAAATGAGCTGGAGAAGGAAATGGCAAGCTAATCTAGTATCTTTGCCAAATAGGGTCACAAAGAGTCAGACACAACAAACCACTGAACAACACTTACAAGTAGCCTCACTTCCCTCATCTATAAAAGGAGTGCCTCCCTTCCATGGCTGTTAGGATTAAGTGAAACGATGTTTATAAAGTGCTTTGCAGACCTTGAATACATTCTCGTGTATCTGGTAATCTTTGGAAGACAAAGCGTATTCTCATTTATATTCATCTTCTCTATTAACCTAGAAACTGAGGCAGAGAGAACAAGATCATTTGTATCAACAATGTTGTTAAAGAATAGCTCAGTGAGAGTCAGAAATAAAAGCTGATTTTCTGACCTCTCATCCATAAATCTCAGCTCCTTTGTTAGTCAAGAGGAAGGATACATGGGAATGTTCTTAATATTCCCAGGAGACTGGCACTCTGCAAACTCAAGATCCATCATTTTAGGCCTACCACTTCTTCTAAGGGAAAGATTACCTCCCAAGGATCACGCATGTGGAGAAGGGCATGTGCTTATGTATTCGTATTTCTCTACAATTTGCTCATGCATGTTTCCATTTGTGGAAGATGCATACATGTCTCTATTAACCACAGTGTATGAGCCAAACCAGTATTGATTTAGGAATATTTGGCACCTAGAATATCTGTAAGCAGCTGAACACCTTTAAGGATTTAGTTATTATGGGACATGCTTAGAAGAGAGATTATGGATCTCTCTTCTGGTGGTGTGGATGGTGTGATGTAGATCACCAAGATGAGAAACAGGCTCAACTGAAATGTGGTTGAAATAGGAAACCATCCTGTGAAAGAGAATGCCCTCACAAGCTTTTTATATCGGCATGTATATAATCTGCTTGCATCATGGCTTATGACCAGGATGAATATTTTAACAGAGAAGATCACTTAGGAAATTAATAAAAAAAATAGCTGGCATTTATGTAGCATTTTAAGGCTTATGGGGGTACTTTACACAGACAGAGTGGCCCCAGAAATCTTAGTACAGTTTTAAGTTTTAATAGCTATGAGCTAAGGGGTACTTCTGGGGCACTCAATACATTACCTCATTTCATCCTTACAAAAACCTTGTGAGGCAGATATAATAAGTAGTATTATCTACATTTTTACAAATGAAGAAACCGAGGCTCAGGAAAATTAAGTGGTTTGTGCTTAGTCACACAGCTAGCAGACATCCGAGGCAGTAGGAGCCCACATCTTCAGGCTCCAGGTCTATTGCTCCATTCACCAATTCATTAATTAGGTTGTTCTCTTAAATCATTTGCCAATTTTAACTTAAATCTTTTTAGTTGTTCAGTTGTGTCTGATTCTTTGTGATCCCATGGACCACAGCACACCAGGCCCTTCTAGCCTCTACTGTCCCTTGGAGTCTGTCCAGGTTCATGTTCTTGTTTCCATGACACCATCTATCCATCTCATCCTCTGCTGTCCCCTTTTCCTTTTGCCTTCAATCTTTCCCAACATCATTGTCTTTTCTTGTCTTCTCATTGTGTTGCCAAAGTATTTAAGTTTCATCTTCAGTATTATTTTCTAGTGAATAGCCTGAATTGATTTCTTTAAGTATTGTCTGATTTGACCTCCTTGCTGTCTGAGGGTAGACTCTAAAAAGTCTTCTCCAGCACCACAATTTGAAAGTGTTGATTCTGTGGCATCTAATTTTCCTTATAAATCCAACTCTCACAGCCATTTACTATGCTAGAAAAACCACAGCTTTGACTATATGGACCTTTGTTGGTAAGATGATGTCTCTGCTTTTTAGTATGCTGTCCAGATATGCCATAGCTTTCCTTTCAAGGAGTAAATAAATATCTTTTAATTTCATGGCTGTAGCTACTGCCTGCAATCATATTTGAGCCCAAGAATATAAAATCTGACACTGTTTCCATTTCTTTTCCCTTTAGTTACCAGGAAATGATGGGATCAGTTGCCAAGATTTTAGTTTTTTTTTATGTTAAGCTTCAAGCCAGCTTTTACACTCTCCTCAATTATCTGTCATTAATTTTTATTGCTTGTTAGCAAATGGGGATGGATTTACATTTCCAAAAACAAATGATAATTTCAGTCCTGTTCCTCTTCTAGTATCTTCTCTGTTTAGCAGAGGGGTGATCTGGGTTCTGGAAGGAGGCCAGCAAAAAGCAAGCTCCACCAGCTCCTACCAAGTGAAACTATGGGCCTGACAATAGACTATGTTTGTTGTCTGAGGTCAGGTCAGGTCAGAAAGGCTCACTACCTGATGGGATCAAGGGTAATGAATTATTTTGGCCACAGAAATTCTCAGAGGCTGTCTCTTGGGGATCACAGTACCCACACTGACTAATCGCAGATCTCTGAAACATTGAAGATAGAGGAAGAAATCTAGGAAATATTTTCTCAAATTGACTCTTACAAAACTATAAGATCTTAATTAAAGAATAGTTTTCCTTCAAAAAAGGAGTCCTGAACAGAATAGTAATTCATAAAAATTTGTCAATGAATCTTCCCTGCTATGGATAACAGCCTGTGTATGGTCTTCATCTGGGTTTCTTTCATACAAATACATAGGTTTCTAATATACCTGAATGTGCTTAAAGACACTTTTGGTCTGTGGATGGATCTTGATGTTTCAGACATCTAAAGGAGCATCATACCTAAGTACTCAGGGCTCTGTGGCAGGAGAGTATTCCTGAGCCTTCGTCCCTATGCCCAGCCATTATTAATCACTATGTAAGCCACGAACAATGAGCTGACCCCTTGTCATTTCCTTTCTGCCAAGAAGCCAGGAGATCCAATATCATGACAACAAGTCTATGTTCTATTGGTTCTAAAAATAGATGTCCTTTGTGCCTTAGTCTAAGAAGGTCTATCAGTCATCTTGACTGTGAAAACTCAGTCTAGTTTTTAAATATTAGGTGTGTCTGGGGGGAAAAAATGAAGGTTAGACATCAGAGAAAGATACTGAATCAAAAGTATGGATGTTATTAGGCATGTGATAAATGAAATGCTCATGAATAACCTGCTTTGTTCTCTGTCCAATTCATCCTCTATGTAGCTAACACATTGCTATTCCAAAGATGTAGACGTGTCCATGCAATTTATCTACCCCTAAATCATCAATGGCTCCCCACTGCTTGCTGGGTAAAATAAAATAAAAAAAATCCTTAGCTTGGCATTGAAGACCCTTCACAATTTGACTTCTACATAGCTTTCTAGTCATTTCCTATTACTCCCTTTGCCATACTCTCTATTTAAGCTGAGCTGTCCTGGTTGGTTTTTCCTCTACATGGCATTGTATCTCTTGCCTCTACCACCCACTCCTGGCATACACTAATCTGCCCCTCCTAGAATCACTGTCTCCATTTGAGATGGTGATGTCAAATACAGAGCCCACAGGCCACACTTCTGAGTGTGTCCAGACCCAGACTAAAATGTAATTGGGAAATATCTGATAAGATAAATAAAAATACAATAGAAGACAGATAATATGTTTTTCTAGGTCAATATGCAGCCCAGGGATCCTTACATTAGGTTTAGTGGCCCCTAGTTCTATTTGGATTTGACACCACTGATTTAAATGTAGCTCAGGCACCACTTTCTACACAAAATCTCTCCTAATGTCTCCTCTCTCTTCCTAAAATTACTTTGCAACAACAGTTGTTTGTCCTTGGTTTTTCTAAGAGTGTCAGTGACATCATAATGTGATGGGTGATATCTTGATTTGCCCATGAATTGGATTTAAGTGAGGCGGAGTTGTGCAAAATCATCAGCCTCACTCTCTCTTCCAGAGTCACTGAATTTCAGTGGCAGGACAAAAGTCAAGATAATACAGTGAGAATAGCTAGCATTTATGTAGCCCTTTTCCAAAGTACTACAAACATGATCTCATTTTACCACCACAGTCCTGTGAGGGAGGTGATTTTTTTTTACTACTTTGCTAATTTTGTACATATCATTCTCCCTCTCTCCAGGAGAATGTAAGCTCCTTGAGGGCAAGGATTATTTTATTTATATATTCTCAGCATGAAATATAGTACCTTTGCATTTACTATACAATTAATAAATTCTTGTTGCACTGAACTAAATCGCTTCCACCTGGAATATCTTTCCTCTACCAAAGACTAACTTATGCCAAAAAGTTTTTTCATTTAATCAGTCTCATTCTGATTGCTTCTTGACTTTTTTCTCCCCTTACTTATGGAGTACTTAGGCACTCAATTAAAACCATGTTCTTTTCCACATCCTTATCCATGTTGCTTTCAGTTCATGGCAACAGACACTTATTAAGGACTTACTATAGGCAGAATGCCATGCTAAGTGCTGAGGGACATGAAGTCACAAGACCAGGTCCCAGTCTTCATAGACGTTTCCACCTTACGGAGGAGAAAGGGCTGACATAAACTGATGCTGACAATGCAAACAGAAGATGAGAAATACAGATGATACCGTGTTACTTAATGTGGCTGCGCTTTGCTGATGATCATGTCTTTTTTCGTGGATACATGTTCTATTTCCCCACAAATGTTATAAGTTTCTAGGAGACTGGCATAGAGGGACATAGACTACGTTGCATGTTTCTTTTGTCTCTCACACCTAAAGTTAAAAGCTCTGCATAGAGCAGATTGTTAATGAATGTATTTAACTGAGTGAAAAGAATTATGTAACACCAATGTTTCAAGCATGGGAGACTTGAGTGCATGGAGGTACCACTGGGGGGAAAAAGGTCAGTAAGGGGTATGAGATTTTAGGGAAAAGTAATAAACTTAGTTGTAGACATTTATACATACAGATATTTATATCTATGTATAAACATAGACATATATACATACAGACATATATATATATATATATACATATATATATACACAAATAGACGTGTGTGTGTGTGTGTGTGTAATAGAATATTCTTGCTAGGATGGGGAATTTATGGCCTCAAGGCCACATGTGGCCCTTTAGTTCCTCAAGTCAAAGGGCCAAACTTGAGGGCCACATGTGGTCTTGAGGTTGCAGGTTCGCAAACCGATTGCCTGTCCACTCCTGCCATTTGCCTAGTGATTTGTCTCAAAGGTATGAGACAGCCCAGGACGTGTAGTGTTGAATAAAATGCCAGAGTGAACATTTACTTAATCCATGAAGCATATTTAAAGTTTGAAATCTGGTTTGGGTGTCATATATTAAAGCAGTGGTTCAACTTAATGGTTTCTTGGTTTTTGGCTTTTTGGTAACCTTGTAAAACTCAGCCATTAGGTTGCTTGGTCAAACTTCCACTGGATTGCAGCTTTTAAGATAAGAGGTATGTGTGTAGAAGGTGAATTCCTTGTGTCTGGGAATGTAAAGAGAAAAATGCCATGGAGACTCCACCAAAGACTATGGAACGTGCCAGATTCTTCTTTTTTCCTCCATGTGTTTGCCCATTCAACCAGTGGTACAGTGGAAGAAATACTGGATCTAGAATGAGAGGCTCTAAGGTCAAATCTACCATTTAATACTACTTTGGGTCTTAGTTCCTTTTCTGTAAAAAATTAGAGCATTGGACCGAATGAGCTCTAAGGGCCTCCAACTCTAAACTTATGACCCTATGGTTTCAAAGCAAACTAATGCTAATAATGATGACAATTCTATAGCTAACAATCATATAGGATTATGTGCCAGGCACTGTGATAAATGCTTTACAATTATTATTTTGGTTCTCACAAGAACTCTGGGAGGTGAGTGTTATTTATTATTATTTATTAATAATAAAGTAATAATAATAATAAAAATTAAAATTAAAAAAATAATTAAAAATAATAAATCAAAATTATTCCCATTTCCCGGTTGAAGAACTATGGCAAATAGACATTAAATGACTTGTTCAGCATCCTAGAACTAGTAAGTGTCTGATGCTGGATTCGAATTCAGGTCTTTCTGACTCTAGGCCCAGCGTTCTATCCACTGGACCACGTAGCTGCCCATTTGGGAATGGAGGTAACAGATAACAGTGTATGTCCTCACCAATTAAAATGCTGGAAAATTCAAAGGCCCAGAATTGGTGAAACTGATGACATCACCAACACATGTCAGAGATGGGAACACAGTCTCTTTTTCTTTACAGCTCCAGGAAAGGAAGATGCCCTTTTGTGCTGCTGTGTTTCCCAGACTGATGTGGGAATGCTGGAACTTTTGTGGCACAGGTGGTTGGTTCGTTTATAGTTCATTTATAGCTGGTAGACTTACAGTTGGAAGGGACCTCAGAGATCACTTTGTCAAATGCCTTCGTTTTACAGATGGAGAATCCGAAGGTAGGATGTGATTTACCCAAGGTTACATAGGTAGTAGGTGGCAGAGCTGAGACTTGTACCTGGGTCCTCTGACTTTATTTATAGCCTACATAAGAACACATTCTCTCCTCTAGAAGTACCTGGAAGAAAATTTTAGCACCCATGTCCTTTGTTTTCAATTCTTTATCTGAGTCCTAGCCAGCTGTTCCTATATCCTTTCATAAACTTTACTGGGACATATATTTTATGTATCAGCTGCCCTTTAATTTCTCTAGCATTATGGCAGACTTATCAGATTTAACTACTCATTTAAAGAGCACTAAATGGTGAGGAAGGAGAAGAGAGATTTACCACATCTCTAGTCTCCTACAATAAGTCAATTGAACCCATAACATTTGGCACATTGGGCAGAATTGTTTCATGGTAACTGGTCACTCAGATTAAAAAATGAACCTGATATCAGTAGTTGGAATTCCCCTCTTGGCTCTTGACTGGCCTTTAAATATGTAACTACCTAAAGCTTGCTATTTTCTGTTATACATAAAAGCACTCAGGGTACGGATATTTGTGAACTTCTGGAAGATCACTCTCAGTAATGTGCAGGTATCAAAAGTAAACAGTGTGGGCATCCCTAATTGCTCCTAGAGTAAGAAGAGACGTCATAGCCGATGAACACTATATCGAGAAAGCTGGAATTCGACTTTAAGATCCATATTCCTCTATGGTGCTGAGTAGGTTCAGTTCAGGGAGACCCAATTTAGAGAAAATCCAGCATCCCTGTGATTAAACCATAAATCAGGGGAACTTTGGGTATATGACTACTGGTTTATTGCAATCCCCATGATCAACTCAATTGGGTTTAATTATAACTAATCAATCCAGAGATCTTTTGGGTTATATCTTATCAGAGGATTAAAAATCCTGAGTGTTTCCCAATAGATCCTGAGGTCCTAACAAGAGTAGTGTTAAGCTATTGTCAACCAGTCAACCAAGAGGACAAAGGAAAAGTCTTCTGTAAGCTAAATATAGTAGAGGTAAACACTAAGGTAGGAACTACAAGAAGGTGCCTAGCACTAGAAATCCCATAGCAACAGGCAGAACCAAAAAAAAAAAAGACATAAAATAGTTCAGTGTAAGAAATACCAGAGATAGCACAGGATACCTCTACTTCCTATAAGCACGTAGTTTAATATTCATCCAAATTGCCTCTGACATTATTGAATTGTAGAAATATCTCCATCTTTCCTGAGTACTTAGGAACAACTCTTACCAAACTTGAAGAAAAATGTTCCAAGTGCCTAACACAGGAACTGTAGATGGGAAAAAAAAAATCAGACTCCTAACTCTGAGTCTGTTATAAATGAAGTGTAGTTAGCTTTTAAAACTATTTCAATGATGGAATACCACAAACTTCATTTTAATATTATGGCTTGAAAAGGTGATTAGGAATGTAAGAGAAAAATTAAGTAGTAAGAGTTCTCCCTTCACTATCCCCAATTTATCTTTAGGAAAGAGCAGAGAAAAGCTACAAGACTTGGCATGGAACCAAGACAGTTGACTTGTGACTATTTAAAAGTATTCTTTTCCCTCTTTCTATGAGTGCCAAAATATATGTGTTTGTGTGTGTGTGTGTGTGTGTGTGTATTGGTTAGAAGTTTTTTTTTTTCTGGAAAACACATATACACATCAGTGAGAGGGGGAGGGGGTAATATCCCCTCATAAAATCAGAGTCAAGGATAAGAAAAAAACAGCAGATTTTTTTTTTTCAGTAAGAAACTTCTAACCTGAGTTGAGCATATCTATCTGTATTATTTTGTCTACTTTTGCTCCTCTTAGCCTGGATAAGCAATAGAGGGAAATGGGAGAAAATGAAAAAAAAAAGACTGCATCTTTTGCTTTCAAAATTTATTATACTGAATCAAAGACTAATTCATGAAACAGAATAAAAACTTCATTATACCCAGAGAATCAAAGCATCCGGCATGATTCTTTGTTTAAATGTCATTTTGATGGGTTGATGAAAGTTATGATGGAAAAAATGGATTTTAATATGATTATATTAGACATATATCCAGCATCATGGTTAAGTTCCTTTGGATATGCTTCTCCATTGATTGTTTAGTAGGAACTGAAATTTTAAAGCATTTGGACACTTGTACCCAGAATGCTTTAGTAAGCTAGCATCTCTTTTTTTTTTTTTGCTCCTTTCCCACTACCACAATGAATGCCCCCTATTATGGAAGTGGAAATATTGTGGGATACAGATGTTATATCCAATCATGTTGTGACCCTACTTATCTCTTTTACAATAGACACTCACTCATGCTTTAAGGACATTCACCTTTCTATAGGTTAAGAGGCTCAGAGAACCTCTTTTTTGTTTTTTATTGTTCTCTATTATTTCAGAGCAGCTCTGGGATAGAGATGGGAGGAAGGATTTGATCTATGATTTCATTGCTATATGGAACTTATGGGTGAGAAAAATTCCTGAACCAATGCAGGTCAGCATCTTCTCTGCAAATTATTGTCACAGAAGTTGCCTAGAGTGCTGAGAAGCTGTGACTTTCTCAGGGGCCCCAGTGTGTGTGTCAGAGGTAAGACTTTCTCTTTATGTCAGAGCACTAATGCTGCATTTGCAAGTGTGAACAGAGACAATTTCGAATGCTAACGTTCAGCATGCTTAGGCTTTAACTTTGAAATTGGAAAGTAAGCAGTCCTGAATGACAAATCTGATGCTAATCATCATGGGTCTGTGTGCCCCCCAATACGAATTTAAAAATAAATCAAACAGTCTTGAGATCTGAAAATATAGTAATTTCTGTTAACAACCAGTGGCCTGGGAGAATTTAAAATCTCGGTAGTATGCAAAAAGCCTTTATAAAATCACTAAGCTAAAAGAAAAATAGCAGAACCTTAGGTCTAGAAGTTCTAAGTCCCAACTTCAGCTTGAAAGATAAGTTTCAACCTTGAGAATTTAGCAATTCTCATTTGTTAACCATGTAATCCTAGAGTCCCGCTGTATCTGCCTTGATGTTCTGTGAGAAAATAACACCAGCAGAATTTGAAAAGAAAATAAGAATGGAAGCATTGGACTTGGACCAAGGGGAGATTTGTGTTCAGGACTTAAATCTGTTTCTTGTCAACCATGTGAACATAGGTGGGTCACCTGGTCTGCTGGTCCTCACTTTTCTTATCTGGACTCAGTAGTGCCTAACTCATGGGCCTGAATGAAATATCCTAAGTGTGGAGAGTCTTCTCTCCACTCAGCTACTATGTCAATTTTAATTCTTTTTTTGGCCTACTTCTTGAGGTTCGGGAAGACTTGCAGTGGTTTTTAAACTTAATTTTACAGACTCTGGAATCCTGAGATGGATTTGGAAAAATAGCAAGAATCCTTCTGTTGGGAAAAGAAGTATTGGGAACATTGCTTGAGGGAGCTGGTATCCTTCCCTTGAATGTCTAGTGGATGTTTTTGTGGTCTTGGGTATCTAATGTTTAAATGTGTGCCTGCCAGCTGATGTGTCATGGTTTGGAAAGGTTTTTTCCTTAGCAACTGGAAAGCAGAAGAAAGTTTAGGAAGTTAGAAAGAATGTCAAAATGCTGATTTGATGTGGGGAAAAAATTTCCATGAAAATTTTGTGTGCTGGGGAAAAAAAGTTGAAAGAATGGCCATATGTTTGAACTGGAATTCAGAGTTTATCTGAATATAGGAATATCATTTCTAGATTACAAAATTTGATATCTGAATTTCTCCTATGGAAGGATGGTAACTTAATAGCTCATTAATTAAGAACTGATTTGCATCTAAATTCATTCACATTTTCTAACAACTTGTTTGAAAAGCTGAGTTTGCAGGGCCGCCATTGAGTGTCCAAAACAGCACAGAACTTGAGTCCTCTTAGAAATAATGTAGATCATGAGGAAGGAATATTTGAAATGTAATCAAAGTGGAAAACTGGGGTGGAATGAATTTATTAATAACAATGTTAATACAGATCTGATTTCCAATTTATATACACACACATACATACATATATAAACAAATACATTATGTAAATAGGACTTTTCCTATCACCTTTATGTAGATGACATTCCCATTTATTTTGGTAGCCCTGATGTATATATACACACACATATACATACATATATATATGCATACACACAGATACATACATAACATGTATGTATACCCAAAGAACATAATGTTATGTAACATCAATGTTAATCAGTAGGAGAGAGGAGTCAGCAAAGGAGACAGAGAAAGTAGAGAGAGAAATAGGATTGAAGTCGATCTCAGATGTCAAGGGAGGAAACTGGACATTGTAAAAGGGAGTGTTTATCAGGGTCTAAAACTACAGAGAGGTCTGAGAAAATGAGGACGGATCATCAGGTCAGATCTGGCAGAAAGGATGACAGTGGTGCTCTTTGAGAGCTATTTCAGTTTGGTAGCAAGGGCAGTAGTCAAGATTCTCTTGGAATAAAACTCAGTATGAATGAGGAACGTAACATGTAGCTGAAAATCTCAGTGTGATCCTCTCTGACACTTTAAAGTGGGTTACATTGTTTTGATGGATCTATAAGTTCAGTAACACAGGTACTCACTTCAGTGGTACAACTTGTAATCAATTCAAATGTTTTCATCCTGTATCAATTCTTATCCGTGCCTTTCTGTATCTCCACCCAGTGTACGGAGGCACTTCCTAAATGTCTCCTGACATTAACATGTTTATCAACGGAGCACAGACTTTAAGTTATTCTTCACCTTTGCTGTATGACCGGCTTACCATCTTTTCTGGTTATAAATCTCTTTCATGATAACTTTTATGCATAATCCTTCACTGGTTAATGTGCTATAGTCCATTTACACCTATCATGTATCTCTATATTGGTCTTTGGGTAACCTACAGTTTTGTTCTGAAATGGTGGTATGATAGCTTCACTGGAAGAATATGAGGAAGATGAATTTTAGTTCCAAGAAGAGTCTTGGGGTCATTCAAAGTGTTGTACAAATATAATCCAGTCACCTCTGTTCCTTCCATTCAATTCCAGGCTTAGCTCACTGTCCATGTTGTCGTATCTGTCCAAGGAATGTGTAATGATGGACAAATTCTATGGGATGTAGGCCCAGCTGTACATCACATTTGGATAACAAGCATTCGCCAGTTATTTGGTTTTTATCTATGTGTAGTTAAGCTTAATTCTTTTGAGTGATTTTGAATACAAAAAAAGGAAAGGCTTGATGGAATCATTAGACTATTTACCACAAATAGGGGAATCTGGAAGACCTCATGCTCTGTAGAAAACTCCTCTTTTATTTGGCCTCTGTGATAGACATTCTTCTTGGTAGTGGCCACCATCTTTGGGGAATAAGTTTCAACTATTTTATACCTCACTGGATGTGGATAATCAGAGAGTTATTAAACTAAGAGTTTTGTGGTTGTTTCTTTCAAGGACTCTTATATGTTTTGACATATGTTTAGGAGATTCCTTATTGGAAGAGTATATATGTATATATGTGTGTATGTATATATATATATATATATATATATATATATATATATATAAAATCTATTTCTCTCTCCTTATTTTCTGCAACAGATGTTTACATATAAGCTGCAGTTATCTCCATAGTGCTATTTTAGCTGGTGTTCATCATTTACAAATAGGCAGGATGACCTATGTTTCTAGTTATCTTTGGATATCTGACAAAAACTAACTCCTTTATTTGTCTCTTCAATAAGAATCTGTGAACCATCCTGTCATTTACTTGTGATTCCCTTTTGTCTTGTATTCTCATTTATATTAGAAATGTTGATTGTTATGACTTGGGTCTTCTAAGTAATATTTTGATTCCCTGTACTCTGGACAAAGGTCTTACATTTAGAGCACCAAAAGTTATTAATTTTAATTGACCCCCTAAAAACAGCGTGACTGTTAGTACCTTATACTCCTCTTTCATTCATTCTGCCACTGTAAGTGAAGAGACAGAATTAAGTCCCATAGAGTTGAGGCTACCAGATATCTTCCCTTGTATGGTTTGCCACTGCCAAAGAATTAATCACCTGGTGGCCATCCTACTGATAGCAATAGCCTATACGTACTTAGGTTGATTTTTAGAAGGCAGACATGAATGTCTCTGGGATTGTATTTAAAGTTTAGAATTCATACTCCCTTAGCATAGCCTTGAAGGACTCTAGATAATCACACCACGATGAGTCATTGAATTAGGACTTTTGTGGACATATGGGATCTACCTGCTACATTAGAAATAGGGCACCTACAGCAAGGGAAGTGATACCGTATACTGCCCTAGCTAGATGACATTTGGAGATCTGGTTCCTATCCTGTTGTGTTTCTTTTTAGAAAAATGTTTTGACAAATTGGACTTCTTCCAGAGAAACATGAACCAATATGGTAAAGCAACTTTAAATATTTCATAGGAGGATCCAGTGAAAGAACTGGTTATGTTTAGAGGGTGATAAAACAGAATTTTTCAAACAGTTCCAAAACCTTCATGGGGAACAAGCTGGCCCAGAGTATAGAACTAAAACAAATGGGTAGAAGTTTTAATGAAGTTTAGTTCAACTTATGTTGAGATTAGTTTAAGAAGTTTGGCTCAAGTTATGGAAAAACTTCCTAACCATTAGAAAAACTTCCTAACCATTTGAAAAACTGCAGAGTGGAAAGGATTGCTTTGTGGTAATGGCTCCCCATCACATGAGGTTGTCAAGGAGGTGATGGCTGGCCACTTCTTGGGAAGGTTGTAAACAGAGGCCATGATTTTTAGCCAGGAATTAGAGAAGATCTATAAAGTCTCTTTCATCTCAAAATCTATGGTCATCAATCATATATTCTGTGAAAAGTCCCTATCTCTTGCTCCCTTGTCACTACTTAATTTTTATTTTGTGCTTAAAGAATTAAGACTAGTTAAGGGAAACTAGGCCCTTGCTTAGTCTGCTGCTAAAAACAGACAAAACAGAGTAGATGAGTCAGAATGTATTTAGGAAACAGTAATTTCTTAACAAGTCATTCTTCTCAACAACCTCAATTACAGTATCTACACTAAATTATTTGCCTGACAACTTAATTAGCTTCCAGCAGCTACTTCAAAAACATACTGTATGATGCACTCATGCATTTTTAAAGATACTACCCCAAAAGAAAATTGAGTTTTTAAAATATAGATGTGTATATTTATGTATGTGTGTATATGCACACACACATATACACACACACGTCCATCAACTGAAACATGAAGATTCCACATAACCACCAAACCTGAATACAATAATTGCAGTATGATTTGATGGACTGGGAGTTAGGATCCTCTATGTTCTAGTTCACTTATTTCTCTAACTGATCCTGTTGATCTTAGAAAAGTGATTTTCCTTTTCTTGGTCTTCAGTCTTCTACAATGCTTTTCAACAGCAACATTATAGATAATCCTCTTTTGCTAACCCTCATTAGAAATTGTTCTGAAGGTTTTCATTTTTCAGAGCAAAGATACATGATTTTGACAAATACTGTTTCAGTGTTTTTTTAAAAAGTTGGTGAAGCTATAAAACTATCCCATAAGAGGTTTCATAATGTGTATTTGAAGAATTTTTGCTTCATTTATTTGTCTTTGTCAAGGTCTGATTGATTATCACAGTGACACCTACAATGAGCTATTCCATACATTTTCCTTTTCTTAAGTCCCCAGGACCACCTCCAATTGCTTTTTCTCAGCAGCGGACCCCACTTCCTACTTTACTGAAAATATCAGGCCAATAATCACTGTAAGACTCCTTATCACTTCCTTATTTCAAAACCTCTCTACATCTTTCCCCACCTTTTCCTTCTTTCCTTTAGTCTCAGAGGAGAAAGAAACTTTACTCTGTCAATGTTAGCCCCTCTCCTTGTATTCCTTATCCTGTCCTTCCCTTCTCCTTTATGAATTTGACTGATTATTCTCTATCTTTTTCACTGTCAACCTCTATCTACTGGCTCCTTTCCTGCTGCTTACAAACAGGCTCCAGTCTCCTCTAACTTTAACAAAACCTCCCTTGAGTCTGCCATTGTTTCAAGTTATCATTCCATGTCTCCTCTCTTCTGCTGCCATGTTATTTTAGTCAACTACAATTTGTGTTCATTCTTTCACTACCCACCCAACTTAATTTAATTCAGCAACATTATCAAGTATATGTTTACAAGGTGCTAGGAACTGATAGGCCAAGAAAGGCCTAAAGATACAAAGTAAAAAATGAAAAGAGTCTCAGATTCCAAGGAATTTACATTACTCCTTTATCTCTTAATTCTATGCGGTCTGGTCTCTAATCCTACTATGCTGCTCAAACTGCTTAATTAGGTCATCAATAATCTCATTTTCTATGTCCGATGACCTTGTAAAAATTTTCATCCCCTTTGATATATCTTCAGCTTTCAAGACTGCTAACAATTTTTCCCCATTCTCCTTGGATAATTTTCTCTTCTCTCAGTTTGCAAGACAGTGAGTGCTCTCTCCTAGTTCTCTTGTTACTTGTCTGACCAGATAAAAAGAGTCTTAGTTTCCTATGGTTCATCATATTCTTCTGACTTCTAATCATGGGGGTTTCCTAAATCTCTATCCTAGCCCTGATTTTTGCCTTCCTCTCTCTTTATTGGTGACCTCCCTTGTTTTCTGGATTTTAATTGATCGTTTCTATATGGATGACTTCCAGATTCTGCACTGAATTCCATGTCTGCAACTTAATTGTCTGCTAGACATTTCTGTCTGGATTTCCCAGAAGCACCACAAACTTAACTTGTCTGTGGTACTTTGATCAGACTAGGTACCTTCCTTGGAGGTAGAGGGTTGGGGGGTGGAGAACGGTATCATAAAGACAGAAACAATCAATCCATAGGTACAAACCAGTTATCACCAGTGGAATTGTATAAATCCCTGCCTTTCCTCTTACATACCTTATTCATCATTTCCCTTGATCTCCTTGGATTGGTGGCAAAGGGTGCCAACTCCTTTTGGTTTTTTTCCTCCTGGGCATAAAACCGTACAAGCCCCAGAGTCTCAGCATCATTAAGACCAGTCTACGGGTCTAGTGGAATTGACCATATTTTTGATATGTTGTCTATTGGGGTTTTTCTTTCTTTTTTTTAAAGACACAACCAGTTTGATCTCAGGTGTGCTGTGGCATGTTCTATATTCGTATAAAAAAGACCTGTCCTTTTTTTTTATCATCCGTAATTATACCTAGCTAAGTTCTCTGTGATTGTGGGTTGTGATTGTCTCTAGAATTTGGAAATGGCTGTTAACAATGTCTAGAATTATTTATTTCCTCCCTTTAAACTTCCGCTACATCTTTTCCCACTGAAGATACTATAATTTCCCAGGCACTCAATCTTGAAACCTCAGTCATCTTTGACCCTTCCCTTTCTCTCACTACTTATAATATAATCACTTGTCAAGTCCTAACAATTCTCCTTCTACAACTTTTCTCGCCATCTGTTCCCTTCTACTTCATATTATACTTATTTACATTCATTCTCCCCCTCCTCTATGCACTCCTAGCTCTTGTAAAACATAATCCCTTGAATGCATGGACTTCGATATTGTTCTATCTCTCTAGTACTTAGTATAATACCTAGTATATAGTACAAACATGATAAAAATTGGAAAGTTTATTGTCAAAATGATGTTCCACATAAGTATGTGTCCTGAATAATTAAAACTAAATTCCTTTAGGAATCCAAAGTTCTATTTAACCATTCTTGATGAAAATCTTTCTTAAAACAAGAGTACACTGATGTGTATGGAAGGAAACTAACCCTTCTCCTTCTTTCTTCCCCCTACATCTTTTAGAAACATTAAATATTTTCAAATTATCTGAAGCCTTTGGACTAATCTGAAAGAGAAATCTTATCAGCCTTTCTTTAACTGTCAGTTCCAAAAGGAGGCCTGCTCCCTTTTCTCTAGATCCTACATGAAGTAATTAGGACAGAGACTACACTAGGGATAAGGGCTCTGGTTTGTTCCACATTAATGAGATTAGGGTAATCCTCAAACTAAGGAAGGAAGAAATCTTGATTACTTCTGGGGAAGTATCTCTACCTTGGACCTGTTGAAAATGAGCATCCCTAAAGGGAGTGATCAAAAAGAGACAATGGTTTCAGGAAAATGATTCTCTTAATTGTATGCCAAAAAGTGAAATGATGATTGGTTTTAAAAAAAAATTTAAATTTTAGTTTTTATGATGCAATCTATTAATTGAACTTTACCTGGAGGGCTACAACTATAGTTTATCTCTTTGTGGAGCTTCATTTATTATTTGTGAATGACATAACTATAACTGTGAAATGGCTTGTATTAGAGATGTTCAGAGTCATGGGGTAGCTTCTGTCTTTGGCGCTGTTTTTCTCTAAGCAGAACTGCTTACTCAAATTCAATAAAAATTGTTCTTGACAGGTTTGTGTCTAAAGGGCAGAGTACAGAATTTCTTTCTGTGGTGAACATAAAACCTTTTTTGTTATTGTTGTTGACTTGTTTAGTCATTTTTAGTCATGTCTGACTCTTCATAACCCCATTTGGGTTTTTCTTGGCTAAGATACCAGAGGGGTTTGCCATTTTCTTCTCCAGCTCATTTAACGGATGAGGAAACTGAGGCAGAGTTAAGTGAATCACCCAGGGTCACACAGCTGGTAAGTATTTGAGGTCAAATTTGAATTCAGGAACTTCCTGACTACAGGCCTGGCGATGTATCCATTGTTACCTAGCTGTGCCATTGTTGACTCAGAAATCACCATTAGCAGTAACAATCACTGTATTTTGCTTTAATACAATTCTGCTGCCTCTTCCAGTGACATTTCCCTTTTTTCCTCCTCCTCCCCCCTTTATAAAATTTGACCTCTTATAGAATTGTATGCAAAGAAGCAAGAATGAAATTTAAAAATAGAAAAATTATCTCAAACATAAATAAATGCCAAGAAGCAACCAGCACCAAGGCAAGAGGGGGTAAAAAAGAAAGGGTTAAAAAGAGAAGAAAATGATGGAAAAGGTAGCAATACGGTACCATTTTTTCTGGATAGGTACTAAAGTCTGAGAGGCAGGGTGGTCCTGTCGATAGAGTGCTAAACTTGGAATCAAGAAAGCATAGGTTCAAATATCACTTAACTGTACCATCATGGAGCAAATCACTTAACCTCTCTAAGTTTCAGGTTAAGAGTGCAAATGACAGAATCCAGATTCTTAAATTACTGATGTATGTCCACAAGATATAGGTACAGAATATCCAACCATGAAGGCATGCTGCCTCCTTCCCAAAACAGATGGTCAGTCAGTTGGGTCAGTGCAACTCCAATGAATTAAGCAAAACTAAAAAAAAAACAAAACAACTAATTTTAAAGGAATAGAACGTACCTGTAGATGATACCTTTGGAATGAAGGAACTGTAGTCCAAGAATGATTTCAGCAGCATAAAACCTGGGGGGGAAAGATTGAGAACCAGGAATTATTATGGATGCATTTTAAACAACTGTTTTCCCAGGCTACTTTTGAACTAAATGGCACACATTTTTTTCTTTTGTGGTTTTAATAAAATTATAAAAATTAGATTTTTAGATATGACCACTTATGTTTAGAAATATCCAAAAGTATTATCTTTAATATTTTAAACATTTCTTTGGAGCACATAGGTACACAGCTGTTCTTAAGGAGTTCAAGTTACTAGGCTTGGTTAAATTTACACTACATTTTCAGATTATTAAAAAGTATCAGATGTGACTCTGAGCCATCAACAATGATCTCTGCAGGATTATGGAGGATGGGAAAAGATGCTACAGGACTGGTAACAGGCAGATGTCCTGATTTTTCAATAAGTAAAGAAAGTGGAATGTGCAAATTATACTCTGACGTGTTTGACTTTGACACCTGGCAGGATTTAAGACTATCTTTTAAAGATATGGCTTGTAAGCATTTAGAAAAGGGAAGCAGTGATGATTGGAAGTTAAAATGATTTGACAGAATAACCTTGTTTCCTTTTCTCATGGTATAACTAGGCCAGTAGATCAGGGAAAGGGCAGCTAAGGTGATGCAGTGAATAGAGCGCCAGGCCTAGAGTCAGGAAGACTCATCTTCCTGAGTTCAAATCTGACCACAGACACTTCCTTAGATGTGTGACTGTGGGCAAGCCACTTACCCTTGTTTGCCTTAGTTTCCTCATTTGTGAAATGAGCTGGAGAAGGAAATAACAAATCACTCCAGTATCTTTGTCAAGAAAATCCCAAAGAAGAGTCAGATTTGACTTCAAAAAATGACTGAACAATAACAAGATCAGAGAATGTCTAGATACAGCATTTCAGCAAAGCATTTAACAAAAATCTTTCATACGGTCCTTGTGGGAAGAGTTGAAAAAAAGGTTGGATGCTCTCATTTTGTACAAGATGGAAAAAGGCAGGCTAGATGATAATACAATTAATTTGACTCAGAACTGGTTAAAAGTTGGAGCCAAAGAATAATCATCACTGAGAGATCTCAAACTGGAGGTAGTTCTCTCATGGAGTGTCAAAGGGAGCTGTCCTTGGTTTTGTGCCATATTTTCATCAATGACTTGGATGAAACCATAGAGGGAATGCTTATCATATCTCTCTGTTGCACAAAGCTAGAAGGGTTAGATAAACATGCTTGATAAAAGAGTCAGGAACCAATAAGATCTTGTAGATTAGAACTATTCCGTAAAAGGAAATTTAATAATGATGTTCATAAAATCCAACGTCTGGGTTTGAAAATCAATTGTACTAATACAGGAAAGTAGAGGAGTAGCTAGATAATAATATGCGTGAAAAAATATAGAATCAATTAATAAACATTAGGCACCTACTATGTGCCAGGCACTGTCCTAAGTGAAGGGATACAAAAAGAGGGAAAAGGCAGTCCTTACCCTCAAGGAGCTTGTCATCTAGAATTTAGGTAGATTGCCTGCTCAATCTCAGAGAATGGGATGTTAGCAGATAATCAAGCTAACGTGCCCTCAGGATGCACTGAGAGGCAAAATATCCAAAATGGAAACTGGTTCCACTAATGCTTTGCCCTCATCTGATTATGTGTTATGGTGATATATCTGGGGACTTCTGTGCACGTTTTAGCAGGGACATGGACGGACTCAAGAATATTTGGAAGAGGGCAACCAAGATGATGAGAGAACTGGTGCCCATGCCAAAGAAGATTGGATACCTTTATTCTGGAAAACAGAAGGTTCAGGAGCCCATAAAAATTGACTACAAGTATCTGAAGGGCTAGAATCCTTCCTGGAAGGGGGGGGATGAGACTTGCTCTGCTTGGCCCCAGGGGGCTGAGCTAATAGCAACAGATGGAAGACAAAGGCTGTTTCTGGCCCAATATGAGGAAAACTTTCTTAACAATTACAGTTTTTTAGAAGTAGAAATCTGCCTCAGAAGGTATAGTGAGTTATTCCCTCACCAGAAGTATTCAAATAGTTCCTAGATTGCCACTTTGTGGAGGATATAGTAAAGATTCTTATTTAGATCCTGATTGGAATAGTTGAATTTTGAGATCTCTTTTGACTGTTTCAATGACATGGGAAAAAGAGGATTTGAATACAGAGCTTTTGTCTCCAAGTCTAGTGTTCATTTCATTGCGCCAGACTTCAACATTCTTCTCCTCCCCCCACCCCCCAAGCACCAAGTGTAATTAGGTTGACTTAAACTCATAGGGTATGTGTCCAAATTATGTAGAAATGAACATAGTTGCAAGCTTGGTAAGAAATTAATTGACAAATTTAAAGACCAGGAACGGTAAAACATGAAGGTTCATAATGGAAGCCTCACAAGCGAGTGTTTTCCTATTGGACACGTTCCCCAAGGTGGAATTTTGTCCTGGAATTGGGCTATGGTGACTGGGGAAATAATGACTAGGGAGGTGGTATTGCCCTCAAAGGAACTGGGAGATTTGGAGCAAAGGCAAATGTAGGGAGTGAAGATAATGAGTTCTGGTTTTGGACACATTGAGTTTGTGATGACCATGGAGAATCTAGAGCAGCAAGTTGTTGGAGATGTGGTTAGAGAGAGATGAATTTTGGACCAGCCCTCAGATTATATTTGTATGGGGAACTTCCAGTGACAAAGTTCCTTTTACCAATGCAAATAAAGATTAAATATGCAATTATTATAGTCTTGGAGAGTTGCTGGTGCCACTAAGAAAGTAACTGGACCAAAGTTACCCAGACAGGATAAGGTTTTCCTGACTGAGGACATTTTTTTAAATTCATTATGCTTGGGTTGAATCAATGCCTTCTGCCCTCTGGTCACTCAATACACATTTAGCAGCCATGGCAATGAGGAAAATTCTAACCATTAGATGGCACTTACGTGGCCCTACAAAGATCAAACTTGTGGCAGTTTTGGATATGGTACATCAGGTCTCCACCATTGAGATATTCCATCACAAAAAAGAGGTTTTCCTAGGGGAAAATAAAACAATGGTGACTTTTCCTTCCCAAAATAATACAAGAAAATTAAAGAATTTCTTTTAAAATTACTTAAATATCTTTAAAGGAGGGGAAAATGTTGAAGACCTTTATGTAGAGAACACAAAGTACAAAGAGTACACAATTGTAAATAAAGCATGCATTGGGCTAGTACCCGATGACTCTACTCATCCCACCTAAGTGCTCTGCAGTATTTCAGAGGCAACAGGGCAGATAAAGGGCAGACAAAGAAGCATTCACAAACACACTATAGGGGTTAATTAATTGCTGATGATTAATTGACAGCCTGTGTCCCAGTGAGAAGAACCTTTTGAAGCCTGAGACTCCAGACTACGGGAGTAAGGCATTCATCATATTTATTCAGTACCTTGCCTGCGTAGACTAATAAGTTATTGAGAAGGATACAAGAGGAAGATGTGGTCCCATCGCTCTAAGAACTTAATCATCTTATATAATAACTACCGTATAAACAGGTAGTATAAACATACAGTAATCTAGAACTGGGCTTCTTAAACTTTTCCCACTCCTGACCCCTTTTCATGTTTTGTCAGCATTGGTTGGCACTGCATGATCTGAGGGCATGCACAGTGCAAAGTGCGCATGCTGTGTGTTCAGAACCAAGGCTACAGTGAAATTGAGTGATGCAAAACGGGTAAGCACTTCCAAAAATACTTCAGTTCATTATGTGTTTTATTTTGAATTAATTTTTGACTGTTGCACTTTCAGAAACCTTCTACTGTTGCCAAATTTTTCATGACCCCTTATGGGGTCGAAACCCACAGTTTACACAGCATTGATCTAGAATATCAGAGATGGAAGGAATCTTGTAGATCATCTTATTTCAGAATCTCAGCAACCTAGAGTTGGAAGGAACTCCAGAGGCTATCTCATTCAACTCATACTTTAACAAAAATCCTATTTGCAACTTCTCTGACAAGTAGTCATCCAGTCTTTGCTTGCAGACTTCTACTTCCTGAGGCATCTCATTCCACTTTAGATAGTTCTATAAGAGAGCAGCTAGATGGCTCAGTGGCTACAGCCCTGGATCTGGAGTCAGAAAGACCTGGTTCAAATCTGAACTCAGACATTTACTAGCTGTGTGACCCTGGATGAGTCACTTAACCTCTGCCTTAATGCACTAGAGAAGGGAATGGCAAACCACTCCAGAATCTTTGCCAAGAAAACCCCACAGACAGTATTGGCATGCTATGGTCTATGGAGTCACAAACAGTCAGACGTGACTGAGTGACTAAACAACAACTGTTAGGAAAATTTTCCCTACATCAATTTGGGATTTTTCTCTCTGTGACTTCTATCCTTTGCTCCTAGTCCTGTCCCGGTCATGCAGAACAAATCAGATTCCTCTTTCATAGGACAACCTTTCAAATATCTGAAGACAGAACGTAAGCCCTTTGAGGGCAGGGGTATGTCTTTTTTTTTTTTGTATCCCCAGTGCCTAGCACAGTGCTTGACAACTGGAAAAGACCTGAGGTTAGAAAGATCAAGGTTTCCTACTGTGTCCAGGGTCATCTCTAGTCCTCCTGATCTATGTCATGCCACTGGACCCAGATGGCTCCAGAGGAGAAAGCGAGGCTGGTGACTTTGCACAGCCCTCCCTCACTCAAATCCAATTCACTTGCAAGTCATGGCCTCACCTTCCAGGTCTTCTTGGAGAACAAAGGACAAACAATTTGTTATACAGTAGGTATTTAATAAATGCTTGTTGATTATTTCCCCCAAAGTCCCTTCTTATCTAGGCTAAATATCTAGTTCCTTGAGCGAACCCTCACATAGAATGCCTTGAAAACTTCATCATCCTGATCAGCCTTTTGCTGATGGATATTGATATTTTGAGCTTAGGTGTGGCCATTTCCATTTATCCCTAATAAGTTTTATCCTATTTGATTGGGTCTTGTGCTCTAGTCTAGATCTAATCAAGATCTTTCTGGGTCATAACTGTCATCCAATGTGTTATTTATCCTTCCAAGCTTCAAGTTACAAGCAAATCTGGTGGATTTTCCATCCTTGACAGTTTTCAAGTCATTAATAAATATGCTGAACAGCACTGAGCCAAGGGCAAGTATTTGGAGTCCACTGACCCAGGAATGAAATGCTAAACCTGGGGTTGTTCATAAACAGTGATTCCAATCACTGGTCATTTATTTCACTGCTCCCCACTGCTCTCTACCTGGTATCACTTCCTGAACAAGCCTTTCCCCCACTGCTGATTAACATAGCACAATTTATCACACCATCCTGGTTAAGACCCAAACCAATCTGTAAGAAGCCAGATGCTATTTGCTCCTCAAGAAGAGGAAAATGATAGTGTCACATTTAGAGACAGCATGCCATAGGGCATAGGATTTAATAGTCTTCTCGACTCCAACATCAACACATTACCCCTAACACTGACTGTGCAACCATCAACAGTCACTTAAAACTCTGACCTTCAGTGTTCTCATTTATAAAATGGGGGTAAAGTTAGAATCGATTCCTTCTTGATAGAAATTTATGTTCTGCTGATGCTAAGATGAATAGGCATCTGCAGTAGTGACTAAACAGCATCATAATACAGTGGAAAGAATATCAGACGGGGAATCTAAGACTTAGGCTCAAAATTCAGCTCTTTGTGACTCTGGGTACGAGCATGACTACCTGAGTAGAGGCTGGGTCTTGTTTTCATGATCTATTATGAAGAGACTAGAGTAGCTGACCTATGAAGTTCCCTCCAGTTCAGTGTTTCTGTGTTTTTCCTATCTTTTTTGGGGGGTGATTTCTCCCTCTGAGGGCATCTGGGAGAAAAGTTAGCTAGAATATTGAGTGAACAGGTTTGACTGGTATAGCCACAGCCTTTCAAGATGCATGTAATAAAGCCAGAACCTGGGCATTGTACCTTACTTCACTGCCCCAGCTTTTTGCTGGATTGGCAAAGTTAATCTCAAATTCCCCCATGTCCTTGACCACCAATTAAGGAAATAGCCTAGTTTTTCTGGTTCTTACAACATTATTCTCTTTCTCCGTGGATGACAGGACAGTCTTTGAGTGGTGCCAGCTGGCTCTTTGTCTAAAATTCTATTTAAATTTTGAGGCTTAAGAGGCCCTAAGCCAGGTGTGGGGAGCTATGGTCTCAAGGCCACCTGTGACCCTCTAGGTCCTTAAGTGCATCCCTTTGATTGAATCCAAACTTCACAGAACAAATCCCCTTAATAAGAGGATTTGTTCTGTGAAGTTTGGATTCAATCAAAGGGCTGCAGGTTCCCCACCACTGCCCTGGGTCCTTGACTGTAATGTGAAAGCTGTTGCAAAGTTACCTTTGGCTGACGGTGTGGGGCCTACACACTGGCATTTATCCTGCCCTTCTGAGTAGTAATAAACTCCGTTAACTACCATCCCTGTGTGGCTGTGCTGCTCTTAAAACTAACGCTTCGGCACTATGTGGGAGTCTGTATTACTTTAAAAAATAGAAACAGAGTACTCTCAAAGCTTACAATTATTATTTTTAAAAAAAACTACTGGCCTTATGAAGCGTGCAGTCAGGGATCAGTGGGGGTGGAGGGTTATGTGTATATGTGATGGAGAGAGTAAGTAGGGGTGGGGATGTAGGTCTGTATGTTTGGTAGGTGTGTGTGTGTGTGTGTGTGTGTGTGTGTGTGTGTGTGTGTGTGTGTGTGTGGTGGGAGGTTTGAATGGGTGATGTGTGTGAGTGGGGATTGTGTATATGGGTGGGGATGATGAGTATGTGTGTATACCTTGAAATTGTGACAAGGACCTTTTCATAGATTATTTAAAAAAAAACCCAACAAAATAAAACAAAACCCTGAGTATTTTAAATCTCCAAGAGGGTTACGTTGGAGGCCTGTCTCTTCCTGCTATCTTCCTCCTCATTTTATAGATCAGTGGTTCTCAACCTTCCTAATGCCACGACCCTTTAATACTCGTATGTGGGCGTATCTGCATGTGGGCAGACCCACCTGGAGATGGATAGAGGAGCCGTGTCTCAGTTCCTAAGACCATCAGAAATGTGTGTTTTCCGATGGTCTTAGGCGACCCCTGTGACCTCTGTGAAAGGGTCGTTTGACTCCCAAAGGGGTTGTGACCCACAGGTTGAGAACCACTGTTATAGATGGAGAAACACACCATGAAAAACTTACAGCATCATAGAATTTGGGAGGTTGGAAGTTCCTTAGTGACCAACTCATGCTCCAAAGAACAGACTCCATAAGTACACTCATCTCTAGTTTGTTCCTGAAGACTTCCAATGAAGGGGAATCCACTGTCTCCTGAAGCAGCCCTTTCCACTTTGGAGAGCACTCCTTGTTAGCAAGTTTTCCTTATTCTGACCTGACTATTCACCAAAACTGCTCACTCCAAAGTTACAGATGATCTTGTAGTTGCCAAATCCAATGTCCTTTTCTCAATCCTCATTCTCCTGGCCTCTCTGCAGTCTTTGACACTGTTGACCACTCTCTTCTTCCTGAGACTCTCTTCTCTCTAGATTTTTGAGACATCACTCCCTCCCGGTTCTCTTCCTATCTAGTTGACTACTCCTTTTCTGTCTCCTTTGCTAGATCAGCCACCTATAGATGTCCCTTAGAGTTCTATCTTGGACCCTCTTCTCTTTTCCCTCTATACTACTTTACTTGGTGATTTCATCAGCTCCCGTGGATTTAATGACCATCTCCATGTTGAAGATTTTCAGATCTTTCTATCCTGCCCCAATCTCTGCTGACCTCCCATTTCACAACTCCAACTGCCTCTCATATATCTTGAACCAGATGTCCAGTAAACCATCTTAAGCTCAATTATGTCCAAAGCAAAACTTATTACCTTTTCCTCTTAAATTCTTCCCCCCTCCACTTTCATGACTGTAAAGGGTAAAACCATCCTCCCAGTTCTCAGGATTGTACCCTAGGATGTATCCTGAATTCCTTACTATCTCTCGCCTATGTCCATCTGTTGCCAAGGCCTGTTGATTTTACCTTTGCGACATCTGTGGAATATGACTGCTCCCCTCCTCTGCAATTGCTTCTACTCTAGAGAACACCTCCATCACCTTACACCTGGACAATAGCCTGATGGTGGATCTGCCTGCCTCAAGTCTCTCCATGATTACTCCAGTCCATCTTCCATTTAGCCACTAAAGTGGTTTCCTAAAGTGCAGGTCTGATCACACCACCCCCTTACTCAATAAACCCCAGTGGCTTCCCATTGCCCCCAGGATCATACACAAAATGTTTTGCTTGGCATTGAGGCTTTCATAACATAACTCCCTCCTACCTTTCCAGTCTTCTTACAACTTACTCCTTGGCACATACTCTTTGACCCAGTGACACTGACCTCCTGGTTGTCACACAAATGAGACACCCCAACTCTTTGCTCTGGTCATTTTCCCTACCTGTCCCCCAGGCCTGGAATGCTCTCCCTCCCTACTCCACTCCAATCACCAAACTCCCTTTGGCTTCCTTTAAGTCCCAACTAAAATCTCACCTTCTACAAGAAGCCTCCTCCAACCCCTCTCAATTTCAGTGGCATCCCTCTTTCAATCATTTCCTATTTATTCTGCATATAACTTGCTCTGTAAATATTAGTATGTGTGCTGTCTCCCCATTAGATTTTGTAAGCTCCTTGGGGGCAAGGAGTCTTTTCTTTGTTTTATGTCCTCAGTGCTTAAGGGAATGGTGGGCACAAAGTAGGCATGTTTATTAATGTCAAGCATGAATTTCAGGCCCTCAGTAGTCCAATTTATGCCCCCAAAGAACACACTTTACAAGTATACCAATTACTAGCTTCTTCTTGAAAACTTCCAGTGAAGGAGAACACACCTCTTCCTGAAGCAGCCCATTCCACTCTGTACAGAACTATTGTTAGAAATTTGTTTTGATTTCAAGATAAGTTTTCCTCTTTGCATTTAACCCTTGTTCCTAGTTTTGTCTACTGGAGTAAAAAGAACAAGTCTAATCCTTCTTTCATGTAACAGCCCTCCAAATATTTGAAGATAGCTACCATGTTCTCTATGGTGAGTCTTCTCTTCTCCAAGCTTAAGATTCCTCTACTTCATTCCATGTCATCTTCATATGTATAATAGCATTCTAGATCTAGTACAGGAAGGAACCACAGAGCTCTAGTCTATCCTCCCTTATTTTACAGATGAGAAAATCAATGCCCAGGGTGGTAAAGGTGCTTGCCTAAGGTCATACAAATAGTAAGCACCAGAGTCAGGATTTGAGCCCAGATACCTTGACCCCAGAGTCAATTCTCTTTCCTTTGTACCATGACCATGAGGCCTTTATCCTGGATGCCTTTCTCTGGACACTCTCCAGCTTTCAAACATCCTTCCTAAAATGCAACATCCAGAACAAGATTCTTCTAGTAACATCTACTCTCATTAGTATTATATGAAATCCTTTTAACCTTGTCTCTTTGTTCCAAATAACAAGAGCCTTTATATAAAACAGAGTAGGTGGAATTTCTTTTAAATGATCCAGAGAACAAATGGTAATAACACTTAAAATATAGGATCATGTGCTCCCTCCTCCCCTCAACACCTTCTCCACTCTTCCCTGATACTGACAACAATGTTAGATGAAAAATTCTATGCAAGTGCAAAGAAACAGCTTACAGACCTTAATGAATTCCTAGAATCGTTCCTATTTAAAAATTTACAAATCATCAAAGGATTATTAAAATGTGTGTGTGTGTGTGACAGACAGACAGGTGTTGGATAAATAACCCGAACTAGCATTTTCAAACTATCTCAGGTTCCACTTCTCATCATTTCCCACATGTAATTGAGGATATGTATCTGGGAACTGAGATAGGATCCAAGATTATTTCAGTGCTAATACTTATTACCTATGTGTTGTCATAATAAGTATCAACAGAAAAAGAAGGGTGATGTATAACATGTTGAATGTCACATTTAATATTACTGATGCTTTTCTTTGGCTGCACAATAAATCTGTTAAAACAGCTCAATCTGGTCCTCATCCCATACTAACCTAGGGACATTAGGAAGGGCCAAATCACCTGTTTGTCTCTCATCATTTTCTGAGGATAATTTGTTTCTCTCTAATGCTTGGGTTTAGTCCAACAACAAGGCATTGTAGGGTTTCTTGAAAAAATGGGAAGGAAAAACTAAGTCCAGAGAAAAGTTTGGCATGACAATTATACCCCACTGTTGGTTCTGGTTTTCACTTGTGGGATGTCCAGATAATTGTTTACCAAGCCTGTTCTTCAGCCAAGGTTTTCCTAGTGCCACTCCAGGTCTGGTGAATTATGATCCTTTGCTGTAACTAATTTAAATTTGGGTTAAAAAAACAAAAACAAATGTGAATTTTGAAGTTTCATGGTATGAGGGAGACAGCACTGACTTTAGACCCAGAGAATCTGAGGTCAAATCCCACTTTGGATGTTTAGGATTGTGGATAAGTTACATAGTCCTCCAGGTCTTTGTTTCTCCATCTCCAAAATGAGAGGGTTGACTAGATGGCCTCTCAGTTGCTTCCAGCTCTAGGTCATAGATACTATGACTATAAGGCTGAGGCACCTGATGGTAAGTGCCTATAACTGCAGGGTCAAGTCTTAAGGGGCTTATGAACTTTTTGAAAATTTGAATTATAGGCTTCCAAAATACTATAAACATCATACACACATCATACACATACACACACACATATACATACATATATATATATATATATATATATATATATATATATATACACACACACACACATATAATCATACATACACACTACTGGAAAAGTTCTATAAAGTATTCATTTGGATGCATATTGAAATCTGTGTAATGAACTTTGTTCTCACATTTGGTCTTTCTTGAGTGAACAGGACAAACTTCATACCTTTGAGGGAGGGATGGAAAAAAATCAAACCCAAGGAGCCTTCAGGACAGGGAAAGGCCAAGGGCCAGTTTGGATTCTTGTGGGGTGGCCTAGCCACTTGGAGAAGGCCACAAGAAGTAATGTGGTTTAGTGATAAGAGGCTTTGCAAAGCTTCAAGTGCTAGATAATTGCCAGCTATGACGATTAGCCATTATCAGGGTCACACGGAAAGTCAATTAGATGATTTCTACATTCTCTTGCTGCACAAGGTTCAGTCTTGGATTCTATTCTCCTCTTTCTCTATACTCTGTTTCGGGATAAATTCATCAGCTCACATGGGTATAATTATCCTCCCTATGAAGAGGACTCTCAGATCCATTTATTCAGTCTGAATCTCTCCTACACCCCAGGCCTACATGACAAGCAACAGGTCTACAAACTACCTATTGGACATTTCAAACTAACTGTCCTGTAGTTAGCTCAAAATCAACATTCTTCGAACAGAAATGATTATTTTTAACTCTCCAGCCTCCCTTTCTAACCTCTCTTTTTCCCCCACGCTCACTCAAATTCACATCCTTGGCGTCACATCCTGTTCTCTTTCTGTCATATAATAAATGACGATGTTTGTCCTCCTGTCTTCCTTCAGAGTGCCTTGTTAGCTAATGTTGCAGCCTCTTTACAACAAGCATCTGTCTTTCCATTGCCCTCAACTGAGAGATCACAGAGATGTTAAATTGTTAAGCATCATTTACATCCCCCATACTGCTAGTGCCTTGCCTCCAATTTACCCTATGTTCTCTCATTATTGTTCAGTCCCATTTGGAGTTCTCATGGCAGGGATACTGGAGTGGCTTACCATTTCCTTTTCCACTCATTTCACATATGAGCAACTGAAGCACCATAGGGTTAAGTGACTTGACCAGGGTCACATAGCTAATAAGTGTCTGAGACTCGATTTTGATTCAAGGAGTCTTGGCAACTCTAAACCCGGCACTCTATCCTCTGTGCCACCTAGCTGCCCTCATGTCCCTCATTAGACTGTGTGTTTCACGGAGGCTGGCATGACTTTTGCCTTTTTCTTTTTGTATTCCCAGTGCTTACTTAATACCGTGTCTGACACATTCTAAGTACTCAAAAAATACTTGTTGACTGAGCCACACTTACTAGTTCCCTATTAAGGCTCTTCCCAGGGTGCCTTCAATTCATGTGTAAATGGTTCTCATAAAAATTTTGCATATACAGCACATAGGTCAGTAGTTACTGATGTTCTTTTTTTATTCTGGGGAGAATTGGCAAGGTTTGAGAATTTTTTCCATGCTTTTGGAATGTTTCTTTCAGATATATCTTATATATCAGACTCTTTATGGCCTCATAATTGTATCACCTCCACAATGGACCACCTCTTTCTATCCTGTTGCTTTCTCCACCATCGTTCTCTCTAGTACCATTTCTATTTCCTCTGTTAACACCTCAGGGATTATGATATTAAGGTCCAAGTGTGATGGTTAGTTCACTCTCCTTGATGGGGGTGTGCTGGGGGAGAAACAAATCACCAATCTGTCAGAATGGTTTTGCAAATCTTTTCCATTTTTCTTTTTTTTTGTAATTTTCTTTCCATTTTTCATCCTTGAATGCTCTTGGGATCAGTTACATAGCTTGCCAAGCTTTCAGGTGAGATAGGTAAACTGGCTTTACCTTTTGCTGCTTCTTTTAGCTTTATGAGATGATATTCCTTATAACTGTCCGACATACTATAAAAGTAACGGATTGGACCTAGGATTTCATGGGGATGGTAAATTCAGGGAGGAATCTCCTAAGGCAGATCAGCTTAGAGAGCTGCTGAGAGCAGAAGTGTAAACTCAAGACCCCCTGACTCTTAGAGTGTGGCGGAATCAGATTAAAATGTAATTGAGAAATATTTAACAAAATAAAAAAAAATACAATAAAGTCAATGTGGAGTTTGCAGGGATCCATGTCCATCTGAGTTGGACACCACTGATTGGCCTAGAACCCTGGAGGTTAAAAGGTTTATCTAGGAGTCATAGAGCCAGTATTTATGTATCATACATTAGGCTTGATCCCTCACTTTCCTAACCTAGTTCTCTTTACCCACTGCCTCTCTATAAATTATTAAAACAGAAACAAAAGCTCTGAGCCCCTCTTTGTTGTTCTCAGTGTTCCTGAAACACTACAGGATTAGGCCTTGCTTCCACCTTCTACATTCAAAAAAAATTTAAGTTGGTTCATGAATTCTCTCTACATTTTCTCTCCCTCCGTGGTCCCTATTTCATTTACCACCATCTTTTAAAGATCAGAGACAGTGACTCGGGCATCATACCCATCCTTTCTTTCAGTTACTTAAGATATAGTCAGTCTGTCTTGCCCTGGTGATTTCAACTGATCAAGAGAAGCTACAGGTACTCTTTTATAGTCTCTCTTTTTATCTTGGGTATTAATTCTCTCTAAGCCATTTTTGTTCCGGCTTTTCCAGCACAAAGATTATTTTTCTTGCAGAGAAAAGAGAAGCAAAATAAAAATTGAGACGCCGTGCCTTCTATTGTCCTCTGATACTATCTATTTGTCCACTGTCCCATTTATTCTCTGGACTCCAAATCCATCCTCTAGCCACTTAACCATGCTTACTCTCACCATTCCCGCTAAAAGAAAACAACCTTTTTTTGCTGCCTTTCGCTGTTCTGGCTCAGATGAGCTTTGACACTCAGGATGATGTTCTTACAGAACCAAGACATGCCTTTGTATTCACTTTAATCTTCTTTCGACAAGGAGATTGTACGCGTCTTTTAAAAGTCTGACTTGGTTGGTAAGTTCCCTGAATAGGCTCCTTAGCCTCATTAGACTATTGCCCCCTTTCCTCTTCCTCACGATTTTTTTCCTTTGTGTTTTCATGATTTAATTTTACTCTTATACCCCAGTTTTCTGCGGCATAGGCCACCCTGGGGTTAGGGTTCCTAGAGGCATTAGTGCTGTGTCAATTAAATCACAGATTGGCTTTTATAGAAAGCTTTCCCATCAGACCTTATAATTAATAAAGTATACTGTCATCAGAGTGCATTTTCTGAATATCTGCCCATGATTCACAGCCTATACTAATGACACAATAAAACACTAACTGTCTTGTGGGGTTTGAGGTTCCAATTTCCACTCTATAAGGAAGGTCATTTTTAGCTTATGTCTGACAGCACAATTACATTAAGGCCTCTGGAAAGAAGCGAATGATTGAGTAATGCTGAAGTACCTCTGTCTAACAAGAAAGCTTTGACTTACTATTTAATAAACTGCATTTATTTATTAACATCCAATTTTATAAACATACTCATGGTATTCTATTCTGGGCACTATAGCCAATTAAAAAATTGAAAAGTCATAGTAATTTATAGGTTTGAATTTGTATCTTCCATATAATGAAGGCAATAATCAATATTTGGTTAGACAGCTATCCAGGGCTCTTCACTTGTACACTCACTGCTAAATGGAAAATCTCTGTCTTCGAGAATTGTAGAGTAGAGGCCATTTAGATTTTGCAAAAATACTTATGTTTGGCCAGACTTTTCCTGGTATGGAAGCTCCTTTTCTATCGAAGATTAGCAGTGCCTCTAAAACACAGCAACAAAGAGTCTTAGAGAGTTTCTTGGTTCTTGGGGGAGGTTAATTTAAAGCTCACATATGTCAGGACCCAGCGCTTCATAATGTAAATATGATGTGTGTGCACATCTACACACACACGCATATCTGCACCTTCTCTGTAGCTTATATAATGGAACCTGGGAAAAATTAAGTGAAAAGCCCAGAGTCACATAACCAGTAGGCATCAGAAGTAGGACTGAAACTCAGATCTTCCTGACTCCCAAGGCAGGTGGCCTTTATCCACACTATGCCATGACTCCTCTCTTATACACACATACTCTCAACAATTCTGGGTATGTGACCTTGGACAAGTCACAACCCTTCAGTGTCCCAGTGGTCCCTCAAAGACTATGTGTAGAGAAAACATTGATCTGCATTGGTAGAAGAAGCTCCTCCCTGGGAATTCCTTACACAAATGAAATCATAGACGTGGTAAATATGTATGTGAATGGGCCTTTAGTTTCACCTTTGTAGGGAGCTCTAATGAAGAACGGCCTTTTATCAATGCAGGATAGTACTTTCTCCACCACATACAGCTTTTAGGGGTTGTCTAGGCACCAAGAGGTTAAGTGACTCGTTTAGGGGCACATATCCAGTATGTATCAGAAGCTGAATTTGAACCCAGCCTTCTTGACTTGGAGGCCAGCTATCTATCAAGTATACCATGCTTCCTCTCATGCCCTCCCTTCCCAAATACATGTGTGTGTGTGAATATACATATCTATGTATTTAATTGAGGGATATTTGCTAGTGATTTAAAAACATACTTATACTTGTACAATGGGAAAAGGATATGTAACAACAAAGATTTTGACATAGGTATTCTAACTTGCAAAGCCAAGACAATAAAACAGGAACTGGAAAAATCACCTTTATCTTTCTTCAAACAACAAATGTATGCTAATTTCAGCAATTTGCTTGACCAGATCCTTTTAATTATATTGTTATTATTGTAAAAAAAAAAAACTGGCCCAGACTCGCATCATCATGAGGCACATTTTCCCTATCTACTATCAAAGCACTGAGTCTTCAAAAGCAATGCTCCTGGGTTGGTGACAAAGAAGAGCAATCTGGTACAGAAGAATTAACAATGAATTGAGAATAAGGAAGGTAGAATCTCTGACTTTTTAAAAATTAGGTTTCAAATCTATTGATTCAAATTCTAGAAAGCTCAATGATAGATGACTTTCAATTTTAATTAACGAATCAGGATCAAATAATGTTCCAAAACAGCCTTTGTTGATAGGTTCATGGTGTAATCGTCTAAGATGGGGTTCTTAGGCCCACCTGGTTTTTATTAATTCATTGTCGGGCCTTATTTAAGTCATATTCAATTAATCAAATGCATATTAGGTTACTACTGTGTACAATGTATCCTTTCCAATGCTGGATATACCTTCCTTTGCTCCTGACATACTGATCCTGGAGGAGACATTGGCATGAATTTTGCTCCTCATTGTCACCTAGACCCTCCCTCTGCTACCATCACAGAAAACCTTTCCTCCTTTCAATTTCACTCCATCTAGATCTACCCAAGTGCCTCCACTTCTTCTTTTCTTCTTCTTTTTCCCTTCAAAATCACATTTTCACCTCATCAACTGAAACTCCAATGATCTCTTTAATTGTCAGATTTGATGGTCTTTTCTCAGTATTCATCCTTATTGACCTATCTGCTGCATGTGTCACTGTTGAGTACTCTTCACGTTTTCAAGACATTTCTCTCTTCTTGGTTCTCTTCTTCCTTGTTTAACTGTTCTTCAGCCTCTCTGGCTGCATTACATTATTCATTTCCATTCTTTTACCCAACTGTGGGTGCTCTGCGGACCCTATTCTCTTCTCTCCTTTCACTTGGTGACTTCATTAGATCACCTAAGGTTTAAGAATTATCATTATTCAAAGAATTCACAAATCCATAGATCTAGGCTAGTTTCTCTCCTAAATTCCACTCCCATATCACCAACTGCCTACTGGGCATTTTGAACTGAATGGCAGGGAGATATCTCAAACTCAGTAAGTCTAATGTTGAACTTGCTGTCTTTTTTCTACTCCACTCTATCATCTTCCTAACTTTCTTTTCTTTGTAGAGGCCACCACCATCCTTCCAGTCATCTAGGTTCAAAACCTTGACACTGCATTCTCTCAGCTCTAAAGAGCTACCAATGTTGCCAATTTTGCCTCTAAAACAGCGGTTCTCAACCTGTGGGTCACAAGCCCTTTGGGGGTTGAATGACCCTTTCACAGGGGTCGCCTAAGACCATCAGAAAACACATATTTCTGATGGTCTTAGGAACCGAGACACTGCTACTCTATCCATCTCCAGGCGGGTCTGCCCACATGCAGATACGCCCACATACGAGTATTAAAGGGTCACGGCATTAGGAAGGTTGAGAACCACTGCTCTACAACATCTCCTTTCTTCCTAGGCTCACAGCCTACTTCTTACCCTCATCACCTCTCTCATGGATTATTATCCAAATAGTCTCCTAATTGTTCTTTCTGCCCACAGTCTTTTTCCTCTTTTTACCCTCCAATGAGTTGCAAAATTGTTATTTCTAAAACTCAAGTCTGATCATGGCACTTCCTGACTCCATAACTTCAACATAACTGTCTCTAGAGTTATATACAACCTCATTTTTTTGCAGGGGCATTTAAAACCCTTCCCAATCTGGCCATAAACTATCTTTCTAGGATTTTTTAACATGACTCCTCTTTTTGCACACTTCAGCCCTATTAAACTATCCTCCGTGCTGCTTCTCAGATATGGCTTTTCATTTGCCATCTCTCTTTCTTTGATCATACTGACCCCATGCATGGAAGGCACATCGTTCTCACTTTGTCTCTTAGAATCCCTATATTTTTCAAAATGCAGCTCAGGAGCCACTTCCTACATGAGACTTTTCCTGGTTTCTCTAATGACCTCTCCCCCAAATTATTTTGCATTTCTCTTGTATACATTTTAAAATACATTTATATATGAACACATTGTTTCCCCTGTTAAGACTATAAGCTCCTTGAAGGCAGAGGCTGTTTCATTTCTGGTTTTGCATCTTTGGGACTTACAGAGAGACTGAGATAGAGTTATCTAATTGGCTCTGACTCCTTCTGACCCCATTTAGGGTTTTTTTGGGCAAAGATACTGCATCAATTTGCCATTTCCTTTTCCAGTTCATGTTACAGAAGAGGAAAACAGGGTTAAGAGACTTGCCCAGGGGTCACATAGCTAGTATTTGAGGCCAGATTTGCACTCAGGTCCTCCTGACTTCAGGCGCAGGACTCCATCCACTATGCCATCTAGCTGCCCCTGAGATATAGTGGGCATTTAAAGAATGTTTCTTGTTTAACTGAAGGCACAGTGCAGGGCAAGTCACGTAACTTTCCTAAGTCTTAATTTCCCCATCTGGAAAATGATAACCTGAAATCAGGCCCTGAAGAAATAGGAGGAAAGTAACTTTCATTTGCATTTTCTACTCTTTTTCAACAAAAATATTAAAAAGAAAGAATACAAATAAAGGCCTCATATTTTTTGCTGTTTATGCCTACAAATTTAAAGAAATATATACCTGTTCTGAGGGTAATTCAATATACTTAAACATAGGAATATTATATCTAGTAGTAGAAATGTCCATATAGGATACACGGAAATATCATTTACAGAAGAGAAATGCCTAGAAATGATCAAAATCCTTGATGTATTTTCACTTTTCTAAAACTCAAACTAAAAAGCCACTAGTTCTTTAAGTGGAAAATATAAAATTTTACAGGCATACTTGGGGCTGGATATAGGGAAGTAACTCTAAAAGAAATAATGTACAAGATGGACTCAGAAAAGTATATACACATTTAGTATTTAAATTAAATATACATTATTTATATATATAAAATTAATGTTTTATGATAATAGCTAAACAATATATGTAAACATACATATGGGTATAAGCCCATATATAAATGTTAGTTATTGTTATTATGAGAGGAGAGGGAGGTGGAAGAGAGAGGGAATAAATCATTTTCATTACAAGTCCTATTCTGATGCCTCCTGGGAGCATGGAGATTTCCCCGAGTTCCTGAAAACTGTCTAATAAAGGATAGAAGAATTGCCAGATTGCTGTAGGACAGGGATAAAATCACAGATTCATAAAGTATTGAAGTAGAAATATACCTAAGGGAAATGAACAAAGATAGATGAGAGAGAAGGGATAATGGGACAACTGTTTTTTGTTTTGAATTTCACTTCACATCGATTTTTTGTTAAGTTAAAAATGATAAAAAAAAGAGTAAAACATAGTCTCAGAATTTCTGTGTGGAGATATGGTCCAGCAGCTCAGAAATAGCTAGAAAGCTAGATAGGAAGTCCGATTTTCTCATGAGAATAAGTAAATGTCTTTTTAGTACAAATACAGAAAAAGAGAACATGGAAAATTAGGAAGTAATGAGAACCATGTCAACATAACTAGCCAAATATTAATTAAGCAAATAAGGTAAAACTACTGAGGGCATAGCAGTTATGACGCTTGAATGAATGATTGCTTTCCATTATTAGGGAAATTAGCTAATGATTTTATGAACTGACTGTAATTATTTCAGAATTTCCAAGCTGACCTAACCAAGTTCATTCAACCCAGAAAATAAAATTTGACTCTGCTCCTAAGGAAGAACTGCTGCCAGAAAATGAAAAAGAAGTTGATAAGTATTGTCTTGATGACTTTAATTCTAATAGTTATAATAATAATAGAATAACCGAAGAAAATATTTTTCTGGGCATGGACGTAAACGAACAAGAGCTTCCATGCTAGAAAACAAAACATCATGGAATTTAGAAAACTGAAGTCCAAAGTCTTTTAGGATTTACTGATTCTGGTACTGCTAATACAAAAGAGTGGATGGGTGCCTGGCTTTTGAAAGCAAATTTATTTTGTAGGTTATCACTTGGGCAGCTAGGTTACACAGTGGATAGAGCACTGGTCCTGGAGTCACAAAGTTTTGAGTTCAAATCTGGTATCAGGTCATTTACAGCGACCCTGGGCAAGTCACTTAACTCAGTTTCCTCATCTATAAAATGGGATAGAGAAGGAAATGGCAACCCATTCTAGTATCTTTGCCAAGAAAACCCCAAATGGGGTCACGAAGAGTTGAACACAACTGAACAACAACAACATTATGACTTACGTGGAAAGAACACTTTTAATTGTGTGGAATGTGGCTAGTGTGCCCACTGTCAGATGGCACAGTTTTATGAATGATTTTACGGTGGAAAACTTCACCATGGACATCAGCAGTAGAATGAGTTGACTTTGGTTGAATGTCCAGATCTGGAGTCTCAACTTTCCCAATGCTTTAGGATCGTAAAATAGTGCCCAACAAGGGCAAAGTTCTAAGAAGATGTATTTAAAACAAGATTAAGGCATTAAAGTCCATTTTGGGCTAATGAATAGAACATCTTTAAGGAAATGGCAATGCACACAACTAAGAAAAAAATACTTAATAATCTCCCTGATATGGAGCTCATAAGAGATCAGTAAAGATAATTGCAAAAGCAGAGGAGAAGGCCCTTATCACCTAGGGACTAGAGCAGTTGGCTCTTACCTGATCTCCTTGCCACTCCAATCCTATTGCCAGGGTAGTTTTCTCTTTCCTTCCTTTCCTCTGCCCTTCCCTTTCCTTTTAAATTTTTTCCCCCAGTTACATGTAAAAACAAATTTTAACATTTGTTTTTAAAACCTTTGAATTCTAAATTCTAACCCTCGTTTTCTCCCTTCCCTGCCTTGAGAAGGCAAGCAATTTGATATTGCAGTCATGCCAAACATTTCCATATTAGTCACATTGTGAATGAAAACAGATGTAAAAGCAATTTTTACCATTTGTTTAAAAAATTTTACAGGCTTGTGTTCTAAAATGTTGATCTGATCATGTCACCACCTCCACCTCATTGCTCAAGCTCAGTGAGCTCTATCACCAACTAGGTCAAACAGAAACTCCTCTGTTTGGCATTTAAAGCTCTCTATAACCTGGCTTCTTCTCTATCTTTTAATCTTTCTTGTACTTCACTCCCCTCCTCACACTATAATCCAGCCACACTGGCCTAGTTGCAGTTCAAATGGCCTTGACTGTTTACTCCAGTGGTGGGGAACCTATGGCCTTGAGGCCACACATGGCCCTCTAGGTCCTTAGGCATGGCCCTTTGACCAAATGGATTCAAGGGTTGCACTTGAGAACCTAGAGGGCCACATGTGACCCTGAGACCACAGGTTCTCCACCCCTGGTTTCCTCTATCTCTGTGCTTTGTTCTAGCTACCCACCCATGCCTGGAAAGCTCCTCTTCTTCTCCTTTGCCTCTTAGTCCCCTGGACTGCTTCAAGAATCAGCTTAAATTCTACATTCAGAGTAAGATCTAGAAAGACTAGAGTTTAAATGGAGACTGAAGCAAAACATGCTATCATTCTTTTCCATGTTTGATTTTGTTTCTCTTTTCCCAGTGTTCACTCATTGGTTATAACCCTTTTCTACAACCAGACTGTTGTACAATGTGAAAGTATCTGCAGATCCTATACATGATTGCACGCCACCATGGCGGGGGGAGGAGAAGAGAGGGGAGAAAATCTGAAACTCAAGGGATTGTGGAACTGAATCTTGTAAACTAAAAGTAAATAAACAAGTCATTGAAAAAAAAATAATCAGCTTAAATCACATTTTCTGCAAGAGGCCTTTTATGGTCACCCCAGGAAAGCGCCTTCCATTTACTCTGTATATATCTTATATGTACCTGTTTTTTTACATCTTGTCTCTCTCATCCGAATGTGAGCTCCTTGAGGTCAGAGACTGATTTTGCCTTTCTACCCTCAGTACTTAGCTCAGTGTCTGGCAAACGGTTGTTGACTGACTTGGGACTGCAGTCAGACACGGAGAGGCAGCTGCATAGAGATGACGGCTGATGCCTGGGAACTAATATTTACCAAGGAAGAAAGTATAAACAGAAAGAAGAAACCGACGATCCGGGACAGAACTCCGGGAAGTTCGCCATTGAAGGGAGCAGAATCAGCTAAGAGGACATGGCAGAGGAGAGAGAGCCAGAAGAATGTTCTTTCTTTGAATTTGAGAGGAAAAAAATGCCCCATAATGTTGGTGATCATTGTCAAGTGTTGGTCATCCTCTCACAGCAGAGGTCAGGGACGATAAAACATAACAGAAAAGCCCCTTCACTATCTCTAATAAAGAACAAGTGAACTTATTTTTTTTTAAAGTACATTGAAACTCATGGATAAGAAGCGGAACTACCCAGCACTTGGGGTCAAAGTAACTGAGTTGGGGGTGGTTAGGTGGTCCAATGAATAGAGTACTAGCCCTGGAGTCAGGAGGACCTGAGTTCAAATCCAGCCCCAAGACATTTAACACTTACTAGCTGTGTGACCTTGGGCAAGTCACTTAACCCCAATTGCCCTGCCTTCCTCCCCCACCAAAAAAAGCCAAAGTAACTGAGTTAGAATCTGGCTCTGCCCACCCTGTGTGACCCTTAGACACTTCATGTCTTGTACCAGTTTCCTCCTCACTGAAATTAGGGGATGGACCAGGGTCTCTTCTAGCACTAAATATATGTTCTCCAGAATTTCATAAAACAACACTGATTTGAAACTTCAAAGGTCCTTACAGGTCATTCAGTCCAATCCCCTTGCTTTGTAGAAGAGTAACATAAGGTTTAGAGGGGTTTAAGTGAGGTGCAAGTGGTTACACTGCTTTCTTGTTCAGTTGTTTTCAGTGGCATCTGACTCTTTGTGACCCCGTTTGGGGTTGTTTTGGCAAAGATACTGGAGTGGTTTGCCATTTCCTTCTCCAACTCATTTTTACAGATGAGAAAACTGAGGCAAACAGGGTTAAGTGACTTGCCCAGGGTCACACAGCAAGTAAGCGTCTGAGGCTGGATTTGAACTCAGGTCTTGCTGACTCCAGCTTCGGCACTATCTTTACCATAGCACCGAGCTGCTAGTAAGGGTGTGAAGCAGGACTGAAAATGCATGTTCTCCCTGATTCTACAGCCAGCACTCCATTCGTTATACTACTCTGCCTCTCAGGCCTATGATCAGAAGTCAGAAGGCCTGGATTTTCAATCTAGCTCAGTCATTACATAGTTGTGTGACTTTGGGCAAGTCACTTAGCCCCTCTGTAATGAAGCGAATTCTAAGGCCCTTCCAATTTAAAAAATTCTAAAAGTCTAAATCAACTTAACTTGCGGTCTACAGACTACCCCCTCTATCCCCTGCCACCCAGGAATCGGTGGACTTGGATGGGGAAACATGCATCTTCATTTTAATATAGTTTCCTTTCAATCCTATATACTTTGTGGCATTTGTTTAGGAATACAGTTATCCCTTCTACGTTGTAGGGGTTAGGGGCACGGTGCCTCCACGATCTGGAAAACTGGTGTAAAATGTTTGGCCCTCTGTTTGTACCAGGAAAGAAGTCTGATTTTTTTCTTTTTCTTTTAAGGTGTGTTTACAGTACCCTATTATAAAATTTGTGTAAAGTGTTTGTTCATAGACTCTGCATTCATGGACAGCTTTTCAAAACTTCCCGCAAATTCCCATATAATTTTTTATGCCAACCTGCAATATATTGAAACTGTGATGGGGAAAGCTGTGATGGGGAAAGCTGTGATGAGGAAGGGACAGCAGACCTGCACAACTTGTGACCTGTCAAAGGATTTCTTCTACATACAAAGGATGTTTTCCTCTACATTTTTCCCAGGCTGTCCCAAATCATTTGGCATGTCATGAGTGTCCTGGAGGCGTGCAGGTTGTGCAGGCCTTTATAAGGGGTGCATTGGTTTTATCAAAACACCAAAAAGAGCTCTACGTTACAAAAAAGTTAAGAATTCCTAGTTACAGAAACTTTTTTTTGTTGTTGCTGAAGTTATATCTATTCATACTTTCTGAGCAAATGTAATCCTCTAAAAGAGTTTGAACCTTCATGCTGGCTTATCTTTTTTACTTTGATCTAGCTTAACCTAATGCTTTGGGAGAGGAAATTTTTTTCTGACAGTAAACATCTTAGAACCCACATGGTGAAAGAGGAATGGAGATGCAGGTGTTTCTACTTTCTAGTCCCCTCAACTCATCATTAAATATTTACTAAGCTCTCACAAGGTGCCTGGCATCCATGTCAGCCCTGTTGGAGTATACAACTGCACAAGTGTTTTGACCTAAGTGGTGCCAGGAAGGCCTTCTCCACTTTCCCTCCCCCTCCAAAGTGCATCCTTTGACTGCCTGTCACAGGGCATGAAATTCCACTAAAGGCATACTTTGCCTAAATGCCATTAATTGGTTTTATAAAGAAGAAAACAAGAATTTATCAAGTGCCTATTACATGCCAGGAACTGAACTATGCACTTGACAAATATGATCTCATTTGATTTTCTCAATAATCCTGGGAGAAAGGTGTTACTATTATCCTCAGTATACAGTTGGACAAATGGGGGCGTTCATTTACCTCTGGACAGACACTTGAAGTCAATGGAACTAGAGATGAGGGACTCACTTTAGGGCTGAATTTGGTGTCCCAACTACCATTCTCTTTGAGGGTCAAGTGATTTAAATCCCCATTATTATACCTCAGTCTGGAATGTGCAGTATACATGAGTTAGAAACGGATGTTCCCAGGCCAGTGAAAGAACTCGCTTTTCCACCATCGTACACTCGACATCATCGTCCATCAAAACAACATCTTTCTTCAAGGCTTTTACTGCAAAGAATTGGTTTGTTTTCCTGAATTCTGCCAGGAATACCTTGGAGAGAAATAAGTGATTGGTTTAGACTTATCATTAAAAACAAAGAAAAAGAAAATAGAGTCTACAAAACTCTTGTAAGGACTAAGGGCTAAGACTTTCTTTTTTCTTGAGCCAGAGTGGAAATCTGTTTTCATTGGCCTAGGCCATTATTTAACATTTGAATACTATAAACTTTTGCTGAAGTTTCTTTTACTAACAAATGCTCTACAATTTAACTTTTGGTTATCATTTTGGGATTTATCACACTACTAAAAATGTCATGACATGGGATATTATTCTCCGGGCCTAAAAAGTGCAGCAACTACAAGTTACTCCAGTTCCACTGGGCTAAAAGACGAAGGGTAGGCAAGAATTAATACGGTATACGCTGTTTGGAAGGCCCCCAATTTCTAACTTCAGTACATGTGCACATATACACACTTTCTTTTTGAGGTGGTGAATACAGATAGTTACATCTCAACTGAGTGTGAATAAAGAATTTCCTGAAGTGGTCACATGTGTTCACATCTGCACTATTTGAAATATAATTATGTAATACATGGTAATGATTCCAGCCCAATGGAAATATGCAGTGAAAATTGGAATAATGGGGCCACTTCAAGAGATGAATCATTCTCACTAATTAGGACCTAGCTATATTTCAGTTCCTCTATCATCCCCTGCCCCACCTCCCTCAAATACAAACTAGTGTAAATTTTAGGAAGGAAATTGTTTCTCAGATAAATGGCGTGACTGAGTGGTTAATCAGGCCCCAAATACTGACATTGATGGCTAATTTTTCTTGCCAGTTTCAAGCCACTGGCTTGAAGGAGGATCAAGGGTATTGAGAAGCTGTATGGCCATCGACAGAGCAAATACACGACATATAGGTTGCTCATTCATTAACTCCTGTCTCCCTGATGAATTTTGTGAAAAGTATGGAGGCCATGCATTTTAGAATTAGGAAAATGCCTAATCCCAGGGATCCTGGGAATAATCAATGAGGGTCACAGCTAGGTTCTGATTAGTTGAAACAGTGGATCCTGTAAAACAGTTATTTTATTAGAATTCAACTTCATATTTCCATTGGGCTGGAACCAGTTACCATATTTTACACAATTATAGCTTCAAATAAGGTGAATTCAAATATCTGTGACTGGTTCAGGGGATTCAATGTTCACAATAATCAGGACCTTAAGGTCACTGTAGGCCCAATGAACAAAGAAGCCCCGAGGATCACAATCTGTTTCCAACTACTTGAACCCTTCTCCCCCCTCTCTCTCCCCATTATTTTGAGCCTACTACTATTTTATGAGAATATGGAAAAGGGTGAAGATTTCTCTGGGGAAGTATAAATTACATCAAGGGAGGCCCCTGAACAAAAGGAGAAAACATAAAATCTCAGTTGGAAGAGAACTCAAAGGCCATCTAATCCAATTTATACAGATAGGAATTACCTCTACAATTTAACCAACAGATGGTCATCCTTGCGCTTTAAGACTTCTAATGATGGGGAAATCCAGTATTTCTCCCAAACTAGACTAGTCTACCACTCTGTTAGGAAGTTTTTCTGCACACTCAACTCTAACTACCCTCACTGTGATTTCTAAGTATCTAACTAACTAAATATCTAACTATTTCTAACTATCACTCCTATTCCCATCCTTTGGGACCAAGAAGAACAAATTTAATTTCTTTTCTACGTTATAGCATCACATATTTATAGACAGTTATCACGTATTCTCTAAGTCTTTTGTTCTCTAGGCTAAATATCCCTGGTTCCTTCAACTGTTGCTCATGATCCTGATAACTCTCCTCTCGACTTATCAATGTCCCTTCCTAAAAATGGCACCCAGACGAGAATACTATACTCCACATGTAGTATGGGCAGGGCTGTCACTTGGTTCATTCTGGAAACTAATCATCTCTTAAAATAAAGTTCAAGACTAGAACTCATTATTTTTTCCCTCTCCTATTTATGTAGAGGACAACACCACCTTCCCAGTCCCTCAGGCTTACAACCTAGGAATCACCCTGGATCTCTCACACTGCCTTTCCCCCCACTCCGTGAAATCCAATCTGTTGCCAAAGCCTAATGATTTCACCTTAGCAACAACGTCTCTCTAATATGCCCCCCTTCTCTCCTCTGACACTGCCAACATTCTAGTGCTGGTCCTCATTGCCTAATGCCTTGATTATTGCAATAGCCTGATGGTGGATCTGCCTGTCTCAAGTCTCTTCCTACTTCAATCTATCCTCCATTCAGCCACTAAAGGGCAGGCCCAATCACTTCACCCTCTGCCCTCCTACTCAAAACTCCAGTGGCTCCCTGTTGCCTTCAGGAGCAAATACAAAATGTCCCATTTGGCATTTGAAACCCTCCATAACCTAGTCCCCTCTACCTTTCTAGTGTATTCTTCAACCCAGTGACAATGGCCTCCTTGGCTGTGTTCCATCCCTGGAACAAAACACCCCTCCCCTCCCCCCAACTCTAACTACTGACCTCCCTGGCTTCCAAAATCTCACTTTCCCTGGGAAGCCTCTCCTCACTCCTCTTAATTCCAGTGCCTTCCCTCTAGGAATTATTTTTTATTTTCCTATGCATAGCTCACTTGTATGTGTTTTGTTTGCATGCTCCTTGAGGTCAGGGACTATCTTTTGTCTCTTTTTGTAACCTTAGAGTTTAGCATAGTGTCTGGCACACTGGAGGTGCTTAAAAAATGTTTGGGGCAGCTAGGTGGAGAGAGTGCCAGACCTGAAGTCATCTTCCTGGCCTTAGACACTTGCTAGCTGTGTGACCCTGGGCAAGCCACTTCACCTGTTTGCCTGAGCTGCTCATCTTTAAAATGAACTAGAGAAGGAAATGGCAAACCCCTCCAGTGCCAAGGAAATCCCAAATGGGATCACAAAGAGCGGACACAATTGAGCAATAACAAGTGCTTACTGATAGACTGAATTAGGACTTTGTTGTGGTTGCCTTTTGTTTACGTTTTCTATCCCCTCATGGATAGAAACACTGAACAGTCTATGGTTAAGGACAGATCCCTGGAGCACTCTACTAGACTCCTCCTTTCCAAGATGACATTAAGTAATTAATAACTATTCTTTTTTTTTTTTGCTTTTTGGAGGGCAGTTGGGGTTAAGTGACTTGCTCAAGGTCACACGGTTAGCTTTTTGTGTGTGTATGTTAAGTGTCTGAGGCCAGATTTGAACTCAGGTCCTCCTGACTCCAGGGCTGGTGCTCTATTCACTGCGCTACCTAGCCGCCCCAATAACTATTCTTTGGATCTGATCATTTAGTCAGTTCTGACCTTGTCTATTTCATTATTCAGTCCACCTCTGTCTATCTTGCCTGTAAGAAACTATTTTGCCTGCATGAGAGACTGTCAAAGGGGGCAAGTAGGTGGTACAGTAGATAGAAAACCTGGTCAAGTCACTTAACATCTGTTTGCCTCAGTTTTCCCATCTGTAAATTGGAGATAATAATAGCACCTACCTCTCAGGGCTGTTGTGAGGAACAAATGATATTAGCATAGTGGCTGATATATATTGGGCACTATATTAATCCTAGCTATTATTATTATTAGGTAGATCACATATAGCTTTTATCCCTTGAGGTACTAGTGGTAGTAACTTTTTTTTTAAACAAAGGAAATGAATTTAATCTAGCATGATCTTCTTGATGAAGATATGCTGGTTCTTATTCATTAATGCTTCATTTTTCCAGTAAAAGTGGAAAGGAGAGAAGAAGCAAATTAGGAAGAAGCAAATTATGGGAGAAGACAAGATAGAAGAAGACGTGGTTCAAGAATGGAAAAAATGAGAGCAGAAAAAGAAAGTTGATTTAATAAGATCTCCGTTATTGTGGGAAAGGTAGAAGTCCAGTCTTTGGTGTAGGTCACTTTCCTTCTTGCTTTAAGTTTGAAAAGAGAATTCAAATTTTCTGCTCTTTAGGTAAACAAACAACCTTGTATACAGTAGGCATGTGGCAAGTATTTGCTGGGTTGAATGATTATATGAGGTCCTGAGGTGCTCATCCTTGTACATAGCAGAGTAAAACTGGACCTCTTATTTGCCCTTCAGATATTAACATAATTTGTAAATTTAATTGAATGGCTTTCTTATTCAAATATGGAAAGCCACGGGGTTGGGGACAAAAATAAAAAACCATTTCATTAACAATTAAAAGTGCTGTTGCTATAATTATTTCTCTTAATAAACACCCCCAAACCAGCTATAAACTAAGCAGCTGAAAAGGCAGTTTTAATCTACATTATGTACTTAGGATTTTTGGTAACATGTTATAATTGCACATTAATTGGTGAAAAATGATAATGAAGACTGGCTATAAAATTGTTTATTGTGCCCAGATTAATGCCAAATGAATTTGTAATGGGTGATATTATTGCAAGGAACATCTACAAGAATTAAGGATGACCAGGGGCAGTTTGAAAAGAATAGTGGAATTTGCTGAAGGCAACTGACGGTGTTGAGACCCAAATTCTAAGCGGGATACAACTTCATGTAGCTGTTTTAGCTGTTAACTTGTGTTTTGGTTTGCTCAATATAATTTGGGTGAATGTCTCTGCCAAAGCCTAGAGAACAGGTGTCTAAATATTACCTGGTTACAAGTGCATGAAGCAGGGTGATCTTTCCCAGGTAGAGAAGGACCCATGCCAGTGGGCTTCAGTCTCAGTGGACTTTTTCTAGGGCTACATTTAGGTACATTAAAGAATTATAAGACTGGTGAGGATACCTGCATGTTATGAACATATCTCTTTATCTTTCCATAGCCCATTCTTAATGTCTTATTTGAAAATTCCCTATCCTTACTGATGTTAGAGTTGACAAAAAATATTCTACTTGTCCATGATAATTGGTCAGGATTACGCACGGAAGATTGCTGGTCCCCTTTTTGATTCACAAAATCTTAAAAACTGGAGGAGACCTCAGCAGTCATCTACTCTCACCTGTACCTGAACAAGTATCCCTCTATACTTCACTGACAAAAGATGGTCCAGACTTTGTTTGAAACTCTCCAAAGGGGGGGAAATCCGTGATAGATCGAGCAAGCACATTCTACTTGGAAATAACTATAGTGATTTGGAAGCTTTTCCTTCTAAGAAGCCTAGATTTTGCTCTGCACCTTGCAACTACTGCTTCTGATTCTTCCCTGTGAGGCCAAGTGGAATGAGTGCTTTTCCAAAGGATAAGCCCTTTAAATGATGACAGCTCTTATGTCTACTCCCACCCCATCTTCTCAAGGTCAAACATCCTCTCTGGCAAACTGAGGGTCCTTGAAGTGCCAGATTTGAACCCAGTCTTTCTAACATGAGGCCCAGAACTCTATCCACTGCACCACCTAGTTGTCCCTACTCTGAACATAGTACGCATTTAATGAAAGTTGGTCAAATTGAAATGTTAATCCTTGTTTTTAACCAATGTTTCTATAGACTATGGCTTCAGGAGTATAGGTGCCATATTTTCAGAGGGATACTGATAAGCTGGATAGTGTTCAGAGGAAGGCCTCTAGATTTTTGTACCAAACACAAATCCTTCCTTATTGAAATGCTGTTCGATGAATTCCTCATATGATTCCAGCCCCAGAATGATTAGCCCCACTGACAAGAATCCTCGTTCATTTTAATTTCTGGGATCAGCCCAGATGAACTTCCTCATCCTGTAACGTACCTTGCCAAAACTTCCTTTTCCCAACATTTTGTGCAAAATGAAATCCTCAATACTGAATTTCATCCTGAGGGATGGTTGTTCTGTCTTCAGTACTGGTCCTGAAAGAGGTTCCGTGCTCACCATCCCTTCCACTGGCAGCTCCCAGGAGATTCCCTGAGGCTCTGAAATGAGCAAGCCAGTTACTGAAAATGAACTTCAGGAAACTGAATGGCTTCCCAATCATACAGACTTCATGTATTTTGTACTTCAAATATCCCATTTGAGGAGCTCGTGCTAATTTAATTATGGGGTAGGGACCTTTAAGTATAGTCTGAATTTCCCTGTGTTCCTCTGCAGGGGCTATATCTCAAGCTGGTGGTCATTGATGAAACCCTCAATCACCCAGTGACCATAAATGCAGAACAAAATCAGACTATGGACAAAATGAGATCTGAACCAAAACTAAAAAAAGAAATTCCTTTTTGACTGTCCTTTGTGTCATTGTGGTTGATGGCTATCAGATATATCACCCCAATGGCATTGGAAATAACTATAGTCAATCTTTAAACAGTTTGTACATTATCTCATTTGATTCACATAACAATCCCATAGGTGCTGCCCAGAGGATTATCCCCATTGTCTAGAAAATGATGCTCAGAATAGTTATATGATTTGCCCATTGTCACATGGCTAGAGTCATTGCAGAATTCAAACCAAGTCCTCCCCTAAATGCCAAAACCATTCATCTTTCCTTGACCTAGTGTTATTTAACACTTAGGTTTTTTTTTTTTTTCATTCATCAAAGTCTCAGTGAAAAAGCTAAATTCACTCCTCCTCCTCTTACTCTGGACCTCAGAAATCCTGGGCTCAAATCCTGTCCTTCATCAATTACTATCTGTGAAAACTTACATAAGAAACTTAACCTGCTTGGACCTCAGTTTCCTTATCTGAATACTGAGGGGTTGGATTAGATGCCAAAGGTGGCAGCGAGGTGGCACAGTGGATAGAGTGCTTGAACCTGGAATCCGGAAGATCCGAATTTGAGCCTTAGACACTACCTGGGCTTAATAATACTACCCCTACCCCCTAGAGTTGTTGAAAGATCAAATGATTTTTAAAAGTGTTTTGCAAACCTGAAAACATCATATAAATGCTTTTTTTTAATGGTCTTTTAGGTTCTTCGTATCTCTAAATCTATGATCCCATGGCATAAACTTTGCTTTGTAGTCTTCTTGCTAGAATTTGAGCCTATTTCCTCCTAATTAAAGGAGGTAGTATAGAGGAATAAACATTTGAATGAGGATTAAAAGGCTTAGATTCCTAGAACTCCAAGCTGCCGTAGACTGGAGTATGACCCAAAGCATGTCTGTTTAAGCTACCTGAGCTATCAGTGTAAATGAAGAACAACTTTTTCCTTGTTTTCCTTGTTACAACACTTAATGACTCAAGGCCTCAGACATTTTGCTCTCTTTTAAGGCAAACACGAATTTTATCCTTTATGTTAGGAGCTCTCCAGACCAGAATCATGCGTCTTTTTCTTTGGGCTTACCTTCTAAGTGAAAACTGAACTGCCTTCAAACTGTTAGCTAAACAGCCATCCTTTGATTCTTGCTAAATAGACTTTTGAGTGTGGCAGACTATTTCTTCATGAAATTGTTCTCCTACGTGTCATCATGGTGTATAATGACCCATATGTCCTAGAAGACTATGTATTACCAACAAAGCATAAGCTATGAATGGTCCTACCAGGCTAGACAGGATCTGAGTGTCTCAAAAAGACTGAGTTTACTGTCAGTACTAACCTAGCTAGGAAAGGAGAGCCACAATTGGTTGAGCACTACATGATGAATGGTGTGTGTGCAAGCATGTATACATACACACACAGGGAACACCAAGAACTAGAAAGTACTGAAAACCCAGAGGAGTTGATCTTCACCGGAGGGAAAAGCCACATGATATGATGGATTTAATGAAGTATTAAAGGACAACTGGGCCATTGACAGTCCCTACCTATCTCTATTTGCCTTTTTAAATCCGTAAAGTGTAGGTAAAAGGCAAATATGTTACACTCTGGGGTCAGCTAATCAACCAGTGACTGTCATCACGGTCAGATTCACATCTGCATAATTCTGTAACAGAAGTAATGGTGACAAGTTTAAATTGGGCGCTTATGGAGTAACAGAAATAAAAAGAAACCTAGAGGCCATCTGCTACAGTGTACTCAAGGTTATAACCCTCTAACCTTCACCTGATGACCTCAAGTAATGGGGGGCAGTACCCCACTACTTCCTGAAGCATTCTATTCCATTCTGCTTCTGGGTAACCGCATTGTTTGAAAGTTGCCTCTCTCAACTCCATCCATGGTTCCCATTTTTGCCCTATGGTACCAAGCACAGCACGTCCAATATTTCTTTCAAATACTCAAAAGCAGTCTTTATTCGCACTCCTCTAACCTTTCCCCTACCCCCTTAAAGTATCACTTCTCCAGGTTAAACTATTAATGCTGTTTATGATATGATCTTATCATTCTAGTCCTCTTGAACTGGATGCTTTCCATCTTAATGGCCTTAAAACATAGTGCTCTGAACTCAACACATTTCCTCTTCCCTCTTTCTGGATTTTCTCTTAACCTCCTTGGACCTCGGTTTCTTTATCGGAATATTGAGGGGTTGGATTTGATGCCAAAGGTGACAGCTAGGTGGCACAGTGGATAGAGTGCTTGAACCTAGAATCAGACCCAAGTTTGAGCCTTAGACGCTACTTGGCTGTGTGACCCTGGACAAGTCATTTAACATTTATCAGCCTCCAGTACCCACCTCTGTTGGAAGGGTGGGTTTTTGTCATCTTATTGTGTTGTTGTTCTGATCCTACTCTTACCTTCTCAGGCTCTTTCCAAGAGCTGCTTCTGTGTACTACTCCTTTGTGTGGGTATATCCTTGGGCTCTATTCTGGGCTGTCTACTCTATACTCTCTTGATAATTTCACAAGTTCTCATGGGTTTAACTATCAACTCAATGTAGATAACTCCCACATCTACATAAATTGCCCTTGTCCCTCTCCTCAGCCTTAGCTGCACGTGGATTTTCCAAAAGCATCTCAAACTCAACACATAAAACATGTACAGAGCAAAATATATCTTTCCCTCTAAAGCCATCCCTCCCCTAACTTTACTGGTTTTTCCTCACCAAGGGCATCATAATTCTTCCAGTTACCCATGTTTGTAGCCTTTGTGCCTTTCCCAGCTCTTCATACTCCTCCCCAACTTTCTCATATCTTATCTGTTGTCAAGTCTTGAATATTCTACCTCCATAACATCCACTGTGTCTGTCCCCTAATTAGGTCTTCCTTCACCAATATTCCCCCCTCTGCAATTCACAGAATGTGTTACTCCTCTGCTCAAGAAGTTTTAGGGGCTCCTTATTGCCTCTAAGATAAAATACATACTTCTCTATTTGACATGTAAAGTCCTTCCAAATCTGGCTCCAACCTACCTTTCTAGGCTAAATATAAATTACTGTCCCAATTTCACACTCTGTGTTCTTGCCAATCTGGCCTACTCAGCGTCCCTATTGTTGAGTCAGTTTTCATGGCAGACATTGGAGTGGTTTGCGTTTCCTTCTCTAGGTCATTTTACAGAAGAGGAGACTGAGACAAACAAGATGAGTGACTTGCCCAGGGTCACACAGCTAGTGTCTGAGGCCCAAACTGAACTTGTGAAGATGTATCTTCCTGATTGCAAGTCTAGGGCTCTATCCAGTGTACCACCTAGCTACCTCATACATGTAATAAATCTCCTTTCTGTGCTTTAGAATGGGTTGTTTCCTATGCCTGGAATGCTCATTCACATTCATTTTCTTTTTTCTTTCCCTCCCTGTCTCCCTCCTTCCCTTTTGTCTCTTACACCCCTAGCTTCATTCAAGTCTGCTCAAATATCACTTCCTAAAAATAGACTTTCTTGAACTCTCCAGTTGTTAGTGCTTCCCCCCCAATTACTTCTGGGGGCATTTACTTTGTATTTACCCATCTGTGTATCAGAATTCAAGTTGTTTGAAGTCAGGGAGTATTTTCTTTTGACCTTTTGTAGTCTTGGTGCCTAGCATGGTGCCTGGCAGAAAATAAGAGCCTAATTAATATGTATTTAACTGAATTGAAATTAATGTGGCTGGACTATGAAAGAGCATGACAGGACTGTCACCTCCTTTTTCTTGTCTTAAGGCAGCCTAAGATCCCATTACCTTTTTGGCTGCCATATCATAGTATTGCCTCATGTTGAGTTGGAACCCACATTTTTTCCCTTCTTGAAAAGGACGTGAAGGTTTTTTTTTAAGACTCAGGTTGCATTTATCTCTGTCAAATTTTAATCTTCTTAGATGTGCTTCATCATTTTAGTCTTTCATGATCTTTTTGGATTCTGGCTCTGTCATCCAAGATGTTAACTATTCTTCCAACTTGTGCCTCATCTGAACATTTGATAAAAATGTCACTTTTGTTTTCAGAGAAATCATCATGACAAACGTTAAACAGCAAAGGGTCAGGGAGAGATAACAAGAACAGCTGTCTCTCCTTCCAGATAAAATCCTCTAAATTTAAACAAAATCATTAATGACTATTCTGAATCTGGTGTTGAATCTACCTAATGATTTTACTGTCTAACCCACCCCCTTTCTATCTTGTCCACAATATCTGCATTGAAAGATTTCATCAAACAATTTGACAAATAAACCATAGGGACCAGATCTCCTATTGTTATCTCAAACTTAATATCCAATATATCATATATCCACGAGGTATTATGAAGTAATGGATAGAGAGCTAGGCTTGGAATTAAAAAGGCATGGGGTCAAATTTAGCCTCAAATGCACTAGGAAAGTCACGATGTACCTTAGTTTTCCTGTCTATAAAATAAGGGAGTCAGATTCTATGACTGCTAAAGTTCTATTATAGGCCTAAGTGTATTATCCTATCAAAAAGGAAACTGTCTTTCCCTCCAATCCACCCTTCTTTCTTATTTTGTATTTCTGTTAAGGGTACCTCGTAGGCACCTGGATTTGCAAATTTGGAATCATCCTCAAGTCTCCATTGTCTTTCATCCCTTCTCTCAACCCTCCTCTCAATATCCAATCATTTGTCAAGTCTTATTGATCCCATCTCTATAACATCTTAAGATGCCTACTTTTCTCCATTCACATGGCTACCACACTAACCTCCAAGCTGGTCTCTAATTCATCTCCCTTCAATATAGCTGTGAAAGTGATATTCCTAAAGCATAGCTGTGAACATGTCACCTCCTTGCTCAAGAAGCTCCATGGGTTCCTTATTGTCTTTGGGATCAAATAAATACTTCTCTGAATGGCAGAGTCGGTTTCTTTACAGACTTAGTATACATCATTCCCCTTCACATGCTCTCAACCTAATTCTTTTGTTCCTCACACATCACATTCCATCATGTATCTCTGGGTCTTTGGGTAGGCTGTCTCCCTTGCCTGAAACTCATTCCCTTCTCTTTCCTGCCTCTTAGAATCCCTAATTTCCTTCAAAGTTCAACACAAGTGCCATCTTCTACTTGAAGGCTTTCATTACCTTCACAGCTGGCAGTGCCCCACTCCAATTATCTTGTATTTAATTTTAAAATACTTTCCATATATTCATTTATATTCATCTTGTTTCCAATGACAGAATATAAGTTCCTTGAAGGCGAAGCATGTTTCACTTTTGTCTTTGTATCCTCAGGGCCTGGGATAGTACCTGGCACATTAAATTCATTCTAAGAAATGCTTGTTGATTGATTTGTTGCTATTCCTCACGTATAAGTATAGTAATTCAACGATAACAAAAAAAGCCAAAACAAAACAATCTTGAGTTTAGTCTGATATGGCCTGTACTTTATGAAGCTCTGCTGGCTGTTAATGGTCAGTTCTTCCTGGCCCAAGTGCTCACAAACAATGCTTTCTAGACTGCTACCAAAAATGGAGGTCAAGTTTACTGGCATACAGTTTGCAGATTCTGACTCTCTTAACTTTTTTTTTTTAAAGAATATACTTGCCCTTCTTCAATTATATGGTACCTCACTTGTCCTTCAGAGTCTTTCAAAGATCACTGACGATGTCTAATAAGTTGCATCCACTGGTTAATTTATTCTAAAAGGCAGGATTCAGCAGAACTCACAAAAGGCAACTAGTTGCTCTCTTAAACATTTTTTGTTCTGTCTTTGCCAATGCAAAACACACTTTCCTTGACTCAGAAAACAAAATCAACGTAATTTTTGAGCATTTTTGCCTTCTCTCTGTCTTCCCTTATCACCTTCCCATCATCCCTCAGTAGCAGTCATATTCCTTCTTTCTCTTTTTCCTAATAAAACTATTTTTTAAAAATCACATTTTGCTAACTGCCATTCCTCATCAAGTTCAGTTCACTGTGAGCATGCATAATACTATACTTAACAATACCATGCCAGACTTTTGTGTTAATCTCCCATTATGTCATGCTACCATTTTTTACACATATTCTAAAAATCCAAGTTGACCAACGAATTCTCTGTGCATCCACATTATTTCCCTTCTACTCTTGTTGGAAATATTTCCATTATATCTTTTGAATTTCATTCTTGAGGGTTTCTAATCCTTCCAGGATGTCTTCCCCTATACAATTTTAAGCCATGGTATTCTATTTGTCCTAGGTCTAGCCTAGACTCTTTAAAAGAAACTTTCTCACAGGGTTCATGTTAGACTGTGAATTCAAATATGAAATACTTATTTTCCTCAAACATTTTTCTATCATTTATTCTTCAGCAACCAGTTCTTTTCTATCAGTCAGCTTCAACTTCAGAATAGCAATTTCCCTTTCTATTCCTTGAACTTGAAAGGATGCAATTACTAAGGCAAACCAAGAATTTATTAGCTGCTATGCTTTTGCAAAAGGGAAGGGAACGTTGCCTCCTATGTGCCAGGCCGCACTGTGCTAAGTGCTTTACATATATTATCTCAATTGAAAAGAGAACTCTAGCAGATGCCTTGATAATTCTAGCTCCCCAATGCTATTTTATCATATTTCTGTGCCAGACTTGTTACTTTTCCCCCAAATTCTCATTTCCTCCTGTCCAGGTAACCTATAATTTACTTCTATGGAAATCTTTCCTGTTTCTCCCTCTGAGGAAATTTCTGGGGAATATAATCTTTTTGAGGAAAAAAGACTCATTTCTGTCTTTCTATCCCTAGTGCCTAGGACAGCACATAGTAGGTATACAATAAAAATTTATTGAATTGAATTCACTGAAATATTTCTTATAATTTTTTCCTGCTGTGGTTTCTAGATTTCTTCACAAGAGTATTTCTTAATACACTCTGTGCTCTCTACCCATGCTCCATTTTTTTCCCTATTCTGTTCCATTTGAATAACATATATTTCTGAGCTATGTATTCCTATTGTGAGTCTCATTCCATTAAGTCTCAATGATATCGATGGGGTCAATTTGTCCCCTTCCACTAAGGTACATAAGGTAATTGCTTATTACCAACATGTTGTGCATTTATGTACAGACATATGAAGACATGCGTTTTATTGCTGATTCCTGGATTCTCTGGTAAATTAAGGGGCATGTTTACCTCTATTCTTCCTTTGTTTTTGGGACTATACATGATTTACGGCTTTATAGACAATTTTCTTTCCCTTCACTTTAAAGTCCTTTTGGTCAGATTTGTAAGACACTTGGCAAATACATTTTTACCAGGCCCCATTAGTCATGGTCCATTCGCCCTCATTCCTATATTTTAAGCTATATTCCAAAAACCCTAATCCTAATTCTTATCTGCCATCTTCCTAGCTAGCTATTCATTTACCAAATCTGCCTTTCTCTTCTGAAGACCCTGACTCCTATTGGTTGCAGAGATGTAAATGCCACCTCTGTCCCTAAAGTCCTTGGTTTCTTGCCTTGGACTTCATTTTCTCTTGTAATATTTCCTACAATATTCTTTAGATTCCTTCTGGCAGTATCAATTGTCAAATGAATCAATAGAAGTGGACTGTATTCATCACATCTATGAAGTCTTGGGAAGGTCTCAGTCATGACCCAGACAGATGCACTAGGAAAATAGCAGACCTCCTTATGGTGAGGCAGAAGAGTGGTACCATGATACTCCTCAGCAAAGAATCATCACTACTAATCTGCTATTATTCTTTTGAGTCTTACAGGATGCTCTCATTTCCTACCACATGACTGAGTTTAATTCAATAATCATTTGATTCAACCCTTAATATGTATTCACTATATCCATAATTCCTTTGAATAAACAAATGCTTTTTTTTCAGAGGGTCCAGATTTCCCTTCTATGGGAAAGGCATCATACCTATTACTAAGCTCTAAAGTGGTTTTTTTTTCTCTATATCCCATTATGGTACTCTAACCTCCCGACACAGGTCAGGATTCCCTCTTCCTCCTTTAGATCCCTTTAAAAAATTTCATTTTCACCTTGAAACCATTTTTTCAAGGAACCTTTTCCATTCTCCAAATGCTGGAGAGTAAAGAGATGTTTCTGTAGACCTCTCTCTTACTGGATGGAGAACAGGGTACACTTCAAGCTCAGAGAGTTTTTACTTTACCATGACAAAAAAGACAGATATTATACATTCTAGCAAGTCACTAATGAATCCTCCTTGCCTTATGTGCTATTGTCTGTAAAGGAGATCTTGTATTCTGCCATTCTTGTTGGTTATCTTTCAAAGGGTTCTGCTGGGGTAAATTACCAGAGGAAAACGGGAAACTTCTGAGTCAGGCTATAATTAATAGCAGCGTTGTCACCTTTCCTCAGCTTTGCCCAACCATTACCTTTGATCGGCAATAAGTTGCATGTTGCCAAAAGATCAAGAAAAATACTTCCCTGATGTAAGTAGCCCAGATTGTCTATAAGGTGGGATATGGCTGAATTAAGAGACACTTCAAACCTCCTTCTTCCCATTGGTTTTTTAGAAGTTTTGGGCACTTTCTGCTGTTCTGCCCATTTTTCTAACTGTTCTCACAAACCATTGCCAGTTTTGTTCAAGCAAAATTTTGCATGTTGCCTACTTTCAGCCCACTGCTCCTAGGGAAGCCCTTGCTGTTCTATGTGGGGATGTCCTCTTCTTTTGAATCATCTGTGTCTGCTTTAATTATAGCAGGAGTCTCTTGGAGAATAGCTAAGCCTGTTTTAGAGTTAGATGATATTTGGTTCAAACCTTATTTTTATAAATGAAGAAACTCAGGTCAAGAGAAATGAAATAATTCACCCGAGGTTATCCATTTGTATGACAATTTATGTGACATCCCATCAGAAGTGATCTTCAGGACACCCTGTTGAGGTAGGCAGTGATTATGATTCTCATTTCACAAATGAAGAAACAGGTACTTTCTTAGTCACCAGTCTAGTAAATGGAATGACTGGGACTAGAACCTGGGCCTTTTGAATCCTAGTTTGTGCCTGCTCTCTTACATTATGGTGCACTGCACAAAGAACAGAGTGAGAAGACAGTCCCAGAACTTTAAAGGTACAAGGTCAGAGCTAATCATTAATAATGATCCCACTGAGGGCAGATAGATGGCATCATGAGAAGAATGCTAGACTTACTAGTTGTGTGACCCTGGGCAAGTCAACTGACCCCTCTGCTTCAGTTTTCTCATCCGTAATATGGGAAGAATAATAGCCCCTACCTCCCATCAAATGAGATAATATATGTAAAATTCTTTGTAAGCCTCAGACTGCTATGTAAATGGCTCACTGGTATCATCATCACCACCCCTCAGTAAATCTACCTTTTTTTCCAGCTGTAGAAATTGGTAAATATGGAATTGTTGCTCCTTGCTTTAGATGCATGGGGAGACCAATTTCAATCGGGCCTTCTCTGCAGATCTGTTCTGTGTCACGTAAACATCGAGCCTTGGTTATAAACAAACAAGCAACGAGTTATTCTCTTTTCTGTTAAAGGACACACTCAACAATTAAGCAGTACTCATGGCAAACTTCTATTTGGAACCCTGGATGGATCAGTAAACTGGGACATCTTGTCTGAAGGTTGGTATCTTTCCTTTTGTGGAGAAGGAAAAGAATAATGTCTAAGGGGAGGGAAACTTTCCTAGTATAATTTCCAATTATCCATGAAAGCCGTCATTTTCTCCCCCAATCCTTCTTGTCAAATCCTAAGGCCTCGGGAAGCCTACTCCTCACACTTTATTCATAAATTGAAGATTTATCTGTCTTCCTCAATCTTCTCTGGTAGTTAACTGGCCCTCCCATATAATCCTATAACAAGAGAAAAGAAAATTTAAAAAAATATTAAAAGACAATGCTATTTTGGTTTCGTATATATATATATATATATGCAGTTTGATATGTTATTAATCACTGAAAATAAGAGGCTCGTAACCTGTAAGGAAGGACTGGCAGATGGAAGGGGAGGGTAGCAAAATTCAGCAAAGGCCAAGAAAGTAAAGACCAGTGTGGTCTGGACCAACACCTACAATTCTGGGATGTCCCTACGTGTGGACTGAGTCTCTAAATAAATGGCTTTTATGAAGTCAGGCAGCTTCAGGGTGCTACTCAAAAAAACAGCAAGCATCACTAATGGATGGGCCTCTGACAATTCATGAACTGAAGTTGGCCCCTCAGGGCCTGAAAGAACTGAATCTCCAGATGATATAAATGAATCTTATGTGGTCACTGGAAGAACACCAGCCAAGGCTATAACAGCAAAATCTGAAGTGTTTTCAAGTTGATTTGAACTAAAGCAGAGATTCCAGGACAATTTAAAAGGTAAATAAGTGAATGCTGAATGGAAAAAAAACAAAACACAACTTACTTCAAATATATGGTATTCGGGTGTGGATTAAACTAACCAAATATTATCCAATTTCCTTCAGTAAAGTTATACTCAATTTATCACATCATGGAGGTAATCCTGGGTCCTCAATGATAACAGAAGTGAAGTAAAAGTTGTTTCACATCTTCGGCCACCCTGGAAGGCTTCCAAGTATAAGCTTAGACTGTGTCAATTGTCCAAAGACAATCCCAGATTCAGAGAGCTTCACCAAGTGATTGAATTTTTTTGGCCAGAGAAAGTTATGGAGACTATTTACGTGATACTCCATTTCTCATCTCTGGGTCTTTACTGAGGCTATTCCTCATGCCTGGCATAGCCTTTTTCCTCACTTCCACTTCTCTGAATTATTACCTCACTTTAAAACTGAGTTCAAATGCCACCTCCTTCAAAAGGCCTTTCCCCATCATGTTCCTTCCACCCCAGATGACCATGCAATGAAGTTTTTTTCCACCCCTTTCCTTGTACTCCTTGAGGGCAAGAAATACTTGGTTTTGCCTCCTAACTATTGCCTCAGGCACTCAACAGATGCTTATTACTTGACTGACTAAATCTAGGGCACTGAGAGCTTGTAATCTGTGTTAGTAGAGTGAGTATGCACACAGATGAAATCCTGGAGAAACATTATACACTCAAGTATATTTTTCTCTCACTTGTGATAGGCCTCCCAAATTAAACTACAAGGATCTTTGAAGCATATTTTGTGCTTCTTTTGTATGTCCCCAGGGTGCTATAATAATAATAATATATAATAACATAATAATAATGACAAGTGTGATAACACAATGCAATGTAACATATATATGTATTATATGTGTGTGTATGTATACACACACATATGTGATGTATGTTTATCCTGGGGGGATAGTAAGGTTAAATTCTTGAGCAATCATAACAAACAGATAAAACTGGGGGCCATACATAAGAATTTCTATGGGCTACGTACAGACTTAGAAAATAATCTATTAACATTACCTATGTTGTACTGTATTTTTATTTATTTTATTAAATATGTCCCAATTACATTTTAAGCTGGTCCTGACACTCAAGAGAGTTGTGGGCCATGACCCTGACACCTTAGCTCTTATGTATTTAAGAAATATAATGTTGGGGACCTTGCAGTGTTTTATGCCTGTTGGGTAAGTATAAATCCCATTCAATTTCTCAAGTTAAATTCATTGGCTATAAAGAGCATTCCCTACCTGTTGTGTGCTTTCTATCATTGCCAGAGCTTCTGCCATGAGTTTCTGGTTTACCCCACAAAGGTTGGCCACCTTTGTTTGGCATCGGTGGTGAACATTCATGCCACATGCTGAAAGGAAGAAAGTGATGGGGTGGTGAAATGAGTGATACTCCCAGAAGGACTAGCTGTCATGTTTCTAGACTGCAAATTATATTTCTTTCCTTTCTATCTCTCCATCTATTCATCTGTTTAGAACTATTTGTGTCCAAGATGGATTTGAGGTGGTTAAATTGTTTTTATCGGATTAGATTGAACAACAAATAACAGAAACACAAAATCTTTAAGTACTGGCAATATTCATTATGCAGTGTTAGACTGCATTTTGAATAGGCCTTATGGGCTATCACTCTTCGGCAGCTTTGCATCAAAGTCCACAAAATTAACCAGATCACACTTTTTTAGAGGGCTTGGCACTGTGAGAAGAGTTTAGCTTCTATGGAGTGCTAAATCTGGAGTCAAAGGATAGAGGTTCAGATCCTGCCTCTACAGAGCACTGAACTTGGAGTCACCAGACCAAGAATCTGAATCTCAGCTCTGGTACTACCTGTGGGGACTTTGCACAATCCACTTTCTGGCCTCAATCTTCGTCTAGTTTAAAATAAGAGGATTTGATTAGATAAACCATGAAGTCCCTTCTAACTCTACATCTATAATCACAGGACCCATTTAGGTACCAGGAGTGCTGAATAAACTAACCTTTTTATTTCTTTTAAAACCTTAAGATCAATTTCTAAGACCAAATTAAGAATAAAGTCATAGATGAATGAGGCATCTCTGGAATTACTTCATGCAATCCAGGGATTTCTGAGAGCAAAATAATGGGAAAGAAGAGAAGTGAATCAATGAAATAGAAATCTGCAGCCATATGTGATGCCTCTTAAGTCTCTACTGATGAGCAGTCCACTTAAAGCGTTAACTAAAGCATCAATGAAAGAGTCATTTAAAGATCTCCAGGTATAACCATGGCTGCTGAAAGCCAGAGAGAATACTTTTTACAAAGCCATGAAAACATAAGAGTTCTAATAAAGAATTATCACCATTCAAAAAGTTTAATGCAACTCTTCTCAATACCATCTATGCTTTGGTTGGTGATAAAGACTTTCTGAGATGGATATTATTTCTATAGATTAAGAACCATGTACACCAACTCTTATAATAATAAATACTCTCCCAGAAACCTAAGTAGAAAGGTTCCAGAAACTACTCCCACATCTAACACAAAAGAGATGACAAAAAAAAAAAAGGGAAGGAAGAATTGGTCATTTCAGCATAGATATTGTTACTATTGTCTGGTTCTTCTTAGAACTTCCCATTTTGAGGATGCTGCCCAGGCTAGCTTTGTCTCATTCTTCTCCAGGCTCTCCCTGACTTTTCTACCATGCCCCGGAAACCTCTTCACCCTGGAACCTCACTCAACCTGTGGAATTCTCCCACCCAAAGTGCCCTCCCATCCTGTGGGACGGATTTCCCCCAGTATCTCCAGTTCAAGGAGTACGTGTCGGCATTTCTCTGCAGACTACACACCTGTCTCTCTTAGACTGTGTCTATCCCATCTCTGCACCAAATACCTTCATCTCTCCTCTACCCGCTTTTCAGCTCCCTTTTATTTGTTGCTTCCTTCATTAGAACACAGGTTCCTTGAGGTCAGACATTGTCTTTATTTCTCTTTGTATGACCAGTGCTGGAGCGCAGTGCCCAGCATACAGTAAGTGCTGAATGAATGTTTGTTGGCTTGACTTGTTCCTGGACCATAGGGTCATAGATTTAGAGCTGGAAGGACCTTAGAGATCATCTAACTGAATGCCTTCATCTTTACAGATGTGAAGACTGAGGTCCAGAGAGCTGAAGCATTTTATCCAAGGTCACACAGTTATTATGAATCAGTGGCAGAATTTGAACCCAAGTCCTATGACTCAGAATTCAGAACTCTTTCCACACCATTCTTGTTGCCAGTTTGGAGGTCCAATAAAAGGTAGCATAATTCACTTCTGGATTTTCATATCATGGAAAGAAGCCCTAAAAGAAGTTGTTTTTGAAAACAAGAGCCCTTACTTTATTCTATTTTTTCTTTGAGTGGGGAAGGCAGGGCAATCGGGGTTAAGTGACTTGCCCAAGGTCAAACAGCTAGTGTCAAGTGTCTAAGGTCAGATTTGAACTCAGGTCCTCCTGACTTTAAGGCTGGTGCTCTTTTCACTGCGCCACCTAGCTGCCCCTACTTTGTTCCTTAACTTGTATAGAGGATCAGTAGTCAAACAGACCTGGGTTCAAGTGTTACCTCTGAGACTTAATGTTGTTGTTCAGCCTTTTCAGTCATGCCCGACTCTCTATGACCCCACTTGGGATTTTGTTGGCAGAGATACTGGGCTGGTTTCCCATTTCCTTCTCCAGCTCATTTTACAGATGAGGAAACTGAGGTAAAGAGGGTTAAGTGTCTTGGTCAGGATCACACAGCTAGTGAGTGTCTGAGGCCAGATCTGAATTCAGGTCTTCCCGACTCAAGTTCTGATATCTTATTCACCAGGGGCATCACTTAACTGAGACTTTCTAGTTATGTGACAATGACTAAGTCACTCAACCTCCAGTTTACCTCCTGTAAAACATGGATAGTAAGACCTGAAATACCCACCTCACAAGGCTATTATGAGGCTCAAATGAGATAATGTATGTAAGGGCCTTTGCAAACTTTAAGAAGCTACAGAAGTGCTAGAGACAATAACCTAGGAATTAGGAACATGGGCCTCTTCTACTGCCAGCTATCACTTTTGCACAAATTTAGGAATGCCATTTTTCCTCTAGAGCCCTCATTTTCCTCACCCCTAAAATGAAGGAGGCTTGACAAGGTAATCTCTCAGGTCTCTTCTTGAATAAAATTCTTTAATTCTGCATGATCTCGAATTCTCTAACTGAAGTCTGAGATGGATGTTATCTACGCAGTGTGTATCCTACTTTAAAACCTTGTCTTCAAGGCCTGAATGGTTCTTCTTGAACAAGAGTATCTATTTTCATTAAGATAATGGAGTGGCAAAATTTATCCTGGGCAATAATGGATTATAGTCTCATACCGATAGAATTCTCTTAAAAGTAAGACAATCCACTATCATAATAAAAAATTCTCCATATAACAAAAGGGATTTTCTCCCAGGACATGATAATCTACTCAGTTAAATTTTTTTAAACTAACTTTTTTTCTGTTATCAAGTATTTATTTTTTTCCTCCTTGCCATTTCTCCTGCCCCCCACTGGGAGAGGAGAAAAAGAAAAGGAAACTTTTTAAACATGTAAGCATAGTCGAGCAAAACAAGTTCTTGTATTGTCATGTCTAAAAACGTGTATCTCTTTCTGCACGTTTTGTCCATCACACCTCTATCAGGAGGTGAATAACATTCTTTATCACTGATGCTCCATTAGGGTTAATCCCTTCATTGGTCAAAATTTTTAAGTCTTTCAAAATTTTTCATTTTTTCTCAATGGAATACCTATTCATTTAAAGTAATATTTAATACAACAAAACCACAATTCAATAACAACAAACAAACATGAACAACTCCCCTGGGGCTTGTTGTAACGGAATTGGATCTGCCTTCCACAGGTTTAAAGATTTTAATGTCTTCCCTGAGAGAGAACACTGGCAAAGTGGTGCATTTATCATGTATCCCATTCAAATGCATAAGATAAATACACATGCATGTGTTTGTCTAAAGTAAAGCAATGCCTCTCCCATATCTCTGTATGTCTACATGTACATAGATTATCTTTTTTACCAGCTCAAAATGTTTTAACAAGAAACAAAACTTTGTCTACTCTTTTCTTAGGTAGTACCCAATCAAGAAAATGAAGTCAGATATCTATATAAAATCAACCTTCAAAAAAACTGAAGATAGTGCTGTTGGTGGTGGTTTACCCCCTCTTGGATTCTTCACTGTCAGCAGGACTTACGCTTGAGTCATCTACGAAGGTTATGGCTTGTGTGGCACCATCTATACTCTCTAGCCTATGCCCTGTGGCCCCCAGTGACACACAGGAGAGTCAGCAGGGATCAGGGCCACACCGATGAATATTTCTCCACACTCTTTATAGCAGTGGACAGATCTACGCCTGCTTCTGGCTAGAACATTGTTGTTATAAAGAAAGGCAATCGTATCCACCATAATGACGTCTTGGGGCTTTGCTACTAACCCAGCAGATGGTGTTTGGGTTTGTGCTTGCGTATAAAATCCCTCTTTGGGATTATTTTCATGGGAAATGCAGAAAAAAAAGAAGAGAATAATAGGTAGAAATAGATACAGTATATGAGAAGGTGGGGGTGATTATAGATTAAGACAGGAAGAGCTGGGAGTAGAGAGAAAACGGAGAAAAAAATGACATGGAAAGGATTGAGGACAACTGGAGAATAGGACAAGGGCATAGGGAGATGAGGCAAATTGACTATCAGTGGGGAGGAAAGAGAGGAGAGAGCATAGCAGGAAAGGACTCCAGGGATAAAAAGGGGGGGAAGGGGAGGGAAAGGGGGAAGGGAAGTTAAAAAGGGGAGGGAGAGAAGGGGGGGAAGGTGAGGAGGAGGGAAGAAAAGAACGGAACTGAAAATAAAGAATGTTGTCAAAAAAGAACACAGCAAAGTTGGTCGCGTGACCATAGCAATATGAAGGAATTCTTCCAGAAGTTCTGAACTCTCAGAAGTGTGTGTTTGCTCTCCAAGTCCTAGAGAAGGAGGGAGCCTGAGGTGGGGAGGAAGGCTTGGATTAGAATGACATGCATGTATTGTGGAGGCAGGACAAAAGGATAGATCAAGGAAACTGACTGAAAAAAAAAGCTATATCTTAGATCAATTACCTCAACTGATTCATTGAAGAGAAATGAACTGGTTATATCGGACAGTGGAGTAAGTTTAAACTCAGGGTTTCAAGGGAACAAACAAATAAGCTGAAAAGAGTGCCTTCTAAAAATAAAAGTAAAGGCTCTGTTGGAAGGAGACCCTTCTGTGAGCCCCTCGAGGATCCCAAGGTACAAGCATTATTGTTAAGAGTAATGCTTTTTACCCTTGTGTATCACACCCTTTTTGCTATGGGGCAGCAATTACAGTCGGAGACTTGAAGTTTTACTACCAAGGAGACTGCATTTCAGGGCACGCCTTGTTTTGTTGCATTAGTGACTGGTGGCAATATTGTAAGTAAGAAGTGGGGGATGCTAGTAGTATGTGTTAGTAGTTAAAGGATGCTTTGTAGCTCTCTAATTTTGCAAAGGAAGAAAGATGCTCCTAAAAGTCACTTAGTTCTGCTCTCTTGTGTGTATTTTGATTAAAGAGGCTTTAAGACGTAATTTTTTTCTTTTCTTCTCATAGTGAAACAGGGAAACGAATGAGGGTTGGACATATTCCATTTACTCCAAAGGGAAATGTATTCAGCACCTCTCCTTCTGAAGCTAGACTCTCAGTTCAGACCTTCTAGAGATGTTATGAAGGGACAAAATTTGGCAACTGATTAGATATGGGGGGATGAAGAAAAGATATCTTCCATCTTTTCCCAGGGCTTGAGGAAAGCAGAAGGCAATTGGGTATTCACTGGTTATTAACTGATCTTTGCTTCTCTTGTACTATTCCAATCCATGAGAGGTGTTTTTGGTGTTTGTGGTGACTAAAGAACACCAATGATTACGGCCTTGGATGATATCTATGCCCAATTACAAAGCATCGTAAGTATTTGATTTCTTGGTTTTCTTAAAGTTTGCTCACCCTTCTTGTCCCTTTTTTCTATTCCTTCCCCATAAACTGCCCCCCCTCCCCTGAAATCAACGAATTTCCCTTCACAGCTTCCTTGGTATTTCATAAATCTATATCCCTTATTGGGAATTATACTCACCATCACACTTTAACCCTTGTTTTGCCAGTCCCCAAAGAAGAGTTCCACAATGTTCACAGAAAGTTGGGCTCTTGTAATTGTAGACTTTAAATCTATGGGGCATATCAATTTTAAATCTCTCCTTGTGGAACTAAAATGAAACAAACATAAGGGGGGGTCACTGAAATGCCTGACTTTTCAGAGGGCTAGCAAAGTACCACAGCATGGCTAGATTTCAATTTAGTAGCAGTCTCTTCTCACTATCTTAAAAGACCCTCTGTGAAAGGTAGATACTGTTTAACCTCTTTGTTAAGTGGTAAACCCATGGAACAAACAGGTGTGTGTGTGTGGGGGTGGGGGGAGACAAAGCTTGGACACAGATGCATTTTAAATCAGTAGCAGAGATAGAATCTATAGTTCAAAAAGGAGGGACAAGAGCTATTTAGAATACTGGTGACGAAATGTCTTCTACTCATTTCTATCTATGATTTGCAATGCTCATCACGGTTTTTATTATATAGATGTTTCCTCTTCCCTCTGTAAGTTTCTCTCTCCCCATGTTTGGAATGTTCTCCCTCCTCCTCTCTGCCTCCTGGCTTCCTTAAAGTGCCAGCTAAAATCCCACCTTCCACCAGCAGCCTTTCCTGATCTTTCTTTCTTTTAGTGAGGTCCCTCCATTAACCATTTCCTACTTACCCTCTCCTTATCTTGCTTGGACCTAGTTATCTGCATGTTGTCTCTCTCCTTAGACTGTGAGCTCCTTCAGAAAGGGGAGTCTCTTACATTTCTTTCTATGTGTATCCTCAGCACTTAGCACAATGCCTGGTATGTCGTTAAGCACTTAATAAATGTTTATTGGCTGACTGGATCCAGAAATGGTGCCTCAAAAGAATTTCTAAAATTATCATAAAAGTGTCTTTTTTTTGCGGGGGGGGGGGAGAGGTAGGAGGTGTGGAATACTACTAAGGGTTTATTAGGAGGATAGTATAGTACTCTTTTACATTCTGATAACACGTTTCAATTTGTGAGATGCTTTGTATCAGTTGAACAAAGCAGCATGTGTGTAAAGGACTTTGCAAATGTTAAAATTCTATATAATAGCAGCTTTTGACACTGCTGATCACTCTCCTCATACTTTCTTCTCTCCTGGTTTTTCTCCTCCCTTTCTGCCCCCTCCTCAGTGTCCTGTGCTGGATCCTCACCTAGACCCTCTAACCCCAGGTGACCCTCAGGGTTTAGTCCTCTAGATTACTTCACTTGGGGATCTCATCGGCTCTCATGGATTTAACTATCATCTCTATGCTGATGATTCTCACATCTACCCATGCTGTTCCAATCTCACATCTCCAACTGCCTTTCATATAACTCAAACTGGATGTCCAGTAGACAACTTAAACTCACTATGTCCAAAATGGAACTCATTATCTTTCCCCCTAAACCACTCCCCAACCCACCCCTTCCCTATTACTATATGGGGCAACACCATTCTCCTACTCCCTCAGGCTTACAACCTAGGAGTTACCCTCAATTCCTATCTCTCCTCCAATATCCTCATATCCAACCTGTTGACAAAAACCTGCTGATTTCACCACTGTGCAGCATCTTTTAAATACATACCCTTTTCTCCTCTGACACTGCCACCACTCTAGTTCAGGCTCACTTCACATATGCCTTAATTAATTACTGAGTAGCCTGCTGGTGAGGCTGCCTGCCTGGAGTCCCTACCTTCTCGACTCCATTCTCCATTCAGTCACTAAAGGGATTTTCCCAGAACTCAGGTCTGACCATCTCTCCCCTCTACTCAGTAAACTCCAGTGGCTTCCTGTGGCCACTAGGATCAAAGCAAAATGCTCGATTTGGCATTCAGCCCCCCACCACTTTTCCAGTCTTCTTAAACCTCACTTCCAGATACATATTCATAGATCAGTGACATTAGCCTCCTGCTTGTTCCAAGAACAAATACCCCTAGGCGTTTTCTCTAGCTGAGCTCTCCCTCCCTCAACTCTGCCTACTGACTTCCCTCACTTCCCTTAATTTAAATCCCAACTAAAATCCCATCTTTTACAGGAAGTCTTCCTTAACCCTTCTTAAGTCTAGGGCCCTTTTGTTTACACAGTTGTCTCCCCCATTAGGTCCCAAGCCCCTAGGCAGGGACTATCTTTTGCCTCCCTTTGTATCCCCAGTGCTTAGCATAGTGCCTGGGCTTAGAGTAGGTATGAAATAAATGTTTACTGATTGATGGACTGATTAAAAGCTATTAAATTATTATTATTAATTGTATTTGATTTTTTTTTCTTTTTACTATTCTCACCTTCAGTTGAGGAAACTAAGGTTCAGAGATTTTAACTACCTCACCCAGGATCTCCTAAGTGAAAGAGCTGGAATTCCAGCTCACATCTTCCAATTCTAAATCCCCAAACTGGCAACAAACCAAGGGCTGCTACAAATACACACCATTGTTTCTCTGCTGTTGACAGCTGATCCTGTACACTTGGCTATAACTTTATCGATGCATTTCTTGTGAATTGCTGCATTACATTCTGAGAAGAAAAAAAATACTGTATAAGCCCCAAAAGAGGTCAGAAACAAACCAAGGGAAAAAAAAGAAAGAGGGAGATAAGACATAAAGCTTCCTTACTTACGTCGGCACTGATACCCTTGCTTATTAAGGCCCCTGCAAGAAAACACAAAGTAGTTTATCCTGGATGCCAGGGCTACCACCAGGCCACGTTTTATTTAAACATTTCATAGATGCATCAGGTCAAGTCTCCCTGCCCCCTTTGGATTTGTTTCTTACTCTTCCAAAATACAGATAGCTATTTATTTATCAGGTACATCACCTGGTCAGTGAGCAACTGTCCCATGGCATTTGTGGGGGTTAGTGAATGTTTGGGGAATAAAATAATTGAAGAATTTAGTGGTTGTAGAGTGCTATATTTTGATTTATTCATTGTCTAGATAAGTAGGTAGAAATTGAAAGGTCTGAACAAGGTAGAAGCAAGAAAGCAGAAAGGGAGCTCCGAGGAATATTTTCAGACTGCTGTTGTTGAGTTATTTCAGTCATGTCTGACACTTTTTTGCCTCTTGGCAAGGGTATTGGAGTGACTTGTCACTTCCTTCTCCAGCTCATTTTACAGATGAGAAAACTGAGGCAAATAGAGTTAAGTGACTTGTCTAAGGTAACACAGTTAATAAATGTCTGAGGCCAGATTTGAACTCGGGAAGATGAGCCTTCCTTACTCTAGGTCTGGCACTGTACCACCTGTCTGCCCCTATCAACTTCCAGATTGCTGAAACAAATTGTCAGCTTCCAGGCCAATATGCTGTACTACCCTCCCAGACATGTCGAAGATAGGTATCTATGAAATGATTTATATTCACTTCATGACCATCTAACACTCTTAAAGGACCCTCCAAGGTACCCATATTGATTTAGTGCCCTGGGAATATCTTTTATTAAAAAGAGTTAAGGGAGAATGTCATCAAGCGAGAAAACAGAATATGGAAAACAGAGAGGTGACCTGGGAGTCAAGGAGATTTGGTTTCAAGTACCTGCTTTCTCTCAAGCTAGCTGTGTGACCCAGAGTAAGTCACTTCATCTTTCAGAGTTCTGGGAAACTCTAAGATCCTAATTTCAGGTGAGTCTCTGCTCTATATCAGGAGAGGGAGTTTCCAGATGAGAAGCTTTCTCCACTGATGAAATCCCTTTCCTCCCCACTTCCAAAAATGATTTAGGATCTTTGTTGAGATATTCACTAATTGCAAAAAGCATTATGTAATAGCAGAAGAAGCTTGGGATTTGGAATCTGAATTTGAACCTAGGTTCAAATCCTTGCTCTGGCATTTACTGCCCAGGTGATCTTAGGTAAATCAGTTAATCTCTGTGGTCCAAAAATGAGGTCTGACCAGCTGATCTCTTAGGACCTTTCCATCTCTAAATCTACAGTTCCTGTAATTGGAGGGAAAATGACCAATGACTACTAATATAGAGAGCCTATTCAACTTTTGGGTTGTACCTTCATTCTTTGCATTCATGTCATTAGTGACCTTAGTGCCACAAAGGAGAAGAATGTATCTTTTTACATGTAAAGAAGGTACTGAGATTCAAAGACATGGGAATAATTTCTAGTTTCTCTTCTACTATAATTTTTCCTATGAAGTCAATGAGGCTCAAACCAAATATGTTTGAGGGCTGAAAGAAAGGGCACTTTGGGCAGCTGGGTGGCATAGTGGATAGAACACTGGGATTGAAATCTGGAAGACTACTCCTCTTCATGAGTTCAAATCTGGCCTCAGACACTTCCTAGTTGTGTGATCCCGGGCAAGTCACTTAATGCTATTTGCCTCAGTTTCCTCCTCTGTAAAATGAGCTGCAGAAGGAAATGGCAAACCACTCCAGTATCTCTACCAAGAAAACCACAAATGGGATCACAAAGAGTCAGACATGACTGAAACAACTGAAGAGTGAAAGGGCACTTAAGAGTCTTTTAAACATTTCTTCCTATTAGTTTCAGGGGGGAAAAGCTGACCAATGGAAATATCTGCTTTGATAAATCTGAGTTGTGGGGATAGAGAACTTATGGTTTCAGTGCAAAAATATACTTATAATTGAGATACCTGTCCCTTTCTATCCAGCTCCACACCCTTAACAATTCTAATAACTCATAAACATTTTTTTCTCCATTTTAGACCTAGCCTTTGTCTTCTGCAAACCAACATCACCAAATAGATCTGGTGAAGGTCATCCCATGATATTTTTCTGTATTTTATTGTGATTCCATTGAAGCAATGGGAAATCTCCTAAACTACAAAGGTCACACCATGTCCACCAAATGGAACCATTCTCTCCCCAGCTGGAGTGAAGGGAATGCTGTAAGATGGCTAACGTGAAGACTGACTGTGAACCCCCAAACCATTTTTACCAGACAAACTCATGGCAGACAGAGCAGAAAGTGGGCTGGGGGAAAAACGTGGCGGTGAACTCATGACACTTGACATGGTGGACTTTGGCTTGTTTTATAGCTCCTCGGCGATGATGCAGCGTAAAGAAGCCTTCAGTGTCAAATGTGCTCTGGTCTTGAGTATCTGCAGAAAGGGCAAAAGGGAGAAAAAGGAAAGTTTAATGATGAGGATAGCACCGGTATATCAGAGCTGGCTTGGGACTGGGATGGGGCGGGAGGGGAAGGATCCTTTGGAACATAGGCAGTTAGGGCAAGCATTGATTGCCCAAAATGATGATTTTTCAGTAACAAACTCTCCAAGTCACAGACTTTTCTTTTTCCATTATTCTATGATACAGGTTTTCATGGTCAAAACTCAAAACTGAACCCTCTACTTCTCTTGGGTTGTTGTGAGTTGACTTTTTACAGAGATTATTTTTTCCTAAGGGCTAAATCTTTTGTAGCATTTATTAGTCACTTTACTGCCTAAGATGATTCAGCCAGTGGGGACAAGAAGTGACAGATGATGTTCAGGGACCAATTCTAGAGAAAACTGTGTCACTATAAGCAACAGAGGAATTACATTTTTCT
>CM053581.1:447402477-447441772 GCA_028627135.1 Pseudochirops cupreus
TATATATATATATAGGTGATCAAAATGTGTGTAGTCAGTCAACAAGTATTTATTAAGAACTTATTATGTACCAGGCATCCTATTAAGCATCTTAACTAAAAAGAATGAGGGGAGACAATGCGAGAAAAACAAAACGAAAACTTTGTACATGCACGATATGACCAATTTTAAGTAAATTAAAGGTAATCTCGGAGGGAAAGCACTGTTAGCTACGTGGACTTCTTGTGAAAGGTGAAATTTGAGCTGAGTCTTGAAGGAAGCCAGGGAAACTTGGAGGCGGAGACAAGGAGGGAGAGCATTCCAGGCATATGGGGCTCTATGCATGTGTATGCACATAAACACAGAGACACATATAATACACACACATACGTGCAAAAATATAAAGGATATATGCACACATGTGTATTGTATGTGTGTATCTATGTACACATATTAGGGCAACCCTTTGATATTGATAGTACAAGTATTATTATCCCAATTTCACATATTTGGAATGATACTATTCATACATACATATGTTCAGCCTGCCTCAAAAGTCTTAGTTCAGTTTTAAGTTTTAGTAGCTTACAACTGAATTAAGATTTTGGGATGTCCTATGTGGGATATCTATTCATTTCATATTATATAGATATATATACATATATCAGTGCCAAGCATGGTACTCTGTCTGGGAGAATCAGTGAGATAAAAAGACTAAATTATGACCTACCTTGGGACAAAACAAAAGACAAACATGATCTAGGATGGTTTTAGTCTTAGCTATAATGTGAAGTAGATTTGTAACTATAGGCATGTCAGTATATGCATGTATGTATTTATATATGTATATATGTGCATGTGTATATGTTGTATATGTATAAGTGTTCAGTCATTTTTGCTCATGTGTGACTCATCATGACCCCATTTGGGGTTTTCTTGCAGAGATATGGGAGCAGTTTGCCATTTTCTTCTCCAGTTCATTTTAGAAATGAGAAAATTGAGGCAGAGTTAAGTGACTTGTCCAGGGTCACACAGCTAGTAAGTGTCTGAGATCAGACCTGATTCAGGAAGATGAGTCTTCCTGACTGTTGGCTTAGACTCTATTGACATGTGCCACCTCGCTGATTTTACATACGTGTGTGTATGTATGTATGGAATCAGTCAACAAGTATTTATTAAGCGCTTACTATGTACTAGATAGGCACCTTTACTAAGCAACATGGATGCAAAGAAAGGCAAAAACATAATTTTCTCAGCTGTAAGACAGTGGTAAAAATACTTAATATATATATATGTATGTATATATATGTATATATATATATATATATGATTATTATGAAGATCAAGTTAGATACTAGCAATGATAGTGCTTTAAATTTTACGTAGTATACCCATAAAAAGTATATTATTAAAAAAATTTAAATCAGTGAAACCCAGGCCATTGTTATGCAGTAGAAAGAATCCTGGGGCTCAGAGTCAGGAGACCTGAGTTTGTATATTCCAGCTCTGATGCTTATTAGCTGTGTGATGATAAAATAAGTCCCCATTTGTTCTCCGAGTCTCAGTTTCCACATCTGTACAACGAGGACAATAATATCTGTATTACCCACCACCTCTGGGGGATGCAGTGGGGGAAATGATTAGCGCTTTCTGAACCATAAGGAGATACAGAAATGTGAGCTATTATTAAACAGGTAAAGCTGTGATGGATAAATAGCATAATGTGATTTCCAGGAATTTCTGATAAGGAATGACAAGTAGCAAGAATATGATGATAGCTCATTTAAATGATTATAAATCACAAACATTTATAGAATTGAAAGTGATCTTAAAAATAATCTGTTCCAAACATCTCACAGTCAGAGATGAGGGGCCTGCAGAAGTGGCCTGACAGTTTTTCACCAATGAAAAGTGTTTGGTAAATAAATATTTAAATTAAGTTGCTTCCACTATAGTTAAGAACAAGTTTTGTTTGATTAATCTTTTATGCTATCCAGTGAATGTCCCAGAAAACAGTACTTTCCGTGGACCTCAGAACCTTCACATAAATGGAAGGTTCAGCTTGTCCAGAACAGAAATAAACTCCCTTATCTTCCCTGGACTGCTCTAGTTTCCTGGCTAAACCCTGTGGTTCTAAGCCAGAAAAGGGAAGTAGAGGATGGTGGTGGGAGCAGGTGTACACACGTGTTGTAAGTGTGTGCATGTATTATGGGGGGATTCTTCAATTCCTTTTAATTTTAGTGCCTTCCCTCCGTTGATTACTCCCAACTCGTCCTGTACATAGATTATTTGTACATAGTTGTTGCACGTTGTCTTCCCCATTAGACAGGGAGTTTCTGGAGGGCATCAAGGGTCTTTTGCCTTTCTTTGTACCCCCAGTTCTTAGCACAGTCCCTGATACAGAGCAGGCACTGAATAAATGCTACTGACTGACTGGCCATAATCTCAGATGGGGACAAAACCTGTATACTTATGCTTAGTTTGGGGCTGAAAATGAATCAGAATTTCTGGATGTGTGGGTCAAGATAAATGTTATTGGGGCATTTGCTTAATTGTGGCATAATTACATAGATAAAGTTAATAGCTTGTAGTGTAGAGAGATCTAAGATTTAGACCTATTCCTCTTTTTGGGTGGAAATAAACAGAAACATGAACTCAATAGTATGAATAGACATGACTTATGTAAACATCCTGATTATACATCTGTAAAAAATGATTTGTATCTATTCTTAAACAGTACTTCTGTGTCCTGGAAATGTATTTCTTTGTTCTTCACCATGCCCTCCAAATTCTTTTTTTATGCTTTTTTTTGGTCTTTTTGGAGGGGGGAGGGCAGGACAATTGGGGTTAAATGACTTGTTCAAGGTCACACAGATAGTAAGTGTTAAGTGTCTGAGGCTGGATTTGAACTCTGGTCCTCCTGACTCCAGGGTTGATGCTCTATTCACCCTGCCATCTAGCTGCCCCCCCTTCTTCTTTCTTAATATGTCTATTTACTAAATGGCAACTTTCCTGTATTTTTCAGAATTCTATCCATTAATCATGGTGACATTCATGAGCTCATCTACTTTCACAGTTTTGACTCTCACATGGATCATTCCAAAATGATATCTCTAGGCCCTTATTACCTGTGCTTCAATGAATCAGTTAGTCAACAGATAGTTACTGAGTGTCTACCATGTAGAAACAAAGCATGGTGGTTGTTCTGGTGGAGGGACACAAAGAAGATCCCTGCCCTTCAGGATCTTGCTATCTAATTAAGGAGATGGGGTACACAATATAAGGCAGTAGATGAGGAGAGTTCACAGAATTAAGTTTTGCTCACATTTAGGGGATGGGGGGAGGAAGTGGAGCCAATGGAGGAGAAAGAAGAGACAGTGAGAGATGATATCTTGAGCATCATATCCTAGAAGTCAAGAGAGGATTTCAGGAAGATGGGAGTTTTCAGCAGTGTCAAATGGGGCATAAAGACAAAGGAAACTGAGGAAAGAAAAAGGAACTGGATGTAGGTATGAGATCATCAGTGGCTTTGGTGAAATGAGTTTCAATAAAATAGCAGGGATGGAAGCTAGATTACAGTGAGTGGTGCCAAAAAGTATACCCTTTTGGGGGTTTGGCAGAAGGAGATATAGGATGCTGGCTACAGACGTAGAAGATTCAAAGCAAGGATTTCCCCCCTGGACAGAGGATTCCTAAGCATATTAAAGCATATATAAAGAGAAGAAGGAGCCAATGGAAAAGGAAAAATTGATAGCCCAGGAGCAGGTGAGAGGCAGTGAAATGAATGGAAACAAGGGGTGGAAAAAATGGTTAGCCTTGAAAACCAAGAAGAGCATTTGAGTCAGGAAGGAACAGAAGAAAAGATAATAATAATAAAAACAATATCTGACATTATTTTAAGGTTTATAAAGTACTCACTGATTCTGACAAAACCTTTGTAAGTACTGCAGGTCAGGTATCACGGTCATTTTGCAGATGAAAAAACTGAGATGTGCAGAGTAGGGAGGAAGGAGAGATTTTTGAGGCAGAAAGGGTAGATGAGGTGAGGTAGGTCTTTTCCCTCAAGGTCATCTGCCGTGAACTAAGGAAGCAAGGAGCAGAGGGATTGGAGGGGAATAGGATAAGTTTGGAAGGACCACCTTGAAGAGTATGTTAGTGAGTTAACTGGAGAGGAATAAGGGGATTTCTGAGCATCAGCAGAGGTCTCAATTTAAGTCAAATGGCACATATGGATAGTGACCCATTCAATACAGGTTTGTGACTTTTTCTAGCAACAGGCAAAACAGAGTGGGGGGCACATCTCTAGCCCTGGGATTAGGCACCATAGACACAATAGAGGCTCAAGGTGGACAGAGAACATATGTTACTAGTGAGAATAACATTGAAAAGACTGCAACTAGGTAAGACTCAATTGACATTATGAAGGGTGAAGTTGGAGGTCTTAAGCAACAGGAGGCTGACGAGGACAAGAATAAGGTCGATAGAGAGAAAGTATGAGAACTGCTCTAAGGTCAGAAGTTTATGGTCAGAAAGGGGAACTCTGAGTTTGAGGTATTGAAAGTCAAGTTAGGACAATATATAAATGTGGTTGTGGTTAGCTATTGTGACATAGTGATGAAGGTCACCAGAGTATAGAAGGATGAGGGAATGTGAGGTTAAGATGCCAGATAGACCATTCATATGGATGCTAATGCTGAAAGGCAAGGGGGATGGCATGAGATAGGGTAGAGAAGCTTTCATATATGTCAACAGCAAGGAAGATGTGGAAAGGGTGATAGGAGAGGGCATGGACTTTAGAAAAAGAAGAGTATTGGCCCCAGAGCAATGGTCTACAAGGATTAGGGAGAGAGGAAAAAGCTAAGACCTAACATCCTTTGAGATGAAAGTGGGAGAGGTTAAGTCCCCCACAGGAAAGAGCTGTCGTACTCTTTGTGGGTTATGTGGTATCATTTTGTTACAGGTTCAATGTTTCAAAAACTACATTCATCTTCCCCTGAAACGGGCTTCTCTTTCTAGCTACTTAACTTCTATCTGTGGTATTACTGTGTTTTCAAACTAGGAATCTTGTAGTCCTCTTTGATTCTTCCTTTTCTTTTATTGCCTGTGGCTAACCTGTCACTGGTGGCTCAGTGGATAGTTTGCTTGTCCTGATCCGAAAGATCTGAGTTCAGATCCAGTCTCACATACTCCCTAGATGTGTGACCTTGGACAAGTCACTTCACAGAAGTTAAGTTTGCTTTAATCCACCAGAGAAGGAAATAGCAAGCCACCCCAGTAGCTCTGCCAAGAAAATCCCATGTGGGCTCACGAAGAGTTGGACACAACGGAACAACAACAATCTGTCACCAAGTCATGTTGTTATGCTTTCTGATTTTCATTTTTCTTCATTTCTCTTGCTATTACACAAGTCTTGGCCCCCATCTCTTCACTCCTCAATGATTTTTCAACAGTCTTGTTGCTGGTTTCCCTGTCTCCAGTATTTTCTATCTCCATTCTAACCCTGACAATGATGACAGACTCTTAAAACACACTCTAATTATATCCCACCTCTGCTCACAACCCATGAATGGTTTCCCATTGTCTTCTGAATCAGGTTCAAAGTCCTGTGCCTTGCTTTCAAGTTTCTCTAAAAACTGTCCCCACTGGCCTGTCTTCTTACTTCCCAATAGGGTCCAGAGGATCAGCATCCTCACTGCATACTGCACATCTACAACCTTCGTCCCCTCTACCTAAAAACATTCTGCTCATTCTTGGAAACAGTTTAAATCCCATTTCCGATATAAACTTCTACACTCTACAATGCTCTCTCTCTTCTCTGAACTCCCTTTACAGTTATAGTCAGTATTATACTGTTCAATACTTATTTATTTAATTATCTTATTTGTCAACCCTCCCCCCCCCCAAAGTGTAAGCTGCCTGGGGGCAGGGACCACCTCTTATGCTTCAATTTAGCAAACAATGATTGATTCCCTATCTCCATCCAAGGAGCGAGCATCCTGAGAGCAGGGGCTGTATTAATTTTTAATTTGTATCCCCTGTGGTTAGCACAGTGCACTCTTGGTATGTGTTGTTATTGAGTTGTTTCAGTCATGTCCAACACTTCATGACCCCATTTGGGGCTTCCTTGGCAAGAATGGTTTGCCATTTCCTTCTCTAGCTCATCTTGTAGAGGAGAGAACTAAGGCAAATAGGATTAAGTGACTTGCCCAGGGTCACACACCTAGTAAGCCTCTGAGGCTGGATTCCAACTCATGAAAATGAGTCTTCCTGATTCTAGGTCCAGTGCTCTATCCACTGCACCACCTAGCTGCCTATGGTTGCTTTTCCATTCATTCATTCACTCATTCATTCATCTATAACGTTTGTTTCTCTCTCAGCACTTAAGATAAAGAAGGCAATATATCCTTACATCCAAGGATCTTGAACTTCAGTAAGGGAGATGATATATACACAAATAACTGTGATAAAAATAAAGTAAGGCAAATATATAAGATAGTTATAAGAAAAGGGAGAAGAATTTGGACAAGTAGTTTGCAGTGAGGCTGAGAAGATAGATGGGGGCCAGACTTTGGAAGGCTTTCAAAGCTAAGGTAAGTAATTCCTACTTCACTCAAGAATCACTAGAAAGTTTTTTAAGCAGTGGAATAACTAATGAGAGCTTGTGAATTAGGAACCTGGATCTGGTCTTATTGTAAAGGATATTTTGAAGGTAAGGAAATGGGATAAAAGTTTACTGAAATAGTGTAGAGGAAAGGTATTAATGATCCATAATGGAATATTGGGGGGATAGACAGGAGGGGATGGATTGGAGAACTACTGTAGAGACAGAACTGGTAGGATTTGGTACCCACACCACTGAAATCACACATCAACATGAGGGTTGATGCTGTGGAAGGAATAAAAAAATCATTCCAAGATATGAGCTGATGATTGGAAGAAAGTTGATTTCATTAATAGGAATAAGGAAGGCAGGAGGTAGAGGGAGTCGATAAATTAGGTAAACTCAGCGTGTTTATTTGGAGATACTGACGAAACATTTAGGTTTAGAGACAGATGGAATATTTAGGTGTGGATCTTGAGAGAGTTATCAGAGCTAGAAATAAAGATTTTCAAGTCACACATATGAAAGGGGTAGGTGAAACTGTAGGAGTAGATGAGATTGCCGAGGGAGAGACCCTAGAGAAAAGAACACAACTCAGGATCTAGCTTCAAGGGATGATTATATTTCAAAGGCAGGAGGAGGGAACTGTGGGAAAAATTTCTTTGTAACCCTTCCGCGGTGCCCAGCACTGCAATAAATACTTCATACCAGCCACCCTCTATTCTCTATTTTCAGTATCACATGGCAAATTAGTATACGTTGAAAATATGGGTGAAAAACCACTAACTATGGCCTTGGAGATGCAGGTCCTACATTAGCATCACTATATCAGTGACATAATTTTATCTGTGTGAAAACTCTCTCTGCCTAGAGAGTTGGCTGTCTGAGGTCCAGATACATTATATGTCTTTCTCTTGGTCACATAGTTGAAGTGTGAAAGGCAGGATTTGAATTCTTGTCTCCCTGATTCCAAGACCAGCCCTCTGCCAACTATTCCTATTGCTTCTCTATATCTGCATGAGAAAAATTAAAAAGAGACTTATTTTGAAAATGTTACTGGGCATGTACAATTAAGGTAAAATTTTATGGGTTTTTTTTTCCTTCTCACCTGCATTTATTCTTCCATTCAAATGACAAATACAAGTTTCACTGTAGCAGTATGAATATTCATGAAGCTGTTTCTTAAGAGAGAAATCTCAATTCTTTCCTAAAATAGCTTGCATTTAAATGATTTCTCAATTTACATAATGTTGCATTTTAAAGGAAGTGGTGAGAACAGTGTAGTTTTTCTTACGTTTGAAAAAGTTTCTTTTAAAATACACACATACGTGTACATTAATATGTTGGGCCAGTAATTAAAATTTGTTTTTAATTATGGAAAGTTTGTTTTTCTGATTCCCCAAGTCAATATACATAAAAATATTTTCAAAACATTATAATTATATGTGATTTATATTTAGATTGAAAGGGCAGAAAGCTTTATTTGTTTTATAAGTATTTTGATTTATTCAATAATAATAATAATAATTTATATAGTAATACTGTATGCTAACACTGTGCTAAGTGCTTTACAATGATCTCATTTGATCCTCAACAACAACCCTGCAAGATAGGTGCTATTATTACCCCTATTTTGGAGAAGAGGGAACTGAAGCTGAAGAGGTAAGTGACTTGCCCAAAGTCACAGAGCTAATAAATGTCTGAGGCCACATTCGAACTCAGGTCCTCCTGATTCTAGGGCCAGCACTCTATCCACTGTGCCACCTAGATGCCCTATTTCAGACCTGCCAAAATTCAAATTTCCTTTCTCTTTGACAAAAAAAAAAAGCAAAAAACAAAACAAAATTAGGAATGAATGGCATCTGATTACCACAGGAATATTCTCTCATATACATTCCTAGGTTTAGGATATTATGAGTTGTATTAGTTAATATGAGTACCTAGATACTCAGCACAAAAAATATGTGTATGTGTGTGTATATATATCTATATATCTATATATATATGCATGTGTGTATATGTATATCTATCTATATATGCATACATACACACACACAAATAACCAGATGCCACAGAGGCGGCAAATGGCTGTGCACAATGTATATATAAATATGACTTTTATGATACAAGCCTCTTTTTATACATGTAATTTAAATTCATGATAACATTTTACATCATTGTTTTTTTTTAAAATAGGGAATGATTAATATGACACTGGATATAGTGGCAGACACAGAATCAGAGCTGGAAGAGAACTTTAAAAATGGTCTCATTCTGGAGTTCTTAGCTTTTTTTGGGTCACGGGCCCCTTTGGTGGTCTGGTGCAGCCTATGGATCCTTACTCACAACAATGTTTTTAAATGCACACAATGATATACATAGGAATATAAAGGAAATAAGGGATTAGTGAAAATAAAGATGTGACTCTTTTTCCTATCTAAGTTCAGACACTCCCTGAATCTAGTTACAAAAAAGGTCTGCGGATGTCATGTTAGCAACCCATGGTTTAATCTAACACCATCACATAGGTGAGGAACCCAAGAATGAGAAGTTTATATGACTTGTCCAAGGCCACACAGCTACTTGGTGGTAAGAAGAGGGTTCTTCCCAGTTCAGAGCACATTCTATTACACACAGATCATAGATTTATCATCAGAATGGGCCACGAGGTCACCTAGACCAGGCCCTACATTTTACAGAAGAGGAACTGATGCATGTGGCTGCTTGCCCAGCGCCAGCCAGGGAGGGGCAGAGCCGTGACTTAAGCTCTGGTCCTGCGCCCTGTATCCTGAGCATTTCCACAATACTCCCAATGATCAATGTCACTCAGATGCTTCCCCCACATCTTAGGAATGAGTTCAGATGTTATATCAGGTTACTTTTATACAGATGACTTGTGCATCCGTATGTTCATACACACTTACTATAAACACATACTTTAACAGTTTTAGGATGCGGAATTTCAGTCATGTGGGTACATCTGCAATGAAGCTAATCCCAACCCATCTATGTTCTTTAAGCTAATTTGTAAATGGTTGTAATCTGGAAGAAGCAGTTAGGTGGTACGGTGAATAGAGTGCTAGGTCTAGAGTAGACAGAGTAGCAGGCCCGGAGTCAGAAAGACCTGGGTTAAAATCCACCCTTAGGGACTGACTAGCTGTGTGACCTTGGACAAGTCACTTGACCTCTGGCTGCCTCAGTTTCCTCATCTGTAAAATGGGGCTAATAATAGCACCTACCTCCCAAGGTGGTTGTGAGGATCAAATAAGATAATAAATGTAAAGTGCTAAGCTCAGCTCCTGGCACACAGTAGGTATTATATAAATTCTAGCTGCTATTATTATTGTAGATAAAACATTATTACCTGGTATCTTATTTGCTAGTATATACATATATATATGAATCCAGACTAATGATAAAAGAAAGGGCCCTTCTAAATTACAATTGGATTTGAAACCACACTAAAAAACAGAATTAAAAGCACTGTTTACCCAGAGTCAGAAAACAAAAGAATGATGGTAAAAATATCTCTAGCCCATTATGCATGCAGCCCACAGAGTAGATTCATCCATTCCAGCTATGAACAGCATCGGAGATGTCAACCAACAGCATGGAATGCTTGGGTATTTCCATTCCTAGCCCCATCCTTTTCCATCATTATAGACATTTCTAAAGGGCACACGTGTGAAAAGACATGCCCTTCTCACCCCCAAATAGGAAGAAAAAAATGTCACTTGCCACTCATTTCCAGAAAGTATCTTGCATTCATTAGCATGCGGCCTTGAGGTTTCAGCTCTAACTGGTCGAGAGAAAGAAAGAAAAATCAGTCAGACAGTGAGAGGAGAAGCCCGGGCTAAGCATATTAGAGTTCTCTGGTTACTGCAGTGACTGACGATTCTGTATGTTCTCTACGATCCTTCTCCCTATTAGTTTTTGCCATTAGAAGTCGCAATGGCCTGAAAGGCGGCCCTCCCACCAATGACACTTAGAACACCTCAAGATCCATGGCTCAGTTTTGGAAGTCAAAATCTAAAAGGATGGGGTGAAGGGCTAAGTAGAAAGTATACCTGGTTTTTAAGAGAGATTCACAGTGGCCTGCTTTGTCTTGACTCAGATTTTTTTACTTTAAAAAATTTTTATTTGATGAGTACTAACAGGTCAGAAAATTCCCCACCCCTGAGTTAGATCCTGGTCATAATGGAAGGATTACGAGGGAATAGGTAAAGGGCACAAGCTTTAGTTTTTAATCTTTAGGCATAAGGAAAAGGCATAAGGACAGATAAATTCTGATTTTTATAAATAGGTATATTCAACTTCCTTCTCCACGGTTGCCAATCCAGACAGAAAGAGTATTAAATAGGCAAAGGAAAGTGATTCATCAAAGAATCAGAAGAGTCTCCTTGACAAAGGACCAGGTAATCCAGTAGGGAACATTGTAAACTGGATGGGTCCAGGAAGTGATCCAAAAATTCCCCAAAAAGAAATGATGCAGTGACCTAGCATACAGTGGTATTACTTCTAAGGAAAATGCAGGAAAACATTAAGTCAATTCAACAAACACTTAATGGCACATACAGAAACACGTTTTGCATGATTTCACATGTATAACTGATACATTGCTTGTCTTCTTGACGAGTAGGGGAAAGAGCCTGGAGTTCAAAATGTCAAAAGAAAGAATGCTAAAAATAAATAAATAACTGAGAAGTTCAACACATGTTTATTAAGCACCTACTATGTGTAAGTTACATCAGACAATGGAGATAACGCAAAGGCAAAAAAATGAAGCATTTCCCACCTTCCTGGAGTTTGTACACTATTTTGGGAAACAACACATGCAAAGACAAGTAGATAGTCAATAAAGATTTATTAAATGCTTCCTGTATGCCAGGAACTATGCTAAGTGCTGGGGGTGTAAAGATGGGCAAAAGCCAGTCCTTCTCAAGGAGCTCACAGTCCAGTGGCACTGGAAGGCGCAGTGGAGAAGGTAGAGAACATTAACCACCAGGGAGGTCAAGGAAGGCTTACAGCAGTTCTCAACCTGTGGGTTGCGACCCCTTTGGGGATGGAACGACCATTTCACAGGGGTCACAGGGGTCGCCTAAGACCATCAGAAAACACATATTTCCGATGGTTTTAGGAACCGAGACACGGCTCCTCTATCTGTCTCCAGGCGAGTCTGCCCACATGTAGATACGCCCACATATGAGTATTAAAGGGTGGCGGCACTAGGAAGAACCACTGCTGTAGGTCCTCAAGTGCAGCCCTTTGACTGAATCCACACTTGATTCAGGGCCACATCTGAGGACCTAGAGGGCCACATGCAACCTTGAGGCTGAAGGTTCCCCACCCCTGTAGACAGGCAGAATACTTATGATTTATGAGAGAGGTAACAGGGAGTCACTGAAAATCCCTTAGTATAGTCATACCCATGCTTAAGCAAGATTATTCGGTCAAAGCAAAGATAAAGGGAACCAGATTGTTTGAATTCTAATTAATACTATTGACTAAACAAAGTGTGAGGACAAATCTCTTCTCAGAATATGGAACTACACTAGCCTAGACTGTTAAGGAATGAAAGGTAAATGTGTACAAGAATAAGTATCTATATATCAATGATGTAGAAACTCATTCTTTAGACTAGGCTAGCAGGGATTTTATCATTGTTGTTGAGTCATTTCAGTTGTGACCGACTCTCTGTGATCCTATTTGGGGTTTTCTTGGCAAAGATACTGGAGTGGTCTGCCATTTCCTTCTCTAGCTCATTTTACAGATGAGGAAACTGAGGCAAACAGGGTTAAGTGACTTGCCCAGGGTCATATAATTAGTGCCCGAGGCTGGATTTTGAATTCAGGTACTCCTGATTCCAGGGCAGGCACTCTATCCACTGTGCCACCTAGTTGTTTGTATCAGGTGTAGACTGACAGAAAACAAAACAAAACAAAACAAAAACATATACCAAAAGGGAAAGGAATAACTTGCACCTAGTGGATGCTCAGTAAATACCGGCTAATTACAAATGAAGTTTACGATTATGAGCTTTATATCAGAATAAAGTAGTGAAAACAGCATTCTTTGAACATTTATGGTTTATGAGGGGATTTAACTAAGCAGTTATTGCTGGAAAAACAATGCATTATTGGGGAGGAAGTGGGAGAAGGGACACTGGTTTTGCCTCCCTCTCCAACCGCCCCCCTCCCCAAAAGAGAGGAGAACAGAAGGAAAGCCAGAAGGAATTACATGCAATCAGGGAGGCTTTGAAAGCTACACACTGAATTTATGATGTACTTGAAGGGCAAAATCTACATAATAAAAATTCACAGTTTTATGTATGATCCTCCTTTCCTTCTGTTCTACAGTGTATATGGAAATGCTCATTGTATTGGGTACTTAAGTTCAGACTAAAAAAATTAAAAAAAAGAAAAATATTGCATTATACGTTAATGCATTATATATAATGTCAATTTTTGTTACTACATAAAAGGTAGTATTTTGGTACAAAAGGTCAGGTAATTAGTAAAGATACTGAGTCTGATGCTTTGAACAGAAGAGCCAGTTGAAGGCTTATAGGTGAATGACAAACTTGGGGAAAGGAACTACAAACACAAATTTAAGATTCCAAGAAAAGTAAAGAGAAAATAGAAAAAATTGGTCTTAAGAAAGTAATTTTCACTATTACAGAGATATGACATCAATAAATCATGGGTATTTTTAAAGAGTCTGCTATGGCAGACTGTGCTACGTCGTGGAGTACACAAAACAAAGGTCAAATTGTCAGCTTCCCTCAAGAAGCTTACATTCTACTAGTGAAAACAACACGTACACATAGAAGTATCTACAAATCATTTACAAAGTAAATAGAAGGGAATGTGTTTTGGGGAGGAGTGAGGTACTAGTAATTTGGGGGCTCGCAAAAGGCCTCAAGTAGGAGGTGGTGTTTGAGCTGATCTTTGCAAAAATCTAGGAATTCCAGGGTGAGGTGAGGAGTATAGTCTGTACAAAGACAAGGGGTTGGAGATGGAATGTCCCTAGGTAGACCAGTTTGGCTGAACCATAGAGTGTATTTAAAGGGAATGATGTGTAATAAAATAAGACTGGAAATTTAGGCTGAAGTGAGATTGTGAAAGGCTTTAAATGGCACAGGAGTTTGTAATAGGGAGGTAATAGGTAACCACTGAATTTAAACGATAATAGTTTTTTTAATTGCCATGCAGAACAAAGTTGCAAAAGATCACAAACCATGTAACTGGTTACACAAAGCGCTGAACACAACAAGGCATACAATTAATAAATTCCCAAAGAATAATATAAATCATCAGCAAAGACAGAGTTAGGAAGCAAGTACAATTAATTTTTAGAGCTTTCATGTTTCCCAGCTTTTCCTTCCCAAATCCTCAATGCACAGAAGTCAACATATGTACCTCACTTAGGCTTGCTCTCTTTAGTCTTTGTCTCTGTTTGGTCCCTACCTTCTCTCCCCGCTCTGCATCTGCTGCTGCCATGTTTACTCTTATCCTCTGACCTCAGTTCAGTCCTGATTCCTCCCTCTTCTCCTTAGGCTCTACCTCTCTCTGATTCCCATGATGACAACTGGATAGTGTGACAAACTCATCACCTTCATATGCTGATGAAAGAAGACCCTCTCTCCAGTTCCTATGCCCAGTGTGCAGTATAGAAAAGACTTTTTTGGAAACAATAAAGAAGGATTATTTAGTGTATTATAGCAATGAGTAGACATTTAATTAAGCCACACAAACTAGTACAGATGAGATGTGTGTAAAACATCTGGCAAAAATTGAGTACCATCAATTCAGACATTTTGAGTTATATCAAACTCTTTGGGACCCCATTTGGGGTTCTTGGCAACAATACTGGAGTGTTTTGCCATTTCCTTCTACAGCTCATTTTGCATATATGGAAACTGAGGCAAACAGAGTTAAGTGACTTGCCCAGGGTAACACAGCTAATAAGCGTCTGAGGCTAGACTTAAACTCAGAAAGATGAGTCTTCCTGATTCAGGCCTGGCATTCTAGCTGCTGAGACAGGTAACTGCTCCTATTGAGTACACACATGTATAATATTTTATGAATTGTAAGTTAAATTTTAAGTCCATTACAAAACAAGTGCTTTCTCTCTTAAAAGTTGGCAGTTCCTCAACTTAATTCTCAAATGGAAAATTCTTTTAAAATTTCTGAGCCCCTAAACTTTTTTCATCGTGGTCCATGCTCCACTAACCCTTTAGAAAACTTTTGTGGCATACGAGACCAATACAAAATCTCAACCTAAGCTTCCAAGTAGTTGCTGGACAAACACTGGAGGTTAAGTGAAGTAATTATATGATCACGGAACAAATGGTAGAATGGTTAATTAGTTAAGGGTAGACATAAAGAGATTAATCAAAAGCAAACTTAAAAAGCGACATTCTTTTTCCACCCTTTATTTCTCCACTTCACCTGACCCTGTTCTATTTTTATCTCCATCCCTTTAAAAAGGGTGTCCCAAGGGCCCCAAACAAAAAAAAACCCAAAAGGTTCCAGCTAGATAATATCCATGATTGAGGAACTGGTAGCACTTTCTAAACCAACTTAATGGGATCACAGATTCAGAGCTGAAAGGGACCTTAGTACATATCTAGTACAGTCCCTACTTTTTTTTTTTTTTGCTTTTTGGAGAGGGGAATACAGGGCAACTGGGGTTAAGTGACTTGCCCAAGGTCCCACAGGTAATACGTGTTAAGTGTATGAGGCTAGATTTGAACTCAGGTCCTCCTGACTCCGGGGCCAGTGCTCTACTCACTGTGCCACCTAGCTACCCCCACAGTCCCTACTTTTACAGATGAGTACACTGAGGACCAGAGAAGGGACACAACTTCCTCAAGGTCACACAGGTGGGAAGTGATGGGAAGGAATGGAACTCAGAAACTCTGACTCTAAATCCAAGACTCTTTCGAGGGCATAGTCTTTGGAATGCTCCTTTCATTTTGACCATCGTCAAACCCTAGTATGTTCTTCAAATGCAGCTGATACCACATTTCCAAGCTTTCATATTTTCTTATTCTATATCATACCTATTATCCTTACTTCATATTTATGGCTAAGAAATCACATTTAAAATATACCTGTGTGATTCCAGAAAAGTTCCTCCCTTCCCCAACCAGAGCCAGCGCCATCTTACCTTTAGGTGAGATAATAGACATTTTTTATCTCAACGCCAGTAATGACAATTTTAGTGTCACCAATATGAAAATTTAACATTACTCTTAATGCTGGTGCCTACTCCCTGTTGATTAACTCAAATTCTCTCTCCCTCTCACCCTCTCATTTATGTGTACATGTTTTCATGTTGTCCTCCCTAACAGACCACAAGCTCCCTGAAAGTAGGAACTGTCTTTTGCCTGTCTTTGTATCCCCAGTATTTAATATACAGTAGGTGCTTAATAAATGCTTGACTGATTGACTTTACATACACAAACTTATTTACCCAGATTTCTGTCTTTCCATTGTTTTTCTTGCATCTCTCTGCCAATGGGTAGAGTTCAATGGTTGTTTCAGATATCAGGTCGACGTTTTTCCCCTTCACTATGATTTGCATCACTCTCCCCTTATTGATGTGAGCATCAAAAGTGCTGTCCCAGGGTGGGTACATGGTAGGCTTCTTCTGGACATAGATTTGTCCATTTTCTATGGAAAGAGAGACATTTATGCATTATTCCCTTAAACTAGATTAGCATAACATCCGGTTAAATTAAACAAGGATTCACTGAGGGCCTGAACCATGTTCAGCATGATTTGGAAGACAGAGTCCCTAACCTTGGGAAATATCAAATCAGAGAGCCATAGGGCAGCACATATGCAAGTACTAGATCCACAGCAAAGCAATTCATCTTGGATAATTCTGGTCATAAAAATCTTGAGATCTACTTTTCTTCCTATTATATGGATTGGATCTCCTTTCCTATATGCAGGATTATCAGTGAATTGCTTCTCTTTTGGCATGAAAACCTGGCCTGAACTAATGTTATATCTATTGGAAAAATGATCCCTATTCTACCAATGACTTCATTTGTGACCCAGAATATATTACCAAAGCTCGATTTTTAGTTTCGGTTTCCTGATGCGTAATAGGGAGACTGTGTGGCTGACCTAGCTCACTGACAACTGAGGAAGAATGACTAATCGAAAAAGATTACGTATCCATTTGAAAGACACAACAGCATACTTTTGAGCTCATCATAAGCTCTCTTTTATTGTGGCTTTTAAAAAGTCTTTTATGATGAGGAAATCACAAACTATTCCACAATTTCTATTGACTACACCGTCTCAGGGCAACATCATTTAAACTTCTGGAGTATACTTTTCTTGGGTAAGAAGATTTCTTTACACAACTGCCACCTAACCTTTGCATAGCACTTCAGCATGGTGATAGCAGAAGTGGGTGAAATTAGCAGAGCGAGGGCTATGGGATTACTTTTGAGATGGAGGTCCAAATCCAGGGAAAATTTAATTTAGCAAGTGTAACCCTGGGTGCTAGATTCTATTAAAGAATACAGCTCGGGTGGGATTAGCTATCTAAAAGTATCCTTCGTAGGAAATGTGTCCTATAATATAATTTTTAATTTATTTTTTGAATTTTTAAAAAATTTTGAGTTCCAAATTCCTACAATATAATTTGAAGATAGATTACTTACAATATTGCATTGTTTGCAAATATCTTTCATCTACCCTGGATATTCTCCAGTGCTGCCTCCTTCATGGAAGGAAAAAATTAAATCAATATGTAAATGATGATTCTGAGTTAACATGTCCATCGTTCAAGCGTCTCTGATTTCATTATGTGGATAGCGTAGTTCTTCCACTAGGGGTTGCAAACTGCGACCCCTCAAAGCCTTGATGGTATACTCCATGAATCTGTCACCTTATGGCCAATCTTCTGGTGACAAATCTACCTGAACTTATCTATGCTGGTCCTTGTATAAAAGACATAGTCTGTCACCTAGGTGATACAGTAGATACAGTGTGGAGATAGCCTGGAACCCGAAAGGTCTGAGTTCAAATTCAGCCTTAGACATTTACTAGCTGTGTGGCCCTAGGCAAGTTACTTAACTTTTACCTCCGTTTCTTCAACTGTAAAATGGGGCTAATAATAGTACCTATCTCCCGTATCTTTGTGAAGATCAAATGAAATAATAATTGTAAAGCACTTAGCAAGGTGCCTAGTATATTGTAGGCACTGAATAAATGCTTGTTCACTTCTCTTTCCCCCTCCTTTACTGAAAGCCTTTTCAGCTTGTCCTACCAGGACGCCCTAGTCTTCCAGAATTTGTCCTCTGCTTTTGTGTTTAGTTATTTTAGTCATATCCAACACTCTGAGACCCCACTTGGGGTTTTCTTGGTAGAGATACTGGAGTGGTTTGTCATTTCCTTCTCCAGCTCATTTTACAGATGAGGAAACTGAGGCAAAGGGGGTTAAGTGACTGGCCCAGGGTCACCTAGCTAGTAAGTGTCTGAGGCTGGAGTTGAACTCGTGAATATGAGTCTTCCTGATTGCAAGGCCAGTTCTCTATCTATTGCACACTTAGCTGCCCCACAATAGAACACAAATAATGTTAATATGGGGTTTTCTAAGTCACTATGTAGCCTGAAGGGTTTAGTGGCCCTTCCTCACCCGACTCCCCCTTTCTACTTGAGTTTGACACCAATGGATGAGGTGACCTCTGGAGGCCTTTTCCAGTTTTAAGCCTATATTACCTTCTAGCTTCTTCACTCTTTCTTCTCAAACCATTCACCATCAAAACAACACCAACAAAAACACTTCAAAGCAGAGTTTTATACTAACTCATTTTCTAAAAATATCTAACACCAACCCTATATTAACTGTTAACCAAGAAAGACTAAGAGAATTCAGAAAGGTTTACCATTTTTTTGGAAGCCTCATACCCTCAAAGCCTAAATACCAGCCTGACCTCCACTCTCCTGTCCTTTCCTGGGACTCGTCAGTCAGCTTCTTCCCTGCCAGGACCTGACCTATCATGGAAAATATGGTCCCGTGGCCTGATGTGTCTTGAGGCCAGTGAGTGCTACTTTAATCTCAGTACAATCTTGTAGATCTTGAAAAAAAGGCCTTCAACAATTTCACAGGTTAACCTTTCAGAAAAGCAAAGTTTCCTTTTTTTCTGACAAGGTCCCTTTATTCATACCACTGATTAGACTAAGTTCAAACACTCAGCCAAAAAGAAATTCCCCCCAGGAGGCAAATGTCAGTGAAACCTGTGGTTTTAAAGGGAACTAGATCCAGGAGGCCCATTAGGTCAAAAGCTGATTTGCAAAAGGCAGGCATTTTCCATTTCAAAGACTTCAGGGACATCTGAAAGGTTTTCATTTGGGGGGAGCTAAATGCTCACTTCTGGGGTGGCTAGGTGGCTGTATCAAAGACCAGGCCAGAAGAAAACTCAACTGGGACTATAGGCAAGCAATGGCCAACAACCCATTTCCTTCAGTTTGGATGGCCTGAGAGTGACTACCACAATGCCATCCTCCATGAAGCAAGCAACTTTTAATTTTGGAGCATATGAGAAAACAAAGTCTTTCTAGAATTTGCACCTACGGAATCCTGTCTAGGACATGTTTCTCAAATGCAAAGCTTAGAGTGGTACCACATCAGCTCTCAGTCAGAAGAGTAATGGGTTTGGAGTTAGAAGATAGGAGTTCAAATTCTGTTTCTGCTACTTACTACCTGGGTGATTTTAGGCAAGTCTCTTAATCTCAGAAAACATCAATTTCCCCATCTATAAAATTAGGGGGTCAAACCAGATGACCTCTAAGGCTTCCTCCTGTTCTAAATTTGTGATTCTGTTGTGGAATCATGAAAGATTTATTATAGGCTGATACCAGTGAGTTCTTGGCAGCGTAACCTCCCCAAATCCATGCCTGCTGATGTAAAAACAGTATAACACTGAAAGGAAGTTAATTTGCAAAGGGCTAAGGCTTAAAGTTCATGGGATATTGCATTAGAAAGGACCTTAGGGATCTTAGATTTCAAAAACCTAATTTTACAAATGAAGAATCCAAAGTGTAGATTCTCACTGACTTGCCTCAGTTCACAAAAGGTGAGGGGCTGAAATGTAAACCCAGCCTGCCTCACCCTCCAAACTCCATGCTCTTTCCATTATGGCATGCTGCCTCCCCTTTCTAGCTCAAAAAACCTCACAAAATTTAGGTTGGGATGAGGGTAGCAGAGACCTAATGGGAATGCAGACTGATAGATGTGATGATGAAGAGAATTCAGGTTTCATACAACTAACCAGACAGCATTCTGTAAAACTGTGTTATCCAATTAGAATGGAGGTTCCTTGGGAACAGAATTTGTTTCCTTGTTTGTTTTTGGATCACCTGCACTTGGTACAGTTCTTGGCATTCAGTAGGCACTTAATGAATACTTCTTGATTAATTGTGCCCACAAAAAGAATCTTAAATCATAGTTACATTTTACACACACACACACACACACACACACACACACACACATTTGAGGTTCAGCTCACACATGATCATATTTTTGTCGGAACTTCTTTATCTGAGAGATGAATACATGTATATAATACATCTGATAGATGAATACAAATTTAGAATTGGAAGTGACTGCAGAGGCTGTCTAGTCCATCTAAATTTAAAGAAGTGGAAACTGAGGCTAAGGAGATTGCATAACATCCAGATGGGAAAAAGTTCTTTCTTTACAGATCTTCCCAAAGTCATACAGGCTACTCAACAGAATAAAAGAGACCAGACTGGTGTAAACAGCAAGAATTAAGGTCACCAATCCCACCTCAACTATTTTCTAAAAAGCAAGTCCTTCCCTACTTCTCCAACAGAATTTCTGTGTACCTCATTTTCCTCTTGGCTTTGTCTGTATACACCATTAGAAAGATTACAAGGCAGAAAGAATTTATAACAAAGGGAGGCAGCACGCCATAGTGAAAAGAATCCTAGACTAGGAGTTGGACCAATTGATTTCTAGTCTTGGCTATGTCATTAATTAACCGGATAATTTTTGTTATTACTTTACCTCTCTGTGCCTTGGCTTCCCCATCTATAAAAGCAAGATGAACTCTGACATCACTTCCAGTTTTGAAATGCCATGATTCTATGAAAGCCTATGCCCTGGTCATGCCCCACAGTTGGCCTCAAGAGCCCTCCTGCACCAGAGCCACCTCCTCTTCTTCCCTCCCCCTGAATAAGCTCTTCCAGTCGCTTACCTGATTCAATAGATTCTTTGACAAGCACAGCGCAGTATGGGCTGACCACTTCTCCCTGACATGGCTGATAGGGCCCACTGTCAAAGTTGGACAAACCAATTCGAAGAAAAGGTGACATGACAGCTCCTTGAGAAAAGAAAAGACAAAGACTATTTCAGGGCTCTCAAACTTATTCCTATCCCCATCCACCCGGGGCCAGTGCCTTATCACTGACAGCCAGAGCCAAATGGAGCTGATAATCCTCTGAACAGGCAACTACTTTTTATTTCCCCTTCTGTAAAACGTATTTTGTTGGTCTAACACAAAGCCACAATACCACACAGCTGGGGGCTAGTATTTCTTTGTCTAGCCCTGGATAACAGGCTACTGGGAGGCTTTCGAAAGGACAATTTCAACTCAGTGGGGACAAGAACCTCACGGGATTATGGCTGTCCATGATAAAAACAGCATCTCAGTGGCCGAACCACTTGGGATGTTGATTTTTTTTGCCGCGCCATTTCTTTCTTCAGTCCGTGTTCGCGTATATACTCAGGAAACAGACAGCAAGAAGATGCTGAGTTTAGGAAGTGCCTGCTGACCTGAACTATACATGTAAACATGACACCACATCGTTTTTGCATGACCTATTTAGGTCCTTGGGGGAACAGGTTCCAGGCATTCAGTGACTAATCATAGCTAGCTTTTATATAGCAACTTGAAATTTGCAAAGTGCTTTGCAAATATCTCCTTTTACCATCACAACTAAACCTGGTGGGTTTAGATGCTGTTATTATTATTATTCCCATTTCAGAAAAGGAAACTGAGGCAGACAGAGGTCAGAGGGACTTGCCCAGCGATACACAGCTACTGTCTGAGAGCAGATCTGAACCCAGGTCTTCCTGACACCAGGTGCCGTGCTTTATGTACTATGGTACCTGTTCATAATGGAAACACTTTCTTCCCAATTCTTTATTCTTTTTAAATAAATACATTTTTAGTTTCCAACATTCACTTCCATAAGTTTTAAATTTTTTCCACCTCCCTCACCTCCCCCCTCCCCAAGATGGCATGCAATCCAATATAGGCTTTACATATACATTTTTATTAAACATATTTTCACATACGTCAGGCAGGAGGAATTAGAATGAATTTCCCAAGTCTTTAAAATGGGGTTTCTCTAAGGACAGTGGGAAATACTTAAAGGACATCATGAGATGAAACACCTGGAAATGGAGGCCATCATAAGAGTCCAAGGGCCATCAAAAGTTTCATAAATGCTAAGTGACCCAAAATACTCCTTTTCCAAGAATATGAATCAACTATGCAGATATTGTTTGAATTAGTATATGGTTGTTGACTAGTACATGGACTCCCTGCAATTTGGTCCCAGATCACTAAATACCTAAATGCCTCCCTGTGAGATTTCTTTGAACTTCCCCCAGTTTTGGCCCCGCATGTTAGTTGAGCACATTTTATTTCTGTCTGGTCTTTCTATTTTCAGTTGTTTCTGAATCCTGTCTAACCCTTGATGACCCCATTTGGGGTTTTCTTGGCAAATATACTGGAATGATTTGCTATTTCCTTCTCCAGCTCATTTGACAGATGAGGAAACTGAGGCAAAGAGGATTAAGTAAGGATTAAAGATGAATAAGTAATAAATAAATAAATTAATTAAATAAGGATTAATTGCCCAGAGTCACACAGCTACTAAGTGTCTGAGGCCAGATTTGAACTCAGGAATATGAGTCTTACTGATTCCAGGCCTGGCACTCAATCCACTGTATCACCTAGCTGCCCTGTCTTCCTATTTGCATATCTAAAATAATCACTGGCTGTTTAGTGGGGAAAAGTCACTCCTTTGCTTTCTCTATCTTCTGAAAATTTGTCCTCTAGATAACTCCAGTGGCTCTCTATTACTTCCAGAATCCAATACAAAATCTACTTGACTTTGAAAGCCCTTAATAATCGACCCTTCCTCCATGCCTTTCCAGTCTTCTTACAGCCAAATACTTTATGATCTATTGACTCTGTCTTCCTTGCTGTTCTTCATATAAGACTCCCGTCTCCTGACTCCATGCATTTTCACTAAGCTTCCCCTCTACCTGGGATGTTCTCTGCCATTGTCTCCACCTCCTGAATGAAGCCTTTCCTGGGCCCCCTTCATTCTAGTGCCTGTCCTTTAACATCATTCTGATTTATTTTGTTTGTCCCTTGCTCTTTGCATGTGTCTCCCTCACTGGATTGTGAATTACTTAAGGGCAGGTAGTGTTTTTGCCTTTCTTCATATCCCCTGTGCTTTAGACAATGCCTGGAACATAACAGGAGTTTAATGAAGGCTTCTCGACTTGATCCAACGCATGCCTTCCGGGAAGACCTTTCCTGAACTCTCATGATAGTCAAAGACAGTAATGGTTACCCATTCAACTCATCTTCCACTTTCATATAAAGGGAAAAGATGAAGAATAATCATATTTTAGGATTATAAATAGGGAAACAGTAACTAGAAACTTGAGTACTCCAAAGAAAACATCAGAAATGGCCTCTCTTGCCTTTTGTTACTCACAAAAGAGATAAGGGCCTATGTCAGTGGTTCTCAACCTTCCTAATGCTGTGACCCTTTCATACTCGTATGTGGGCGTATCTGAATGTGGGTGGACCTGCCTGGAGACAGATAGAGGAGCGGTGTCTCAGTTGCGAAGACCATCAGAAATATGTGATTTCCGATGGTCTTAGGCGACCCCGTTTGACCCCCAAAGGGGTCATGACCCACAGGCTGAGAACCGCTGGCTTATGTGATGATAAAAAATGAGAGCTAGAAGCTAATATCTATGTAACACTTTATGGTTGGTAAAGTGTCTTCCATGGGCTATCTCATTTAATCTTCACCACAACCTGGATTATCCCCATTTTGAAAATGATGAAATTGAAGGTGAGTGAGGTTAAGGCGAGATCATGCCCTCTTTCTACTATACTCCTAAAAAAGTTCAAGACCTGTAATCAGAATGCTCGGGTTCTAATTGCCTCCCTTAATATATACTAACTACCTTTGTGACTCTGGACAAGTCACTTAACCTCTATACATCTGTTTCATCACCAGGAGCATGAGCATGATATAAGAGGCATCTAGGTGGCCCAGTAGATAAAGCACTGGGCCTGGAGTCACAAGACCTATGTTCAAATTCTGCCTTAGACACATACTAGCTGTGTGACCCTGGACAAGTCATTTAATCAATTTCCTCATCTGCAAAATGGGGATAATATTAGCACCTAGCTTCCAGGGTTGTTGTGAGGATCCAGTAAGATAGTATTTGTGAAGTGCTTTGCAAACCAAAGTGTCATGAGTTGTTTGAGCTGTTTTTCAGTTGTGTCTGACTCTTTGTGACCCCATCTGGGTTTTTTTTTTTTGGCAAAGATACTGGAGTAGTTTGTGATTTCCTTCTCTAGTTCATTTTATAGATGAGGAAACTGAGGCAAACAGGGTTAAGTGACTTGCACAGGGTCACACAGCTAGGAAGTGTGTGAGGCCAGATTTGAACTCAGGGAGATGAGTCTTCCTGACTCCACTGCATCACCTTGCTGCGCCTAAAAGTGCCCAAGAAATGCTAATTATTATTACTTGCATTGTATACTCTACTTCCTGGGTTGATTGTAAGACAAGCATTTTTATAAACCTCAAAATGCTATAAAATGGGAGTTTTCACCAGCTGTCCTCTACTTCAAGGGTTACTTGAATAGTGCCTTTACCTACAGAGCAAGAAAGAGGAGGCTGCTGGCAGGGATGCCACTTGCCTGAGTAATACCGTCAAATAAGGAGCATATGTATACTCTTTGAGAGCCACTTGGAGACACTGGGAAGTTAAGTGAGTCATCCAAGGTCATACAGGCAGCACCAGTCAGAGGCTGCACATACATTCAGATCCTCCTGATTCCCAGGGAGCCAGGCAATTAGTCTATTCTACAAATTTAGAGGGTTTCACTGAAGTAGGAATTGTAGGTAAGTGCAGGCTTTGTTGGCACCATACTTTCTGATTATACAAAGTTGAATTAATAGTCCTGTGACTTCTGGGCTTGGTATTCATTCAGCTCATAAGCCCACATGTCCTTCAGGGGCTGGTTAGCTATTTGCCACTCTTGTAGCTAAAATAAATCCAAATTGATTCTTTAATCTATTCCTTAAGGGAAAATTACACCAACCCTAGATAATAGTCTTTCAATCAGGCAGGTCATAACTCTACAGTTTAAGACAAACCACTGGGTAGCAGCTCTCATCTTTTGCTATATTTGGGACTTCTAGGAAAAGTGTTTCTTTAATAAATCCTTGAAACAAACTCAAATACTGCAGTGGCTCTTTATTTGTAGGTCCTGGTATTACCTTTAACCAAACTGGGCTTTGCCATTTCCTGATATGCTCCTGACTGGGCAATCTTAGCTCATGATTGACATGGGGAAATCCTGACCTTAGAATAGCAGGGAACATCTAGGGTTACCAAGGGCTTAAGTTACTATGCATCGGAGCATGCTTCTGCTCACATCCCCCCTTCCTCCCTGTGACTTGAATTGGCTGACTTACTTGACCCCCAGTTCTATCTCTGGAGTTTAACAATCTCACCCATCAGACTCACTGACAGTATTACTTGACCGCTGCATAAACATTTTATTAATCTCATTTCTACATCTGTGCCATACTGTAGTACTTGTCTCTTCGTCTTCTTTAAATGTGGCATAGGATCTGATGTGCATTTGAGATCTGAGAAGGTAGCGACCCAGTCTTTTCATTTTGCTTTGTAAACTACTTAATAATGAATGCTTTTTGATGATAGATACGATACCCTGACAATTGTGATTGAATCAGCTGGGGGACTTCCTGGACTAACAATGATCAAAACCCTTCTAGGACTCAGGAGATGACGATTATATAATGGCACATTTATAAAGTCCTTGATGGTTTACAAAATCCTTTTCTTAAAACAGCTTTTAAGTAGCTAGTACAAATGGCACTTTGATATGATATTGACTTTTCTATCTTGGGAGATTTTGTGTCTTATATCGACAATCTTTATTTCTATTTTAAGAAAAGTAATTTAACAAGACATTTAAGATTTTAAAACTTCATTTTTAGTTGAAAGGAATCCAAAATACTGATTCTCAGATACTCAGCACCATAGAGAATTAAACATATAAGTAAAAATTTATATCTCTAGAAATTAATATCTAAAGTGGGAGCACATAACTTATTTTGTGTCATCGTCTCCTTCGAATGAATGCATAAATAAAGCATTCATTCAAAGTAGGTAAGAGCCTACTATGTGCAAAACCCTGGGCCAGCCACTGGGGATACAAACAGAAAAGTATGATGGTCACTACTTTCATGGAGCTCATATTCTAATGGTTGAGACACACATATGGAAAACTGTAGCTTCAAAGTCAGATGGAAACACCCCATGATGTTTAGGATAAGCATCAAAGCAGATGGTAATGCCTCTTCTTTAAAGTCATTTCCACTGATAAAAACATATCAGTTTCTGATGTTGAACCATTTGACAGTGCCAAGGTCTTGATAACTTTCTTTTCTGTAATATCTGTAGGAACAGTAGCAAGGCTGCATCTCTACATAGATGATGGCTGCCAAGATTGGGATGGAAGCATTGCCATTCCAAAGTTATTGGGTTCTGGGTCCTGGATGGTGTCCATCAGGGTCTGAGGTGAAATGGTGGTCAAGATGGTGGCAGCAGTTCGATCTGCCTGGCTCTATGACTACCTTTGGCAGTGTGATAGGGCTTATGAACTCCTCAAAATAATGTTTATAATTGCAGAAAATATGTAGGATTACAAAGGAAACCAATTACAAAGAGATATTTATCAAAATATATATAAGCCAAACCAAGGTCACAGACCCTAGAACCTTTAATCTAAAGGGAAAGATAAGCTTATAAGAGATTTTATCAATGCAAAACTCCAGTTTCATCTGTATAATGGAGATAACAGTATGCATGCAATCAAGCATGGAAGATGCTTTGCTTGTATATCAGAACAACTCTTTGTCTTAGATGGTGTAATTAGCTGGTGGCCAACCATCTGGTAGGGGCTTATAAAGGATGATCAGATGACTGACACAGATGATCACTAGGGGCATGTTGAAAGCCTTCCAGCTATGGAGGACCTGCCAGAGCTTATGTTCTACTGCCAAAGACTTTGGGAACCCAGGATCACTTCCAGGCCACGATGAGACATCAGGGTATGATTTTGCTGGAGGTGACTAACCAAGGGCACACCGGTAAATGTTTAACAACTAGCTTCCTTCCCCCTCCCCCACTAAGTATGCATGACACATTTAATTTTAATTAGTATTAATATTTCCTTCATAACTTTTCTAAATCTAGACAAACAAATCAATCCTTGATTTGTAGTGTTTGTTGATTTCTGAGGCGTAAATGCTAACACTGAAAATTTAATACTCATCTGTCCCATGGTGGTAGGAGTTGGCTGTAGCATACCACTCTAACAAATCAATGAATCTCTATGGGCCTCAGTTTCCTCATCTGTAAAATTAGAGGGTTAGAGAAGAAAAACTCTGATGTCTTTTAGAGTTCTAAGTTCTGTGATTATTTGATCTTTCTCCACAGTCAGTTTTGCATATACTAGGGCTGAAGAGAAGGAAAAGAAGCAGATTTCCCTAAATAACAAAATCCTTTTGGCAGAGCAGCATAGATCAATCAAGGATAAAAGGTCCTTTTCACCACAAGTTTCCAATCTTTGGAGGATCTCTGTCCTTTCTGTGAATGTGCTCAATTAATTCTCTCTGTAGTGGTATATAGGAGAGGTGGGTGGGAGGGGGACAGTTAATGCTGTGGGTTCATCTTTACTTCTTCCCATTCACTGTAATTTGGGGTAGGTTCCCCAAACCCAAGTCCCAAGTTAAATGCCCTGTTTCATTAATTTCCAAATCTACCCCTCATTTTTTCTCCTCCTGAAAGTTAAAAATTCTTTACAATATTATTTATTCTCACAAATTGAAAAGAAACCCAAAATCAGTGTTTTGCTCTGCATACTCACAGAATCACAAAATCACTAAGATGGAAGGCACCTTAGGGTCAAGCTAGAATGACCTCACAGATGAACAGCAATCTTTTCTAACAAGTGGCCATTCAGCTTTAACTTGGAGATTTTCAATGAATAAAGAATCCACCAAGGTCTCCTGAGTCAGTCCATTACACATTTAGACAGTTTTAATTTTTTGGAAGCATTTACTTATATTAAGGTGAAATCTACCTCTCAAGGTTCAACTCAACATTTATTAGTACCTCCTATACCATGAGAATTATAGACTTTTTTCTTTTGCTATAGAGACCTAGATGCTAGTCAAATCCTAATATTAACAGAAACTACCCAGTTCAAATTCCAGTGCACTCAGGGGAAACTCAGGATAGGGACATGTACCAAAATTAAATAACATAATAGATGCCACATGGCCCATTTGAGGGGGAAAGATAAGGGGATTTGTTTTACTTGAGTTTGAGATGTCTATGGGACATCCTGTAAGAAATATACAATGGGCAATTGGTGATTCAGAAGTAGACTGAGTGACTGTAAGTCACAGTAAAGAAAAATGACTAGTGTAGGAAGGCCAAGGCAGAGAGAGACATGGAGATATAGGTGGTTATACTCAGAGGAATTTCAGAGTTCTGGGCCACAGAGATGGTGAGATCCAGAGTTTGAATCAACCATTCCTATGTGTGGCTGAGGTAGAGTAGAAGTGTAGGTAAGGAAAATGATCTGAGTGGTCAGAGTTTTGAGGGGACATCAATATACATAATCCAATTTATCTAGAATACAAAGTGTGTGAATGGGTATAGAGGGAATGAGTCTGGGAAAGGAGACTGAAACCATACTACGATAAGTGTTAAATGGCTCGTTGAAACATAAGTATTCAGGTATCAAAACTAGTACTTACTATCTGCAAGTCACTTAAGCAACCTAGACAGGAGTATCCTTAGCTATAAAATGAGTGGACTAGACAGAATGACCTTGGAGATTCCATTAAGTAAATCAACCTATTATTCAATAGCTAATAGGAGCCATTCAAGGTAGGAACATGGTCAGACCTGTGTTTTAGGGGAGCACAGATTAGAAAAAAGAGAGACAGGAAGCAGGATAAGTAATTAAGAGGCAATTAAAATAGCCCAGGCAAGAAGTGTTGAAGGCCTGAATCAGTGTTTGGCCATGAGAATACAGAGTAGGGGATGTATGTGAGAGATGTTGCAGAAACAGGCCTTACAGGACTGACTGGAAGAGCTGAAGATAACTCTTGTAAGCTAGTTAAGAATAGGGAATTTCATTCTTTGTATCTGAATCCCAGTGCCTAGCATAGTGTCTTGTCCAAAATAGCTTCTTCTAAAAAATATGTTCCCCAGAATGATTCTCCACCAGCAGTTCATTAGTGTACCTGCTTGCCCCTCATCTCCTCCAGCATCTGTCATTTCTGGTAGGTGTGAAGTGTACGCTCTTCTCTGATCAACAGTGACTTACAGCATTTTTTCAGATGACTATGGATAGCTCCGATGTCTTCTGAAAACTGCCTGGTCATATCCTTTAACCATTTATCATTTGGGAGATGGCTCTTATTTTTTAGCTTCATTTATTTATTTATTGCAAATTTGACTCAGTTCCCTATATATTTGAGAAATGAGGCCTTTACTAGAGAACTTTATTATAAAAATTTTTTGATATTACTTCATTGTCCAATTTTTAGCAAAATGTAGTTTTCCTAATTATCTCTTTTGATTAGGTCTAATTTTGCTTTTGGCTTTGTCTGAATTCATGACTGCTACCCTGTACCTTCATCACATCAGCTAAAGCACAATAGAGTCCAACAATCCTTACATCATCTCTCCTTGATCTATTTCCCATGTCAGTTGTTTTTCCATTGAAATATTCCACATTTTCTCTTTTCATCCTTTTGAATTTATTGTTTCTTGAAGTCTCTTGGAGTCATTGGTTTTCACTTGTCCAATTCTAATTTTTAAGGAATTATTTTCTTCAGTGAGCTTTTGTACCTCTTTTTTCTTGGTCAGTTCTGCTTTTTAGAGCTCTTTTCTTCAGAGAATTTTTAGACTTCCTTTTCCACTTGGCCTATTCTACGTTTAAAGAAGTTTTTTTCTTCCATGAATTTTTGTGGCCCCCGACCCCCTTTTTAACCATTAGGCCAATTCTAATTTTTCCTTTTTTTCAATTCTATTTTAAAAGATATTTTCTTCAGTATTTTTTGTGCTTATTTTGACCAAGTGGTTAATTATCTTCTCACAATTTTCTTGTGTTACTCATTTCTTTCCCCAATTTTTCTGTAACCACTCTTTAATCTTTCTTCTAGGAATTCTTATTGGCCTTGAGTCTAATTAGCATTTTCCTTTGAGGCTTTGCTTATAGATATTTTCACATTGCTGTCTTCTAAGTTTATGTCTTGGTCTTCCTTGCCACCATAGTAGCTTTAATGGTCACGATCTTCTTTGTTTGTTTCCCTAGCCTATTTCTTCATTTTGAACTTTATGTTAAAAATGGACTCTGCTCACCCTGAGGTGGAGAGGCACTGTCCCAAACTTCAAACTTTTTGATACTGCTATTTTCAGAGCTAATTCTGGGGTTTTGAGTTTTTGGTTCCTCCAAGATGGTGTTATTCTGATAAGAGGGGTGGTCACTGTTCTCCTGATAGCCTCTCTGGTCTTTACTCAAGAAGGGCCCCTGCTCCTCTGCATTGGTACTAATGCTCCTTTTGTTCCTGCAACCATGACTAGGTCTCTTGCTCTCCTACAGCCACAAGCGGAACTGTGGCTCCCTCGTAACCAACCACAAGCACTCCACTACACTCTGGAACTGCAATCTATAACTGCTTATGGTCAACGGAGCTGCCAATCAACACCATGTGCACCCAGTGCCAGCAACAGGTTCCCGGTAATTTCTTTCTGACCAGTTATCTGTCTCCCTTATCATCTCTGGACTGAGAATTCCAAAAGCTGCTACTGCTGCTGCTATCCTGGTTGCTTGAAGGCCTACCACTGACACTTCTGCTGTGCTCCCGGCCTGTGCCCACCTTGGTGTTACACACCTCTTCTGTGTACCTACAAAGTTGTCTTGGGCTGGAAAAATGTCTCCCTCTGACCTTTAGTTGCCTCTGTCACTCCAAAATTTCATTTGAGTAATTATTTTAAAATTGTTTGAAGGGGAATGTAGGGAGAGAGCTCATTTGGTTCCCAGTCTATACTTTGCCATCTTATCTTCACCCCTCCATTTGGCATTTAAAGCCTGGCTCCAACAAGCTTATTATATATCACTTCCCTAAAAACTGTGGTTTACCTAAACTAGCCTTCCCACTGTTCCTCACATACAACATTCCACTTCCCTCCTACATGCCTTTGAACAAGCTGTCTGTCCCTTTTGTAACACACTCCTTTCTCACCTCCGCTTCTTAGAATCCTTCAAAGTTTAGCTCAGAACAATCTGCAACCCAAGGCTTCTCCTGATGCTCCCAGTTGCCTGTCTCCCACCATAGTCAGCTTGTATTTATTTTGTTTATGCTTGTAGGTGCACCTGTTTTTTCCTCCACTACAGTGTTGAGGATACACTTATTCTGATTTTCACTCTGTGTCTCCAGCACCTAGAATGATGCCTGGAACATAGGAGACGCTTAATAAGTGTTTGCCGACTGATCATTTGATTGATAGGACATCTTCTGGCTCTTAGGGGCTATCATGTTCTGGTGTTGATTATTACTAATTCTCTTTATTTTACTATATAATTATAATTAAATATTATATAACAATGTTCCCCTAAAATTCTCTGATCTCTTTTGAAGCTAAGAGTAGGACCTAACATTTATTTCTATTAAAGTTCGTTTTGTTAGATTCACACAACATCACTCTAGTTCAGCGGTTCTCAACCTGTGGGTTATGTTCAATTTGTAACAATGAAAATATATCCTGCATATCAGATAGATTAATAACAGTAGCAAAATTACAGTTATGAAGTAGCAATGAAAATAATTTTATGGTTGGGGGTCACCACAACATGAGGAACTGTATTGAAGGATCGCAGCATTAGGTTGAAAACCACTGCTCTAGTTGGTTGAGCTCCTAAGTGGCACAATAGAGTGTTGGACCTGGAGTAAGAAAGACCCAAGTTCAAATTTTGCCTCAGACACTTACTGGTTGTGTGATCCTGGACAAATAACTCAATGTCCCTCAGTCTCAGTTTCTTCATCTGTAAAATGGCATAATAAGAGCACCTGCCTTACAAAGCTGTTGTGATATGCAAGTAAGGAATTTGTAAAGTGTTTTGTAAATCTTGAAGTGCTATACAAGTGCTTTCTCTTATTAGGTAATTAGCAAACAGTTAACATACTAATAATACTACCATAATATATAATATTATATTGTAATTTAATTAATTAATTTAATTAATATTATAAATATTATAATTTACAGAGAAAGAAAGACATGAAGGCTTTTATTCAATTGCCTCTCCCTTCAGCCAACTTGATATTTCAGATAACATACCTTTATAATATCTTTAAAAGACAGTTTGAATCTAAAATGTTTTAAAGAGGTCTAGGGCTTGTGATGAAATACCTGTTTTCTTACTGTATCTGGAATGTCAATGTTATTATCACACAATTAAAATATTATGATATTATGATGTTGATGGAAGCAGTATGGCAAAGCTGAAAAAGTACTGAATTTGCAAGTCAGGAGAGACATGGGTTACCATCTTGCCACTGACACCCACTAGCAATGTAACTATGGGGAAATTACATGTTCTCTCAGAATTTATAGAACCTATCTCAGGACTGTTGTGAAGATCAAATATAATGCATGTGAAATATTTTGTAAACCTTAAATAACTTATAGCACCTTTATATATACATAAATTTATATAGCATATATAAATATACGTTTAAATTTATACATGATATACACACATATATAAATTTATATAGCACCTTAAGATTTTCAAAGCATTTTACAAATACTATTTCAATTTACCCTTATAACTATCCTAGGAGGTATGTCTTATTGTTATTTCCATCTTACAGATGTAGAAACTGAAATAGACAAAGGTTAAATGACTTGTCCAGGGTCATGCAATCTGTAAATATAAGAGACTGGATTTGAATTCAGGGCTTTTGAACTCCAGGTCCAGAGCTCTATCCACTGCCTAATTATTTATATAAATGCTGGTTTGTCCAGCTATGGTAAAAATAAGATGAGAATTTGGGGGGTTAGGGAAGAGGAAAGTAAGGAGTTAATTAGCAGTTGCCCACTCCCTTTAGGACACAGAGTAGCAGATTAATCTGGTAGCTTGAGTTCTTGGAAAAGGTGAACGCCAACCAGACCCAGGGATGTATCTCATTTCAGTTCTGCCAGAGGGACCCAGAATGTGGTAGGAGGTGAAGAGTAGCTTTTCTTTCAATCCCAAAAGAAAGGCATGGTTCTAAATGGTAGAGAAAAAATGACTGTCTCTGGAAACTTATAATGCTACAATATCATTTGGAACCCATGGACAGGGTTGTGATTAGTTTTCGTCTCAAGAAGAAACTAGCCTTAACCATTTTTTAAAAATAAAGATTTATTTTGTATCCTGCTACTTTCCTGAAACTGTTCATTGTCTTTGTTCCTATGGGTCTCTTTATATAAACCATCATATCATTTGCAAATTGTTATCTTGGACATACAAACCCTTATCTGTGTGTACACGTGATACAAAGTCAACCACTTTCCTTCTTATCCAAAATGTATTAATTTTGTTTGGACAAAAGCCTTTTAATTTCACGTAATCAAAATGATTGCTTTTGCCCTTTGCAATTGTTTCCATCCCTCACTGAAGAATTCAAATCCTATCCATAGTTATCAAATGTAAATGATCTGCTTCTCTTCTAATGTTGCAGTATGATTTTTAATACTCAGCCTGTATATCCATTTTGTATTTATTGCGGTATAAGATGCTGTGGTATTAGTTCTTATTTTTTATTGCCAAGGTATAGTACTTCTATACATTACCCATCTGGAAATCAAATTGTTAAATTATGTTTATAGAATAATTGGACAAAATTATCACGTGTACTCTGTTGATGAGAAGTAGCGATGGACATTACAATCTTGAAAATTTCTTCTTTTATAAGCTGTAAAAGTGTTTTGTGGTTGCTTGAAATCTCGGTAGATTAAGTCCCAGATATTTAATACATTTTGTTATCTTTAATGGAATTTCCTTTTTTTTAAATAAGTTTTTCTTCTTGGTTTTGATCGGCAATAAAAAGAAAAGTTGATTTTTAAGTATAAATTTATTTTGTATCCTGCTATTTTACCAAAGCTCTGCTAATTATCTTGACTTTTTTCCCATTGTTACTATGGGGAGGCGGGAGTTCTTTAAGTAGACAATCATATAATTTATAACTAGAAACTATTTTGCTTCCTTAGCACACGTTAGCCATGCATTTCTAATCCCATGTCAAATAACAGTGGAGACAATCAGCATCTTTTTTTTTCCCTTTCTAAATTCCCCGTCTGACTGGGAATTTTTCAGGTATTTTTCCATTACAACTAATGCTACAGTAAAGATAAGTATTTTAAAACTACTGCTTTTTAAGTTTATTTTTAAACATTAGTATATATTTGACCAAAAGCTTTTGTATCTATTAGTATATTGAGATTTTATTATTTTTTATTGACATGATTTATTCTGTTTGCAGTTTTCCGTATTTCCTTGCCTTCCTGGTATAAATTAAACCTAATCACAAAGACTGATTATGTAACATATTGTTGTGGCAATGTTAATTAATGACTTCGGTCCTTTTTTTCTTTTAGGAAAAAAATGTCCCCCATGGGGATTTCTGTGCAACAGACAGTTTGTTTTTGCTATTATTTTGGCATGTTTCCAGTTGTTTTGAGTGGATAAGAAGGAGCTCAGCCATCTTAGCCAGAATCTGGGGCACAGTATTCCAGTTAAATATGGAACAAATAGGCTTCTGAATATTAACCTCAAAAACTAATTACCATTGACAACGTTGTTTCTATGGGGAAATATCTGTCAAATGCCATACAACTTACTTATTTTTGCAATATGCCCCCTTCTTTAAAACATGGTGATGATCTCAAATGTAACTAATAACACCAACATTAATTAAATATGATGACTTAAGCAACAGAAGCTTGTAAAGTGAATGATCATCTATATCCTACGTTACCTTGCAGCTGTTACTGTGGGATGGGAGGTATCTATGAACAGAAGAATGAAGAGCTATGTTATCATCCTGTTACTATCATGTTACTAATTTTGTATTCTGAAAAACCTGCTAGGGGTGGCTTTTATGATGTAGATCTTGAAAACAAAAGCACAACACAGATGTTCAAACATCTTTTCATATAAAAATCCACAAGCAAGTTGCCAATGATGACACTTTGGAGCTTTCTACTCTTCTGTGTCTGGCCATGTCCAGTAGACACCCCTCCTCCTAGCCTTCTGAACAAATTCCAGTGTCTCCTGTTACCTTCAGGATCAAATATAAACTCCTTTGTTGGGCAATTTAAAGCTCGTCATAACACTACCTTTCTTGTCTTCTTGTACTTTTACTCCTCTTCAGATACTCTATGATCCAGCTACAGTTTGCTTGCTACTCCATGCTTCTGCCCTGGCTGTTCCCTCATACCTGGAATGTTCTCCCTTCTCACCCCTATTGCTTAGCTTCCCTGGCTTCCTTTAAAACTCAGCTCAAACCTCCCCTTCTAAATAAGGTCCCTTCTGACCATTCCCAATACCCTGGTGCTTGTGCTTTCCCCTCTAGGATTACCTTCCACCTATTCTGAATAAATTTTGTATTTCTTTCTTTCTTTATACATTGTTTCCTTCATTAGAATGTAAGCTCCTTGAGGCCAGGGGCCATGTTTTGCCTCTTTTTTTCTTGATTAATAAATGCTTGTTGACATAACTTGATTCTTTCAAGAAAGAGAATGGTCATCCAATTTTGTTGCCTTAGAATGTCTCATACAGAGGCCCATTTTCGTGAAATTATCCAAGGTTGTAAATGTCAAGGTGGCAGGAGTTAAGTCACTAATTCAACATTCAGTAAATGCTTAAAATGGCACTGAGAAAGACAGTTTAGAAAAGACACCTCTACTCTCCTTATGGTGCTTACAATTGGGTTGGAAGAACCAAAACAGACATGGGCAGCTAGGTGGAAGGCACAGTGGATAGAGGGCTGGAATAAGGAAGATTCATCTCCTCGAGTTAAAATCTAGCCTCAGATGTTTACTAGCTACTAAAGTCATTTAATCCTGTTTAATCTCAGTTCCTCATCCGTAAAATGAATTGGAGAAGGAAATGGCAAACCACTCCAGTATCTTTGCCAAGAAAGTCCCAAAGACATGACTGAGAAACAACAAAAATATAATACACAATATTATGTGATACCTATATTAGAAGGCTGCAAGCAAAGTGCTACTGGAAATCTGAAGGAGAAGGGTCAGGGAAAGGTATTTCATAGAAGGCTTCATGGAGGAGATGGCATTTGATATAGGCTTTTAAAAATGGATAGGAATTCTACTGATCCAGAGCTGAAGGGGAGAAATACCAAGGATAGGGAAGAGCAAGAACAAATGAATGGAATCAGGAAAGCAAAGGGTATATTCAAATGACAGAAAGTAGTCTAGTTTATCTAGGACATAATGTGGAAAACAGGAGATAAGGCTGGAAAAAGCAGTAGTGTCAGATTGTAAAGGGTTTTGAATGCCAGGCAAAGTAGCTTGAACTTTACTCAGTCAGCAATTGGCGGACACCGAAGTTTTTTGATCAGAGGAGTGACATGTCATATATGTGTAATAATGTGAAGGATTAGAGTGATCTGGCTTCTCAAACTTTCAAGGTGCTTTCCCAACATTTTTCTTATTTATTCCTTTCTGATCTTAAAGAACTGATGTGAAATGATAACCACAGTGTTCTGCATGGCAAAGGAAATGGTGGTACCTGCCAGATGATGTATATATAGTTGTGGATTTCTTGAACCGAGGGAGAACTTGGGAGGAGGAAATGGTGTAGGAGGCTCAAGAGAGAAAGTATTAAGATTCATTAAAATTTACATATATATTGAGAAATGTAAGCACAAAAGAATGGGATGATTTCACTTTCAAAAGTAAAAAACTTGGAGAATGATTCTCTTGTTTGCAAATGCCCATCTAGTAGCTTAAAAGTCTTGGCCCACAAGGAGAGATGAATTTGGGTTATTGTGACTGATAATCACGACCCTTAATCAATGAACCAATAAACAAATATTTATTAAGTGCTTAATATGTGCCAGACATCGTGCTAAGCATTGGGGATACAAAGAAAAGCAAAAACATGGTCTCTTTGGCACTTGCTTTCCAACAAGTATGAGGTCTCTATTGGGTGACCCTAGGCAACTCACTTAACCATTCAGTCTCTTCAACTGCAAGACTGGAGGGTGTTGGATTCAACTGTTTTTTAAGATTCATTTCATTTTTAAATCTATGACGTTTTCAGTATAATACACACAAGCACACATACACATCCATCCATCCATCCATTCATCTATTCATCTATTCATCCATCCATCCATCTATCTATTGATCTATCGTCTGACCTACCTACCTACCTAATTATCATAAGGAATGGAACTATCCGGGTTGCTTTAGAAGAGGAAGAAAAAATAAGTGCCTGTAATGAAATGTGAGGCAGGGTCACACAGTTAGTAACTGCGTGAAGTCATATTTGAACTTAGATACTCCTGACTCCAGGGCTGGTGCTCTGTCCACTGTGCCATCTAGCCACCCCACCATGAACTCCTAAATGGGGTAAATGTGTCCCTATCTGGTACCTCATATCTAGCTGCCTTTTGTTTCATTCATTACAACTGTAGCTTCAGGGCTTAACACGGTGCCCGGCACATAGTGGGTGAGAAATAAATAATTTTTGCTTGGATGGTTTTCTGCTGATTCCTCCTTACTGAAAACTTCCCTAAGAAAATTTCCCACATAGAGATGAGTTTTGACAGGAGAGGATGTTAAATTACAGGTTAAAGTTGAGTAAGGAGAATAGTCCTACAGAAGGAAGAAAACTTGATTTTCCTATGATCAGCACAATGTACCAATCATTGGGTACAAAGCTTTTTTGGAAGTTAGAGGACATCAACTCTGAGATCTTTTTGTGTAGTATAACTTCTCCTGATCCATCTACACACAGTCAGCTTCCTTAAACATTTACGTTAAAATTCAAGTTGTATACAGGTTTTATGAAAAAAGTCTCACAAAGGACATAAGGGCAGCTCTGTTTAAGGTCTCTATATTACCCTATGGACCCAAATCAAACGACTAAGTGTGTCACATTCTTTCCGACCATTGAAGACATCAATGGAAGATTTTTCAAAAAATGCTTGCAATCCAAGACTTTACTGCTAAATGACCTGCTAATTGAGGGCGAATACAGGAGAAACACACAGGAAATGGTTTTTGGAAAGTAAGATTTGATTCACAAAGCTGAATGACTAATAATTTCAAGTTCAGTTCAGCAAAATTAAGCACCCATGCTTGAAGGAAAAAATTGTTTAAACTCAGATAAAACTCTAGAAAAGTGCCTTCTACCTAAACCTTGAACACCAACAGACAACCAAACTGAACCCTGAGAAGATCTAGGGTAACTTCCTGGCTCCACTTTCTGTAGATATGATCACAGACAAGTCACTTATAGCACTGAAAGAATTAGAGATAGATTACTTAGTCCAATCTTCTCATTTTGCTGATGAGAGAAGCTCAGTGAAATAAGAATAACAACTCACCTTTACACCGAACTTTTAAGATTTGCAAAACACTTTTCTTAGGATGATGGAGGTAGATGGTGTAGGTATTATTACCTTCATTTTACAGATGAGGAAAAGGAGAGTCTGGGAAGTTAAGAGGTTTGCACATTTCACCGGTATCTGAGGAAGTATGTGATGGTAGGTCAGCGGACTTGAAGTTCATTGCTCTAACCATTAAGCAACACTGCCTTCCTCTTTTCTAAATCACACGGGTGGTAAGTAGTAGAGTCAGGGTTTGAACTGAGGCCTTCAGACTCTAAAAATAAAGGGCTTTTTCTATTCGTTACACTACAGCTCTCTCCCAGAGCTGTAAAATGGGGAGCAGTAATGTGTACTTGTGATGCCTGCCACACTAGGTTGTTACGAAGATCAGTGTAGAAATCTTTGCAAATGTAAGTCACTGCTGTCATTACTATACCCCAGGCACAGTTTAATACAAGGATCCTTGAGGGGTCAATCAGTTTTCCATAATCCAGCGAATGGTCACCTAGTCTGCAGCTTATTCCAGCCTATCCATCTCCTTCCACCTCAGCTTACCCATTTTGGTTTGTTGATGCCATGCAGAATGAGAAGGGAAACCTCCTCCAGTCATTCCTTATGGAAGATTATTAGGAGAGAGCAGGCTCAAATCATTGGC
>CM053581.1:447442272-447463154 GCA_028627135.1 Pseudochirops cupreus
GTTTAGGATATAAAGAAATAAAACCATGTCTCATGTTAAGAAGTTTATACTCATACAACTGTAGACTTAGAGTTGTATGGTACCTTAAAAGCTATGGAGTCCAACACCCTTGTTTTACAGACGGGGAAGCCGAGGTACAGAGATTTTAAAAAATGAACTGTCACATAGTTGGTAAGCGTCTGAGGTGAGATTGTAACCCATGTCTTCCTCACTTTGTTTTCTATCCATTTACGCTCAAATATAAGTGGGTGTCTCTGTATATACACGTGTATACATGTATATGCTTATATGTGTATGGGTATGTGTACATATCTGTATTGCGTATATATACATGTGTATGCACATATGTAGGTATAATAGACATACAGTATGTGTGCATGCACATGTATATATGTATGTATACACATATTACAATGTGTGTGTGTGTGTGTGTGTGTGTGTGTGTGCGCAGTGTAAAAGAAGGAGAAACCTGAAGCTTGTCAGCACACAGAGAGGGGATGGGAAAAGGCTCCATTCAGGAGTTGGAATGCCAGCTCCAATATATCTAGTAGTATTGTTCTCAAGATTAAATTGAGCAAAACCTTATTGCACATGGTACCATGTAAAAATCAAAGTCCCACCAATTTTATTGTTTCTGCTTTTAAAAAAGGAAAAATGATGAATGTTCCCACTTCATTTCTCTTCCTCCGCCCTTTTTCAGGCACCAAAGCTACTGGGAAAAAAAAGTGATTTCAACCCGTTGACCTTTAACTCATTTGGAAGGCATCATCGAGGCAAGGAGTAGTTCAACAGAGCCTTTTAAGTGTCACCATCCCCCATGTCAGGATGGCCTGGCTGTGAGCTAGACAGCTCTTCAGCTCATCCCCTTTGAAGTGATGTTCGTTAGCCCAGCAGTTCCTGTATTTCTGTACACTTGGTAATTGGTTAGCATACTTCCTGCTGGGTTTGCTTTTAAAAAGAGAATTTTTTAAAAATCACACAGGTGGAGCCTCGGCATTTGGAAATACCTAACACCCTGTAGTCAGCAAGCTTGGGCTTCCTGTGACTTTCTGCAGGAGCCCTGAGCAGCTCCTTCCTCTGTAACAAGTGAAAAAGAAACAAAAAGAAAGAAGGAAGAAGAAAATGGGAAAAGAGAAAAATGTCTAAAAGATAGACATGTCTGATTTTACTTTTCACAACGAGACTGTATCCATCATCTCAACACCTTGAACAATCTATGACGTTAGACAGTAACCCTGGTTTTGTGGTTACTTTTTCCAAAACAAAAACAAAGCCCCCGATAGGCCCAAAGCACACTCATCCCTGGCTCAAACAAATCACCTCTTAATATGCTAGTAGTCTGTTTGCAACAGCCTCCCCTAATCTCCGTTTACTTTGCGTATGTTTAAATTAAAGAAAAAATTTTTGTTAAATCCAATTACGTGTAATTTTTTTAACATTTAAAAAAATTTTGAGCTCCAAATTCTCCCTCTCCCTCCCCTCACCCATTGAGAAGGCAAGCAATATATCATCAGTTATATACACGAAGTCATCTGTATATGCTTTACATATGTACAGAGGCTACATGATATAGTGCCCCAACACTGAGTTCAGTCTGACCCAGATTAAAATGTAATTGGAAAATGTTTAACAAAATAAATAAAAATACAGCATGACATAGATAATGTTAATATGTGATTTTCTAAGTCAACATGCGGCCAGCAGAGATCCTTATAGCCCCATTTCTATTTGAGTTTGACCCCACTGTTGGAACGCATTGAGAGCTGGCCTCAAGATTAGGAAAACCTAAGCTGGCACTTTTTGGCCAAGTGATCCTAGGAGGAAATCATTTAACTTCCCAGTGACCCAGGCAACCCTCTCAGAGACTGAAGAGAAGGTGATAACTTGCCTTGGTGGAGAAAGCTTCCTCAGCTAGGACTTCCCTGCATCATTGAAATGCCTGACCCAGTCCCTATCCCTATGCCTTATGGCCACTTATTACCTGTAAACAAACTGTTGCCCCAATAGACTATGAGCTCCTTGAGCAGTGAGACTTTCATCCCTATCTTTGTGTCCTCACTGCCCAGTGCCGGCACATAGTAGGCACTTAGTGAACGTCCATTGATTCACTATTGCACTGTACTCAGTGGGACCTAAAGAGTTTACAGTTATTCCTTCCACATGGTGACTTTCCCCATTGTGGTTTTGATATATTGTGGGCTGACCTGAGAAATTAAATGGGATTTTTTTGGGGGTTCTACGGAAGCTGCACATGACATGCAAAGGTCAACAGATGACACAAAAAAATACTTAATCCAAATTTTACAATAAGGTACTATGAACACCCCAGAAAAGAAAGCGAAAAAAATCAGATGTCTTCTCTGGTACAAAGGGAGGGCCAAAAAATTTTCTGAGGATTTTACAGATTGCAAGGGCATAGAGCCTCCTGAAAATAGGGAACGGATAAGTCATTCAGTATACCTTGGTTTCCTCAAGTAGATCTTTCATTTCAGGAGAAGGGGTCAACTGGAAAAGTTGATGGTAGGGTGAACTGTCCACAGTAGGGTTCTTAATTCCTCTGTGGCCAAGTTTTACCTCTACTTTGTTTAATTATTGGATATGTCAATAGGCAGTGTCCAATCTCCCTGTCTTGGGAAGAGAAGACTCTTTAAGGTATCTGGCTACGAAACTTGCAGGATTATAAAATGAAAAGGCTGTCTTTATATAACTTCACAAAATACGGCCAATTTTTATCTGCTCAAGTGATAAAACCTCCAAACAGAGCAAATGGCTCTACAGCAGGAATTCTGATATCCTGATATCTGATATCAAGTTACAGATTAGCTAATTATAAAGCAGGGGCAGCTAGATGGCACAGTAGACAGAGGGAATAGGTCAGGAGTCAAGAACACTCATCTTTCTAAATTCAAATCTGGCCCCAGGCACATCCTAGCTGTGTGACCCTGGGCAAGTCACTTAATCTTCTTTTACTTTAGTAGCCTCATCTATAAAATGAGCTGGAGAAAGAAATGGCAAATCACTCTAGTATCTTTGTCAAGAAAACCCCAAAAAGGGTCACAGGGAGTTGGACATTACTAAAAAATTACTGAACAAAATTATAATAGCTAGCATTTATGCAGCACTTTAGGTATTGTAAAGTACTTTGCATGTTATCTCATTTGATCCTCATGACAAACCTATGAGCTTGGTGCTATTATTATCACCCCCATTTTACAGATGAAGAAACTGAGTGACTTGCCCAGTGTCATACAGCTAGTCAGTGTCTGAAGCAGGATCTGAACTCTCGTCTTTCTTAATTTTTTTTTTTGCTTTTTGGAGGGGGGAAGGCTTGGCAATTGGGATTAAATGACTTGCCCAAAGTCACAAGGCTAGTAAAGTGTTAAGTGTCTGAGGCCACATTTGAACTCAGGTCCTCCTGACTCCAGGGCCCGTGCTCTATTCACTGTGCCACCTAGCTGCCCCTCATCTTTCTAACTCTAAGACTTGCATTCTATTCACTGTGTTAACTAGTTGCATCAGACATCATTCTTATCTATTTCTTAATTCATGACACCTTGTTATTAGGAAGCTGTGGGTCAAAACAAGGAACTGCTAAATCAGATTATTTCTAAGGTCCCTTCCAACTCTAAGACTGTATATGTATATACATCTGTATATTTACACATATGTACCTATATATGCGTGCATGTATTTGTATGTGTGTCTATACCGATATCCATGTATTTTAAAGATCTATATCCCTCAAACTGATCGCTAATTCAAATTAACTACCAGAATGTGTGTATCTCCTAGAAAAAAGACAGGCTAATAAAAGTGTCAGTAAGATGGTTATGGCCATTTTTGATCTTATAAATAAGACTGGTTTAACATTTTAAGTCAATAATGCAAATTCTCCAGAGTGTTGTGATAAGAAACATCAGAAAGTTCAGTCATCAATACTTGCTCTCATTCAATTCTGCAGCAACTTTTCCAAAAGGCCAAGTTACCTATCAAATCCATGATGGTAATTGATGCCCTTAGGGAGAAGATTCCAGGCAAAAAGGAGGCAGACCCACTCCCCACCCCAGCCAGTGTCTGGAATGCTCTCCCTCCTTAGCTCTGCCTACTGACTTCTCTGGATTCCTTAGATACTAGCTAATAGTCCAACTTTTACAGGAAGGCTTCCCTAACCCCTCTTAATTCTAGGGCTTTCCCTCTGTTAATTATATCCTGGTTATCTTGCATATAGCTTGCTTTGCATGTATTTGTTTGAATGTTGTCTGTCCCATTGGATTGTAAGCTCCCTGAGGGCAGGGATTGTCTTTTGTCTCTTTTTGTATCCCTAGCACTTAGCACACTGCCTGGCACATAGTAGGCACCTGATAAGTGATTATTGATTATCATCACTTCTGCATTTGTCCATTTTCCTCTTTGTCTTCTCAGTTTTCTGAGGGATCTCTGCAGGAACTATGCTTTGCTCAGTCACTTACCAGAACACTCTGCTCCCCCCCCCCTCCATCCAATCAATTGTCAAGTCTTGTTGATTCCACCCGTTCAACAGTGTTTCTCTCAACAGACCCCTTTCTTCCTACTCACACCACAACGACCTTAGTTCAAGTCCTTTATGACCTCTGCCCTGGACCATTACTATAGCCTCTTAACTGGTCTCCCTGAATCTAGTTAAGGGAAGGGAACCTGTGACTTTGAGGCCACATGTGGCCTTCTAGGTCCTTGGGTACAGCCTTTTGGCAAAGTCCATGTTTTACAGAACAAGTCTTTTTATTAAGGGGATTTGTTCTATGAAGTTTGGATTCAGTCAAAGGGCCACATTCGAGGACCTAGAGGGCTACATGTGATCTAAAAGCTGCAGGTTCCTCACTCCTGATTCTAATCTCTCCTCCTCCTCTTCTCCAAACCATTTTGCACACAGATGCCAAACTGACATTCCCAAAGCACAGATCTGACCATGCCACTCATGCTCAAGAAGCTTCAATAGCTCCCCACTGTCTATATGACCAAACAACTATAAATCCCTCTCTTTGGCATTTAAAATCTTCATAATCTGGTTCCATCCTATTTTTCCATATTTTTTTCCCAAAATTATCCCCTGTTCCCCAACCCCACTCAGCAAACATATATTGTCTCCCAGCCAATCTGGTAATTTATTGATCCCCACATATGGAAGGCTCTCTGTTTTTACTTATACCTCTTAGAACCCATGTTTCTTTTCAAGGTCCAGCTCAAGGTCCAGCTCCTTCAAAAGGTCTTTCCTGATTCCTACAGTTAATAGTTCTCTCCAACTCCTCAAATCGCTATGTACTTATTTGTATATATCTTAGACTTACTTATCTGTGAATATTTTGTATCCCTTCCCCTTCCCCAGCAGAATGTCTTTTCAGGGTGAGGACTTGCATTTTTGTATTGGTATCATCTTGGCACAGAGGAGGCAGTTAAAAATGCTTGTTGATAGATTAACAGATGCTTGGTGATTTGCTTGCTAAAGACTTGAGCTGAATGGGACAAGAAAAAAAAACCCAATATATTCCTTCCATCTTTTTACTCCAGGAGACCGACTGGCACAGTGGACAGGCTCTGGATTCAAAGGACCTGGGTTCAAGTTCTACTTTCTGATATCTATGTGATCCTGGGAAAATCACTGAGATCACGTCACTTGGCTTAACTACAAAATGAAGGGATTGGACTACACGGCCACTGACTGAGGTTTGTTTGAAATCTAGGATACTATGATCTTCAATATTAACTTCTAAGACATATATCAAATTTTTTTGGGGAAAGAAAAAAGCAATACATTTGAACTAGGCAACTTGGGGAAAAAGGTACATTACTTAAGATAGACTTATTAATACACATACACAAATTTACTAGTCTGTTTTTTCCTCTTGGAAGTACTTAGGTAGGAACATGAATGAAATTGGGATTGCTTTTTATTTAACCAGTTTATCTTGCTACTTTCCCAGTATGAAATAGAAATAAACCTAAAATCATACTTTGCCAAATTATTCCCACCCTGGGAGCTTTTATACTGATTAAATTACATCACAGCTCTTGTGCACAAAATAGACATGCATGTATAGTTCCTTTCATTATACATGTCTTACCAATGGGGAAAACATATGGATCACAGAATTTTAGAGTTAGAAAAAATTATCTAGCACAGCTCAATATTGCAAACGTGGAAACAGAAGCCAAACATCATACAGCTAAATCATGGCAGTGACATAACCAGAACTCAGATCTTTTGACTCATGGTCCCCAGGACTTTGACCCGCACCACTAATGGTTCATTCTTTATCAGAGGTCACACAGAAAATCAGTGATATGGGCATGGACAAAAGAAAGTTGAGGGCTTTGGAATTTCTGTTTTTGGTCGGCACTTTTCAAAGCAAGATAATACTCCATTTCTCTCATAATCTCAAAAGAATCTCTGTCTTTTTTCAAAGCCTCAAATTTATGTCTTAATTAAGGTTCCTCATTAGTGCCAATTCTAATAAACCAGACACATTGTGCCTGCTGTCATCTTATATACCAAATTATCTCATCCTAATCATGTAATGTCTAAACCATTCATTCATTCTTTTTCTTTCTCTTCTTCCTTCCTTCTTTCCTCCCTTCTTTCAAGGAAGTTAAACTACAGTGAATTTCACAGGACTTAGCTTTAATTGGTCAAGACCAAATACAGATAGCCATTCAGGATCACTTAGAAGTAAACCTTTGTTTGTTTCATTTGAATTATTCAGGCCAGTTCACCTACTGTCAGACAAGCAGCCAGTTCTCTTACTTTACCTTGGAAGATATAATTAATCCACATTTCCCTCAGTGCCTTGGAGACAGGTTTATTCCCCTTATTTTAACAACTTGTGGAGAAGGGAGGAAAGATTGAGATACAGGGAGATTAAGTTATGTATTTGGATAGTTCCAGTGAATTTCAGGTTGATTTATTGCTGACATTAATCAACTCAAGCCCTTTTCCAAATGACTAGTTTATTTTCTAAAAATTATACAGAACTTAACATTATTTATTCAGATATTTACTGAGTAACTGCTGCATGTCAGTAACTATGTAAGGCATCTGGAGACAGCTAATAAATATACCATATAGCTGGGAAAACAATATATAATCAAGAGAAAATAAATGGAAGAACTGGGGCCACATGATAACAAGTAAATGATTATTATAGACTCTAGCAGAATTCAAGTTCCCTGAGGGCCACAAACTGTCTTGTATCCCCAGAATTTAGCACAGGGCTTGTTGAATTATATTGCAATAGAATTCAGAGGAGAGAGAAATCAATCAATCAGTATACATTTATTAAGAAATCACATTAGACAGATTTGGAGAAAGTGGACTTAATTTTGGGCCTTGAAGGATAGGTAGGATTTAAATGGGTGGAGGTGAGAGAGAGAAGCATTCCTGGAGAACAGGAAATGCCACAGCTCTAAAACAGGAAAAAATAAAGCATATTCAGGGAACATATGAAATAAAGTAATTCACAATCAACAAACCGGTTATCAATACTAATTGAGAATAATAGCATGGAAGACCTAAACCCATTGTTTAACATCTTTATCATCACAAGACCTGTTTTCAAATCCCAGCTCAAACCATTTGTTAATAGTTGTGTGACCTTACACCAGTGGTTCTCAAAGGGTGGGCCAGCACCCTTGGGGATCCTCAAGGCCCTTTCATGGTGTCCACAAGATCAAAACTACTATAATGTACTAAAATGTTTTAATTTTTAATATGATACATACCAATAGATACAACCCTTTGTATAAAAACTCTTTGGGGGTGCTTGGGGTGCCAAAATCAAAAAGTTTGAGAAATGCTGCTTTAGATTTCTGAGCCTTGGTTTTGCCATCTGTGAAACTATCAATAATACTTATTCAACCTCCCTTACAGAGGATTACATGAGATAATGTATGTAAAGTGCTTTGTAACCTTGATGCTATAAATGTATTCTATCTTACCATATATATGTTATGTTTATACCCGTTGCATTATATTATATAAAGTTAATAGATCTATTATTGTTTAAGGTATTGGCTTTGACTTTCTTCCAAGGAAGACCTCCTTAGTATGTAACTAGACTAGTTACCTTCATTTACTCTATAGATGGAAGCATTTTTTTTGTCTCTTCATAAATGGGTTAATCACAAGTTAAGTCAATTAGCATTTATTAAGCAATTTCTATGTGGTCTGCACTGTGCTAAGTGCTAAGGATATAATGAAAAACAAAACTAATCCCAGCCTTCAAGGAACTGACAATGTACTAGGGGAGATAACATTCAAATAATTATGTACAAACACTCTATCTATCTATCTGTCTATCTATCTGTCTATCTATCTGTCTATCTATCTGTCTATCTATCTATCTATCGATGTGTGTGAGAGGGATAATTGTGTATCAGGTAACAGCAAGAATGAGAGGTAGGAAATTTTGAGAATAGGTTTGGATGTATGAAATCCCACATTAATGAGAGGAATGTTTCAATTCAATTCCACAAATATTAATTCTGTGTTTAATATTAATAAGACACACTATTCTATGTCCAAAAAAACCAAACAAACCCAACAAAAAACTGACAGAAGTCCCTGCCCTCAAGAAGCTTACATTCAATGTTTGTTAAGTCTTAGTTCTTTGCTAGGAGTTTGTGTGAAGAAATGTTATGCTGCATAATTTCTTACCTGTTTGGACAACATTACATAGCTGGTTCTAGAAATGTTGAGCAAGTCCTCATGGAACTAAGAGATCTTGCCTTGACAATTGAAGGACAGATTTTCTACTATACAAATATGCCCTGTTTTTAATAATTAAACCCCCTCCCCCATATATAAAAATCCAACTTTACCAAACAGCAACATTATGGGCTATAAATGAACATCCCCAAAGAATTAATTAGTAGGTTGCTTCAGAAGTAATGTTAAGGACCTTGAAACATGGTTTGATATAGAAAATGTTAATTTATATGATTTTTTAAAAAATTGCATAAAATAACAGTATAATTTTTTTCCTAACAGACTTAGAGTATTTTCCCCAATACGTTCTTTGCTTTTTATTTCTTCACCCATCACTATAAGACCACTTTGCTTTTTTTCTTAGTTATGAAAATGGAAGCCAAGAATTTCATCTTGGAGTCATACATTGTTGTTCTTGTTCAGTTGTGCTCAACTCTTCATGACTCAATGGACCAACTATCCATGAGGTTTTCTTAGAGAAGATAATTTTAGGAGTCATTTGCTATTTCCTTCTCCAGTCTTGTGCGGGCAGAGCTTAAGGGATTTTCCCAGTTAGTTAGTGTCCGAGGTCACATTTGAACTCTGGTCTTCCTGACTACAGGCCCAGTGTTCTTGTCTACTGTGATACCTTGCTGTCCCCAGACATTTCTAGCTGTGGCCTAAATTCCCCTCTATTCCCCTTGATGTTAGAGGCAAGTGGTAACACTATTCATGTTTTACTAGAAAGAAACACTCAAATGAACTCTAGGAGTCAGTCAACCGTATCAAGTGCCTACTACGTGCCTACATCATGCTGAGTTCTGGAAATACCAAGAAAACCAAAACCCAACAAACAAAAAAATCCAACAGGAATTCAGTAAGTATTCCTTAGGCTGGCTAGCCACAAAGGAAGTGCTTTCCTTGATCAGACCTGTGCCCGGATTGGATGGTTACTGTTATGAGCATCTCAATAGTCTATATTCCAATCTTTTCAAAATAGCTAATTAATGCTATTTTTCTTTACATAACAGTATTTTCTCATCTCACCCTCCAGACTGAACCTTCCTTGTGAAAAAGAAAAACAAGTGAAAAAAGCCAATACAGAGATTGTCTGTCTCTGTCATGGTATGTAATATTCTGTACTAGTGGCCCACCACCTGTCTCTGCTATGAGGTTGTGCATATGTTTCACTGTTTCTTTTTCAGGTCATATTCTGTTCTTTAACTATCTATTTAAAACTTAAGATTCTTTGGGAATTGCACATTTCAAATCAACCAAAACACAACTCTCAATAATTGTTTTATTATCTTTGGTGTGTTCATAGCAACAAAACCACGTCCTTGAGATATAGATGTATTGACAGTGAAAGTGGCTAAGTCACAAATGCTTCAAAATCAATGTTTTGAAAACAAAACTCATCATAGTTCACACAAGAGGTATGATTAGGCATGTCCAGTGCAAAGTGTGGAGGACCCGGAGGGCCCCAGCTCACAAATAGTGGGAAAGAGGAATTGGCCCTAAGGGACCAAGCAAAGCAGTAATTCTGGGTTCCTTCATGCAAGGTGGGTGGGGTGTCAGACCAGGAGTGGGGGAAGGGAAGAAAGAATTGCTAGGAAAGTCAGGGAAGAAGGGTACATTGAGAAGCTTGTTCCGTTGAAGATTTTTCAATCCAGGGTGGGTCTGGGTGGCTTAGGGTAAAGAAAGGAAGATAGAAATATTTGTGAAAGGAAGGCCTCTTGGGATGAAGAGGACTAGAATGAAGGTATGCATGAATGCATGGGGTGTATTTGAATGAAAGGTCAAAGAAGAGAGAGAACAAAGAGAAGAGTAGGAAGAATGGGGTGACTGGGAGAAAAGGGAATGTGGGAGGAAATGGAGTGATTTGAACACACAGGAAGGAAAAAGAATAGATTTAGGAGTGAAGTGGAGGGGAAGGTTAGAGGGTTATGATCAAAGGGGAATTTCCAAATTCAGGACCATGAAAGAAGAATATTAATGGGTGATGGTAAGATCAACTGTGGGCGGCTCAAGTGGAGTAAAGGTATAGGTAATAGGAAAAGAAGAGAGTGATGAAATGGGAAGCCAGGGTACTGAAGGGACATCACAGTTATGAGAGCAGGGATCCTGGTTGAAAAGAAGAGTATAAAACAGTTTCTGAGCTTCTTGATAAAGGAGAGACTGACCCGTACACTAGAAGATGGCTTCAGTGAGGACAGGTCAACATAGATGTAATGACTATTCAAGGGGAAAAGGCTGTTGCATGGTGGCAGAAGGATGGTTTTTAAATAGTTGTGGGAAACATGAATATGTCTACTTCTCCTGTCCCAATATGAGAGAATGTGTGGAAGGAGTTAGAGCATCATCTGGTATTGATGAGAGTGGGGAAGGATATGCCTTGAAGAACCTAGTCACCTCTAGACCACAACCAGGCATGAAAGCAGTTTCCTATGGACGGAGGCTTCATTAACAGAGGTACAATGTCAAGAGTAGGAAGATGATCAACAGGTGTCCTCTCCTAGCTGCACTATATCTGCAGTACTGTGTCCAGGTCTGTATACCACACATTAGAAGGTACATTGGTAAACTGGAACTTGTACAAAGGAAATGAAGTAAGGTGGAAAACATGCTACATATACACAAGGAGATACTGAAAGTACTTGGTTTGTTTAAATAGCCTAGAGAAGAAAAGACTTAGGGCAGAACATGATAGCTTTCTTCAACATAAGGTAGGAGTTCTTAACCTTTTTTTGTGTGTGTAATGGATTTCTTTAGAAGTCTGGAGAAGCTTATGGGCTCCTTTCTCTGAGTAATGTTTTTAAATGCATAAAATGGAATAGATGAGATTACAAAGGAAACTAATTACATTGAAATAAAGATGCTTTAAAGTTTATGGAGGTCTGTGGACCTAGATGACTAATTGCTGATGTCAGAGAAAACTTCCTGATAAAAGAGCCATTCAAAACTAAAACTGGCTGTCGTTGGGGATGCTAAGTTTTCTGGAAGTGTTCAAGGAGAAGCTATGTGACCAATTGGTGGGATGTTGCAGACAGGATTCATGGTTTAGGCAGAGATGTGATGATGTGACCTTCGAGGTCAACATACTTTCGAGGTCTACTTTAAGTCTATGATTTGATATAATATGAAATGTCTTCTACAGAGAGCCAGGTCTCCTTAGAGGCAAGAAGATGGAAAAACTGTGAGAAGAGCTGTAGGATGAAGGGGAGTTGGTTGATGATAGAAAGGCAGTTCCAAGGGATGCTTCTGAAGAAAGCTGGGGTGAAGGAGGAATAAAGCAGAAGTGGTTGGAGATAAGTGAGTGGGAAGTAGTAACATGGGAAGGGGATTTTTGCCTCAGCTGGCAATGACTCTGAATCACAGGTACAAGGGGAGTTTGTGAGACCACGATCCTAAGATAAGCTAGTACTTAAATCATTACAATAATTAGTAAACCATAAGGTCAGATGATCATAGGATTATTAATTCGGAGCTGGAAGGGACCTTTATGGCCTTCTAGTCCAACCTCTTCATTTTATAGCCTAGTTGAAGCAGCATGGCACCCAAGGAACAAGACAGGAGGAAGCATGTGTCAGTCAAGTCAAACCACCTCCACCACCATGTTTACCATCACACCCTGATGGAGACAGCCCAGGACCCTGAATCTGAGAACCTTGGGAATAGCAATGCTGCCAGGCTAGTGCCCATAGCCACGATCTTGGGAAGTAACCATTGTGGGCATGCAACCTGGCAATTGCACCTGCAGTTACTAAATCTATAGCCACTGAAAACCTGCAGGGGAGGAGAGGGTAAGGTCTTGCCATCAAAGTCCTCAGAACTGTCAAATGGTTCAGATCAGAAACTGAAACTATTTTATCAGTGGAAATGACAAAAAGATGAGGCATTACCACCTGTTTTGCTCCTGTACCCTGAGGACCATGAGGTGTTTCCATTCGACTTACAGCTAAAACCCACAGCTAAAACACATACATGTTATCTCTTTCATTAGAATATGAGCTACTTGAGAAGAGGGACTATCTTTCTTTTCTATTTTTACCTTCTGCTCTTAGTACTGTGCTTTGCACCTAGCAAGCACTTAGTCAGCTTTTTTTTTTCATTCTTTCATTCAAATGAGAAAATTGAGACCCGAGAGGTCAACTGAAACGTACAAGTGGAAGAGCCAGGATTGAAATTCATGTCATCTGACTCCAAATCCACTGTTCCTTATTGAACCTGTCTACTCTAATAGGTACCATGGGGGATAACAAGGAAGCAACTCTGGCTTTTGAATAGAAAGAGTATTAGATCAGGAACCAGGAGAATCAAGTTCTTGTCCCAGTTATTCCACTAATTCAAGGGTTCTTAACCTGGGGTTCATGAACATGTTTTAAAAAAAAAAGTTTGATAACTGTACTTCACTATAACTGGCCTCCTTTGTAATCTTATGTATTTTATTAACTTAAAAACATTATTGTAAGAAGGAGTCTATAGGCTTCAAAAGACTATCAAAGAGGTCCATGATTCAAAAAGGGTGAAGAATTCCTGCACTAACATGTGTGTGACTTTGGGAACATTCCTTTAATTCCCTGGCACTCAGTTTTCTCCTGTAAAAAATGAGGGGATCAGGAAAGATAATCCCAAAGATCCTCTCTAGCTCAAACATTCTATAAATCTACACAGACAATACTAAATAAAATTCTGTGATCACATACATGTTTGAAACATGTTTTCTTCCCTAAAGGAATGTAGTTGAGTGTGCATTAATAACACCATCACACTATGGAGAACTGTATCTAAGCAAATGCCAAGGGTTTTAGTACTCAGAACACAATCAGCATTTCTGAGATGATTAAGGTTGTCTAGCAAAGCTGCACAGGAGAGGCAGGAACCTTGAGCTGGGACTTGAAAGATGGATAAAATGGGGATGAGCAGAAGAAAGGTTGGTTGCCACAAACTTTTGACTGCAAAGTGTTGGTTGTCCTATATATCAGCGATGCCTGTAACCCTGTAGAGACTGAGAAGGGTTTAATGTGAATTCTGTGGTTGCTGACAGTCGTTTCCCTTAGTGCCCTTTAAGGCAGAGATGGAAGGCCTCGAGTGAGCCCACATCCGCTGCAGAATGAAGCACAACTCCCTAGGACCCTAGCTACACCTGTCAGTGCTGGTCAGAACAGCAAGACCCCAGCCTTTCATACTTGGTTATGGTGAGCTCATTAGGTATCTTCCTGTCTCCTACCAGCACATATTTTCATTGTCAAGGAAAACCATCAGCAGCTAGAGCCAATCACTTTACTCTCATAACATCCCATTTTTCTCTTCACTTAGGTAGTGGGATCTGTCAGCATCGTCTTCCTGGCAGAAGGTAGAACTTTTGTTTGCATATCTTTTTGGTGAAACCCCTTACTTTAAAAAGATGAATATGAGCGCTATTTTTAGGAACAGCCACTTCAGACAACAAAACCTCACCAGATGAGTAAACTGATCATTTGAATCAGACTGCTAAACAGAAAAAGATAGTACAATAGTGGATCTGAGTTCAAATACTAGGTCAGCAGCTGCAAAATCACAGCTAATATAATCAGCTCATGAGACTTGGGCAGGGCCCTTGTTTCTACTCTTCCATGTCCTCATTCATAAAAAGGAAGTCGTCCTAAGTGAGCTCTGCTGTCCTTTCCAGCTCTCATTCCTGTGACCTTGTGTCAAAGAAAATGGGATCCCACCTAACTTCACAGGGTTGTTTCAAAGGAAGCACTTCATATATCTACCGGAATGCAGATTATTACGAATGATATGTGATCCACCATGAATGGTCATTAGAGGATGACTGGAAATATTTTAAGGACTGTGCATTCTATCTATTGTACTCTATGAAAATTCATTTGAATGCAACTCCCTGAGAGGAGGGGGTTCATTCTCTATATGTGTATCCTCAGTGGTCAGCACAGTGCTTGGCATACTGCAGGACGTTATAAAGGTATCTGTTCATGGATTGATGAAAACCTGAAGAACCAACATACACTTATGGTATATGTTATGGATAAAAAATATGGACTATGTAAAGTATTCTTTAGTTGTAAGGCACTGCAGTAGGGATTGCTATTTTCTGGTCAGGTCTATCTTTCCTGCCTTGTGCCTTTAGTCCAGCAGCTCTCAACCTGAGGATTATGTTCAATTTGTAACAATGAAAATATATCTTGCATATCAGATATTTACATTATGATTTATAACAGTAGCAAAATCACAGTTATGAAGTAGCAACAAAAATAATTTTATGGTTGGGGGTCACCACAACGTGAGGAACTGTATTAAAGGGTCATGGCATTGGGAAGGTTGAGAACCCCTGCTTCAGTTGCTAAGGTCCTGTCAAAAGAGTACTGGAATTTGCAACTGGGAGACCTGGACGGTTTTGAGTCCCTGTTCATAAATGACAAATGGACAAATCCTTCTTTGAGCTAGTTTTCTTATCTGTAAAATGGGGACAATGATAATTGTACTCTGTCTCATAGGCCTGAAGAAAGCATTTTGTAAATCATAAACAGTAATAAAAATGGAGTTATTATTTCTATTCCTTTCCCTTCACTGCATACTAAATAATGTAAGAATGTGCTCTACTCTGCCCCATATGTTAATGAATTTACCAAACATTTAATTTTATTTTAATGATAGCAGATGTATAGTCTACCATGGAAAAACCCTATTCAGATAGACCTCAATGTTATGATATTTAGCAAGAATGCAGAACTTAATAATAGTAATAGTAACAATAATTAGATTATGAATTCCTTGAGTGCAGTGATTGTATTTTACCCTTCTCTGTCTCTGCAGCTCTTAGCCCATTGCCTGACACATAGCAGGCCATTTAATAAATGTTTACTAAATGATCAACTAATAAGAGTTAGGATTTATATACCATTTCAAGGTTTAGATGGCGCTTTATACATACTATTCCTTATCTTAGCTGTTGTTGTTGAGTCATTTCAGTACTGTCCAATTCTCTGTGACCCCTTTTGGGATTTTCTTGGCAAAGATACTGGAGTAGTTTGTCATTTCCTTCTCCGGATCTTTTTCCAGATGAGGAAACAGGCAAATAGGGTTAAATGACTTGCCCAGGGTCATACAGATAGCTAATGTCTGTGCCTATGTATTACAGTGCACAAGTTTTTTGGGTTTTTTTTTTTTTGCTCCTTTTTGGAGAAGGCAGGGCAATTGGGGTTAAGTGACTTGTCCAAGGTCACACATCCAGTAAGTGTTAAATGTCTGAAGCTGGATTTGAACTCAGGTACTCCTGATTCCAGGGCCAGTGCTCTACTCACTGTACCACCTAGCCACCCCCACATATGCAATTTCAATGTCAGTATTCCCTCCATCAGCGTGATCACAACCAAGCCATACTTTCTCCTCCCTTGTGATTCCTATCCATGTTCTTCCATAGATTCTCTGAGTTGATCTGTAAATTGGACTAGATGGCCTCTGAGTCCTTCCAGCATGAAGCCTATGATTCTGTGGTCTGTTACTGTCCAACCTCACCTCTGCCTGACTTGTCCTCCTTTTCTGATCATTCATTTTCTCAACAACCCATTTCCTCATTTGTAAAATGAAGGTGTTTGGCAGAACGATCTTGGGTCCCTTCCAGCTCTAAACTTCTGTGATTATTCAGGACTCGACCAGCAGCCCTAAAGTTAGGTTTCTGAATAGGTGATCAACCCACTGTGGTTAAACTACTTTGAAAATTTTAAGGAAATTACATTATCGTTAATTATCGAAATTACATGTTAAAATTGTAGTTAAAGTCAAGTCCTCCAGAGTCATAAGAATTTTCCAATGGGATTATTGTCTTTTTCTCATCCCAGCTTTTTTTTTGGTTACGTGTACTTATAAACAGCTTTGGATTTGGCTGAAAGCTTTTGAAAAAAAAAATCTGTCTTCATCCAGCTGTGCAGAGACAGTCATTCCAATGATAAGAGGAAGAAAACAGGCATATAAGGCTAATTACAATAACATTTACTAAACATATGGAAGTGAGTCATGCAAAAACCCTACAACAGAGATAACTCCCAGAACACTGGTTAGATCAAATAGGGCCAGGGTCCGAACCTGTGATTTAATTGATATAGGAAAGTCTCAGATGAGTTAAGTCCCTTCACCAGTATAGGACGGCACTCTGTTTGCAGGTTATTGCAGTCTTAGAGAGTTGTCTAGAGCCTTTAGAGCTTAAGATGATTTGCTCAGGATAACTCAGAATACAAACTTTAATTCAAGTCTTCCTGGTTTCAACACTACGGCTCTAAATCTACCATGTTGCTTTTATTGGTTACCTTCTCCATCACACCCACCTTCCCCCCACCCCTCCACTCACCCCATACCCCTTCCCCCCAAACCACACAGAGCAAAACAAAACAAAAAACCAAAACCCAGGCACTTGTGAAATACGATCTGATAATAGAAGCTCAAAGAAAGTAGATGATTATTTCTATTTAAGATGAAGACTGATAGATACAGAATGAACATTAGAGAAATACTTTAGAAGAATGGCTAATCTCCATTTGGAGAACCTATAACTTGGAAGTAATTCTCAACCATCACATCCTTATTCCTGGGTAACCACAAGCACACAGTTTCTCTACGCACTGTTCCAGGGCTGCTGAGTATTAATGATAACAAAAAAATTCACAAAGCTAACCCCAACTTTGCCCAAACCATATTTTTTAAATATAACTTTGCATAGATTCTTACTGCTACTTTACAAGCATTCTTGTTGTTCCGTCATGTCCAATTCTGTGACCCCATTTGGGGTTTTCTTGGCAAAGATTCTAGAAGGGTTTGCTGTCTCCTTCTCTAGCTCATTTCACAGATGACGAAATTAAGGCAAACAGGGTTAAATGACTTGTCCAGGGTCATACTCTAAGTTTCTGAGGCTAGATTTGACTCAAGAAGATAAGTCTTTCTGATTGTATACCTGGAGATCTACCCATTGTGCCACCTACCTGCCTGCAAAGTGTTCTTCAATTCTACCCTAACTGACCCGTCTATCTCATTCCCTTCAATGTCTGTTCCAAAACTTCTTTTTCTCTTCTTTCTCAATTGCTGCACTTATATCAGTGACTTTGCCTCTGTACTTTACTTGAGGTCATCTGACAGGAGTTCTTTTAACCCCTATCCTCTCAAAAACTCAGCATCACTACATCCTATTTTTTACGCAAGAGACATCCCCACTCTTCACTAAGGCTAATCTATTTCCCTCCCATTTCCTAAAAAGCTGGTGCCCAGAACTGCACACAAAACTCCAGAGATAGTCTGATCAGGGTTGAATAAAGTCTGAGGACTGGGTGAAGGAACTGGAGAAGAGAAGGCTTAGGAAGAGGCATGATAACTTAAAATGATGTCATATGGAAGAGGATTGGAATTATTTTTGGCCACACGAGACAATGGGTAGAAACTGCAAAGGGGTAGATTTAGACTTGAGATATGAGCTCCTAACAGAGCTAATGCAAAGTAGAATGTGCTTGGCAATGAGTTCTCCTTTACTAGACATCTTCAAGGAAGGGCCCAGTACAGTATAGAGGGGATTCTTAAGATACAGATTGGACTAAAAGAGCCTCTGAGGTCCCCACCAACTCTTTTCTTTCACTATTTCCTTTTATTTCCTCTATATTGCTTCTAAATTTCTAAACTGGAAAATTTGTCTATATGCAACGCTTTCATTTCCTCACTACCCACGTTGCCCTAAATCTGGATTCCACCCACTCCACTCAATCTACCCTCACAAAGGTCATTTAATTACCTCCGAATTGTCAAGTTCAATTGTGCTCTTTTTTCTTGATTTCTTTTCCGTTTTCTGTTACCTTGAGGTATGTTTCTTTCAGAGTCTGTCCTTGCTCTCTTCTCTCTTTATATCTCCTTCCTGGCAATTTCATTCACACCTATGGCTTCAACCAGCCCTTTTGTACAGAGTGAATTCCAATCGACATCTACAGTCCTGATCTCTCTTTTGAGTTTGAGATCTCTATTTCCAAATGCCTTCAGTATACCTCCATTACTACCTAAAACTCATACATCTTAAGCCAAGCCTATCATCTCGACTCCTAAATCTCTTCCTCCTTCTGACTTCACTATTTCTCTTCAAAGAACAACCCATTCACTTTGTCTATCAAATCCACAACGTTGGAGTTTTCTTGGACTCTTTTCTTTCTTTGATCTTTCATATGGAATCAACTATTGAGACCTGTTGATTCCAGCTCCACATCTCCCCCATCTTTCTCTTTCCACTGCGATTACCTCTTCCCCCTGCAATTTTTTCTATAAGCTGCTGTCAGAATAATCTTTCTTACAGGTAGATTTTGTCATATCACTTCTCTGCTCAAACTACTTCATGATGAGTGAATTGTTTCATGTGTGTGCGGTACATCTATCTCTTCAGCTTGATTTTAAATTTCCTGGAGTCAAGGATGGTGTCTTACTTCTTTTAAATGTTTAAAGTATTTTGTACGGGGCTGATCACAGAGTTGTCACTCAATAAGTGCTTGATAAAGGAAAAAAAAAATCCTCTTCCAGGCTTCCCATTGCTTCTGTAGTAAAATTCAAACTCCTTTGTCTAGCTTTTGAATGAAAGCTCCTCGAGGGCAAAGACTTTCATTTTTATCATTTTATACCCAGTGCCTGGCACTGTTTCTGTTAAGGTACTTAACATAAACACTTGAATGAATGAAAGAAGTTTATGGCCCAATAGAATTTGGTGCCAATTTCTTTTTCTTATCATACTCCAAACTGCTCTCCTTCCAAGACTCTATCTATGTTCCAGCAAAACCCATCTACTCTTTGTCCAAACGGGCCACACACACTAACTTGTCCATTCATCTGATTATGCTGTCTGACATACGTGGAAAGTCATTCTCTTTTTTCCCTTGCCTCTTGAATCCTGGCTGTTCTTTAAAGCACAACTCAAATGCTACCTCTTCCAGGAAGTTTTTGCTCTCCTCACTTTTCGTTAATGACCTTCCTCTTCAGTCCTTAGATACCACTTTATTTCAAAACCCAATAATGCACTTATCAAACAGTCCTCCTCATTATAACTATCTGCAGCTCATCTCTCTACTAGAATGTAAATACCGTAACAGCACAGGTAGTCATCTAAATTCCACATCTCCCAGGACTTAGCACAGTATTCTGCTAACAGAAGATGCTTAAGAAGCGTTTATTGAATGAATGAAGGAATGATAAACTCTCCATATGTTAACCATAATATTTCCTTTCAGTCTGGTTTTAATAGGTGTCCTTTCACATTTGTGAGAATTTTGTGACTGAATTTTATTATTGTTGTTGTTATTTAGTCATTTCATTTCTGACTCTGTGACCCTATCTGGAGTTTCCTTGGCAAAGATACTAGAGTACTTTGCCATCTCCTTCTCCAGCTCATCTTATAGAGAAGGATGTCGGGGCAAAAAGAGTTAAGTGACTTGCCCAGGGTCACACAGCTAGGGAGTGTCTGAAGTCATATTTGAACCCAGGTCTTCTTGACTCCAGGTCCAGTGCTCTCCTGCACTACCTAGCCGCCCAACTGAGTTTTAGAGATACAAATTCAATATTTGAACACTAAGCCAAAGAATGTTGAGGTGAGCCAGAGAGGCCATGAGAATCAATAGGATTTCTTTCTAGCACTTTGAAGACAGTCTTATTGGAGAATGTATGGGGAAAACATTTGTGAAATGGGGATAATAATTCCTGCATTACCTCACAGAATAAAGAGAAGAGGATAAAATGAGAACATATGTATATAGGTACATATACATATATGTACATATACATGTCTCTATATTACATATATGTATCTAAAATACATACACACATGTATACATACATACATATATATATGTATATACACATAATCTCACTTTGTAAAGATTAGAAGCAATCTATTACCATGAAAGCTAGCAAAAAGCAGTTTTGAACTGATTTTTGGAGAATTTTAATTCAGAGATTACTTGGTCTATTGGTAGCTCGTACTACAAAGAATAATTTTTAATTATTCCATTTTTAAAAATTAAATTCAGTCTGTTGGGTATGAAATAAGTTTGAAGTGGGATTTGCCATTGAGTAATTAAGAATCAAGTCTAATTTGACTTTTCTAGACTGGAATTGGTGGTTTCTTTGAGATAGTTCAAGTAGAATCAGGGCA
>CM053581.1:447463654-447479122 GCA_028627135.1 Pseudochirops cupreus
TGCCACCACAAAAAAGCTGCTATAAATATTTTTGCACACATAGATCCTTTTTCTTTTTTATGATCTCTTTGGGATATAGACCTAGCAGTGGTATTGTTGGGTCAAAGGGTAAGTGCAGTTTTAGAATCCTTTGGAATCCAGGTCTTATGACTTCAAATCCAGTGTTCTTTCCTCTATAATACAGTTGCCTCGTTAGAAAGGAGCTAGCTAAATGAATAAATCTTTTTCTTCTTAGTACTGAAGACTTTTTTTTTACTAAAGAGGATTGCAATTTCTATCTTACAAATCTGACTTGTTCTCTTGGTTGCAGTTACAATTGGCTAAATAATTTGAAAAATAGCATCATCTCTGGATAGATACGGCGCTGGAAAATCTGGAACACTTTGTCAATGGAAAAGATCATTGATTTGATATATTTAAATGCATGCATGCCAGGCCTATACTGAGCACACTTGTAGCTTTTAATTTGATTAATGGACACTTTAATAGATTCTTTCAGTCTCTTTTTCATACTTGGCTTCTATTCTATCAGCTTTGTGGACTAACGTAAGAATTTTAGTGTAGTGGGAAGAACTGTATCACAGATTTGGAGCTTGATGGGTACTTAGAGATATAAAATTGAACACCTTCATTTTACAGAGGAGGAAACTGAGGTACAGAGAGCATAGGCGACCTTCCTAGGGTCAAACAGCTGGTAACTATCTGAGGCAGGATTGGATACCAGTTCTTCTAGATGCCAAGTACAGTGTCCTATATCAGTGTAGAGACCTCAGCTTGGGCCCAGGCTCCACTGAGCCCAGTCTTCGATTTCCTGATGCCATTTCCAGTTGTCTTCTCAGCATTGTTTATGATTTTTAAATCAAATTGTTCTTATTTGTATTCTCTCTTAATAAAATGATCTCATGTTAGCTCTGTGTTATATAGTGACTGCTGAATGCTGAATTGCAAATATAATATTATATTAAGCAATGGAAATCTCTTCCTGTCTCAGACACTTTTCTCTATCCTAGAGTACTCTTGTCCAAAGATTTCAAGTGTTCTATAAATATTATATGGATCTCAATGTCCATTGATAAAGGAAGGGATTATGGTATTAAAAATCCTTTTTAAAATTAAGAGGGAAGAACTGAACTAGAAGTCTGAGTATGTTTGGTAAACATTTAACACTTCTTAAGCTTCACAGCAGTGCTCTTAACTTTCCTTGACCATTAAGTCCCTAGGTAGAATTATGCAATTTCTTACTCTGTTTCTGCAATTATAAAACTGACTTTCTTCCCCTTGCCCTCTACCCCTACCCAAACCACTCACCACATAATTTAACTACTTCTAGACAGGTCAAGGACCTACTTCTGATTTTCCTGAAAACTCCCTCTACGTAAACATTTAGGGACTGCCTGCCCTTAGCAGGTGTTCTTAAACTGGGGTCTATGAACTTCTTAAAAAAATGTTTGGATCACTCTATTTCAGCATAACTGATTTCCAATGTAATCTTATTATTTGACTCTGTATATTTAAAAATATCCTGAGGAGTTCTTAGACTTTCCCAGGTTGCTGAATGGGTGCCTGACATAAAAATGATTAAGAATACCTGAGTTAGAGGCTTTCCTGAGGTTCAGGGAGAGAAATTACCTACTGCAGAGCCAAAAAGTTTTAGAGGAGACACTTGAACCCAGGTCTATCCCTACTCTAAATCCAGGGCTGTATCCACTATATAGCATTTCTCTCCAATCACCAGCAGGCTATAAAAGTGAATGAGACAGTTCACTGGAGTGCTTGAGTTTGTCTGAAAAGTTCTTCAACTTCAACAAAAAAGTTCTGCAACTAGGGTAAGACAAGTGTGGTAAAGTAGAAAATGCCTTGTCTTTAGGATGGAGGGAGAGGAATTTTATATTCTTGCCTCAGATACAAAATTAGGTAGCTATGGTGCTGTCGCTTTCATAGACATAAAAGACATTGCTATGGCGGCTAATACCGTATTTTCTGAATATTATCAGGTTTATTCTGTGGCAGCATGGAATAATAAATAGAGATCTGGCCTTGAAGCCATAAAAACAGAGGTTCAAGTCCTGTTTCTGAGATGTAACTGGCTTTGTGATCTTGGGCAAATCATTTCAAATTAGTCTTGTCCAGGCAACTCAAAGAAAGCATCAGCATGAACTGGCAGAGTAAAATGTCCTCTCCTTAGAGTTCCCATACCAATGAAATCATGGATTTGGTCCCTATCCCCTATTCTACTCTAAACCACTATTATTCTTTGTAGAAGAACAAAAGGCCCCCACAGAATAAAAACGTGATTCCCATTTAGCTATTTCATTGTGTTCTCATCTTGTAGGGACTGAAGTCCTTGGTACTGCTGGAGGACTCAACATCAGAAACAGGGATGTTTTTAATGAGTGGAAATAACACTACGGAAGATTCCATTTGACTTGCAGCTGACCCCTCCAGTATAAGCTGGTTGCCCCAATTAGAACATGTGCTTCTTGAAGGCAGGAAGAACCCATTTCGCTTTTTTATCTATATTTCCAGCACTTAGCACACTGCTTGGCACATGGTAAGCATTTAATAAAAGCTTTTTCATTCAGCCACATAATCTATGTATATGCATATATATAAATTGATATTAATTCATAATTCATATAATAGACATTAACTCCTGCAAAGAGAAGGAAGCAGAGCCGAACAGACAATACATGCAATGACTGAAATATACACGGAACAAAGAAGAGTAACTGAACAATGAAAACTGAATGCTGCAAAAATATAATGTCAAGTCTGACCCTCAAGAAAAGACATAAGAAGACACTTCTACTTCCCTCCCTGCTATCTTCATGCCTCTGTGGAGGTCTCACAGTTGTGGGCCATTTTATATCATGTCAGAATATATCAGCAGGTCTTGCTGAATTTATTTCTCTTCTTTTTAAAAATTCTTTGTTATGAGGGCTGGTTCTCTGGGAAGGTGATAGGGAGATTTAAACACAGAAGATATAAATAAATATCTGCTTGAAAAATAACATTCCTTCTCAGGAAACAACTGATTTCAGGAACTAGAATACTTCTTATATCATTCTGAATATTACTAACATCATTAGGGCATGGAGAGGGCTCTGAGCTCTTTTTTTTTGCTTTCTGGAGGGGAGAAGGCAGGGCAGTTGGGGTCAAGTGACTTGCCCAAGGTCACACAGCTAGTAAGTGTTAAGTGTCTGAGGTCGGATTTGAACTCAGGTCCTTCTGACTCCAGGGTTGGTGCTCTATTTACTGTGCTCCCTAGCCACCCAGTGGGCTCTGAGATCTTAAAGGCTATGGTTGCAAAGTACAAGCTTTGGCAGATACCATGGATCTGAAAATAATAGCACATAGCTAACATTTATATAGCACTTACTATCTTCCAGGCACTGGGTTAACCTCTTTATAATTATTATCTCAGTTGATATTCACATGATAGTATTACTATCATCCACATTTTACAGATGGAGAAACTGAGCCAAACAGAGGTTAAGTGACTTGCCCAGGGTCACACAGCTAGTAAATGTCTGAGGACAGATTTGAACTTTGGTCTCCCTGACTCCAGGCCCAGCTCTCTATTCACTGTGCCACTTAGTGGCCCCATCATTTGGAAACGTCTGCTGGATGTGCCTAGGGATGTCATCTGGGAATCAGTTTGAATTTGGAGAGATTCATCACTGGAAGGCTGGTCACTTGGAGAAAAATTTTTCTGGATGCTACAATTCATGAAGGCATTTTGCTTGCTAATGCCTAAGAACCACCTTTCACAATTACTTTTGATTCATTGCTTATAGTATTATTCTTCAATGCCTCAGAAGATAATGTAACCTCTCTACACTCGTAGTGAGGAAATTTCAGGTCTCCTGAGATATGAAAGAGCACAAGGAACCCTAATCAGCAATAGTTTTTCAAAGGTACCTATGTTTGTTATTTGTTACCAGATTTTTGTTTCTCTTTCTTCTTCAGTGGTGCTGGGGCGGAAGAGAGGGAAGGACAGATACGGGTGGAATCTTTAAGATGGCATTCACAGACGTTAATGTTGGAAGGTACCATTGAGATGCCCTAGTCCATCCTCTCCTCCAACTTTAAAGGGGAGAAAATTGAGATTTTAAGAGATAAAGTGAATTACCCAAAGTTTAAAAAAGAGCTAGCAAATGACAAAACCAGAACTTAAAACCTGGTAGTCTGACTCCAAGTCCAGGCTCCTGCCCATGATAAAGAGCCAAAAATAAAATGAATTAGACATTGTTTAATGCTGGTCAGATGATCATGCCCCTCCCCAAACTGCTTTGGCGTGATGGACAGAGCTGGCTTTGAAGCCATGAAAACAGTTCAGGTCCCACTTCTGATACATAACTGACTGTGGCGTTTCCCAAAACTCTTAAAATATCAGGGTACCAGGAAATTCTCTGAGTGAAAATTGAAAAAGGTGCCAGCACACACTAGAAGAAGGAATTTCCTTAGCAGGAATTCCCTACTATGCTAAGGAAATCATAGCCCTATTTTGTGCCACACACACACACACACACACACACACACATACATACACACACACACACACACACACACACACGGCAGGGGTGGGGGGAGAGTGAGGGAAGGGAGGATGGCAAAGGAAAGGGGGGAGTAGGGAGGGGAGAGAGAATTCCCTAATAGATTCTGTAAGGTCAGGGAGTTTTTCATTTCTGTTTGTGGATCTCTAACATTACCCCAATGTGTACATGCCTAATATATACAAGTTGAACAACAGATGATTAAAATAGTACTATTCCTCAACTACATTAAAAGTCAAATAGGTTTCTGTGGCATGATGGGGACTGTAACCTTCATTTTTGACACTCTTTCCATGCAAAAATGGGTTCCCATTCTCCAAGCCACTGACTTACACAGACCTATCACCCTTTTGTAGGCTGATGTCTGTGATTAGGTCCATAAGGAAGTGGTACAGACAGTACGTGCTATCTAGGAAATCAGCTTTGGGAGAAACTGTAGAGCCTCCCAAAAATGTGTGGAGTTCGAACATGACATGGTTTTTGCATGTGTTGTTGTTTGTCCTTAACTCTGAAAGATGACCAGTGACATCATGTGGGTGATGTCTTGACTTACATGTGAAGAATATTTAAGTGAGGCAGAGCTGCACAAAGTCAGCAGCCTCACATCTCTCCTCCAGTCATCAAAGTCCAGTGGCAGGACAAAAGTCAAGATGACCGACGATGCCAGGGATGCAATACATAAGGAGGCCAGCCACCAAATGGAAAAGGATAAAAAGCAGTGTCTTAAAACAGCAAAGTAACTAATATTTGGCATTTCTGAATGCACAGTGAAGATGAACCTCTCCCTAGCCATAAGGTCAGTCTTTCAGTTTGTTTTCTGAGGAAGAGTATATCGTTGTTGTTCAGTTGTTTCAGTCATACCTGACTCTCTGTGACCCCTTTTAGGGTTTTCTTGGCAAAGATACTGGAATGATTTTCCATTTCCTTTTTTAACTCATTTTACAGATGAGGAAACTGAGGTCATGCAGCTAGCTAGTAAGTGTCTGAGGCCAGATTTTAACTCAGGAAGATAAGCCTTCCTAATTCCAGGTCTTGCACTCTTGCACACCACCTAGCTGCACCTCCTTATCCAGGCTGTTTGGGGTTGATTTACCCATAACACTAACTGCACATACCTTTGCTTTTCCTAGAGAACTCTCCTGATAGAATTTTCTTGGTTAGTTACTTATAAGGCACATATATAAGTGAGAGGAATGATTATTTAGCTCTTGATTAATAACTAATTATTGAAGTAGGACCAAGATTTTTCCCCTTTTCTATTTCCTCATCCAGTGTGGGAAATCTCTCTCAAAGACTTACCGAACTGAGACCTAATCAAAGACAGTGAAAGCAATGATAAATTTAGACGATAGGTGCATTCCTGCTCATTATATTTGCTCAGACACATCTGGAAAAATGTGGGTTCTCCCTTTTGTCACACAAGGGATATGGAAATTGATAAATCTCTTGGACCAAGATTTACATGACATACCCCAAGATCTTCACTGTAATATAGGCCATCTGCCATTATAATATTCATTCTCTCATTAATTGTTAATCAGTCAGAGTTGTTTGCCCCCCTCAGAAACACCTCTCCCAAGAGCACATAAACTGTGAGCCCACCTCTATGAAGGGTCTTTAATCTAAGAGAGAGATAACCAAATGACCATCCTTTTATTAACAAGCATGCTGGCATTGTTAATAAAATGATTAAATAACCCAGAACTTATGTCTCTAACTTTTTAAACATCACATAAGTATATATTCAAGGAGCTTAATTGTATTTTTTGTATAGTACAGGTCTGACCATATTACTTCCCTATATTTAATAATCTTCATTGGTTTTCTGTTACGTGCAGGATTCAATTACAACCTGGCCCCAACATACCTTTCCAGCTTTATTAAACATTTCTCCTGTTCACATATTCTATGGTCCAATCAAACTAACTTTGCTATTCACCACCCATGACTTTCTATCTTTTGCAACTGAACCTTCACTGACCATTCCCTTTGCCTGGAATGTACTCCATCCTCTGCCTCTTAGCATCCTTTTTACAGGCAACTCTCCATCCCCCTAGCTGGCAGTGCCTTCTCCATGCTCCTCTATCTGTTCCTCAGGACTAAAACAAAAACAAAAAGCCAATAATCTTGTATTTCTTTTGTATATTTTTTATATATAGATGTTGTCTCACACTTCAACAGAATGTAAACATTTTAAGGCAAAGAACTGTTTCCTTTTTGTCTTTGTACTTCCATTGCATATTACAGTGTCTGCTTCATAAAGGTATTTAATAAATGCTTGACTTATCATAGTTCTTGTCAAGTACATAAAAGCCCAATATTTGTGCATACTTGTAGGTTTTTTCTTTAAAATTTTTTTATTTTATCTTTTGATTAACAAACATTTGTTTTCTCTCCTTACTACCCCTTTAGAAATGACAAAATTTATATTGAATATTCATGGTCAAACAAAACAAACCCTCAAATTGTCCATGTGCAAAAATGTGTCTCATTCTGCATCCTGAATTCATCACTACCTCCCCATCACTACTTAGCATAGCTTATCCTCACTCTTCTAGAATTTGGTTGGTCACTACATTGCTCAAAGTCCATCAAAGATGTCTGTCATTATTATATAAATTGTTCTCTTGGCTCTGTCCACTTCACTCTGCATCAGTTCATATAGGTCTTCCTAGGTGTCTCTAAATCTATCCTTTTCATAATTTGTTATGACACAATAAGTATTCCAGTACATTTATATAAAGTACATAATTTGTTTATCTATTCTACGATGGATGAGAACCTTCTCAGTTTCCAGCTTTTTGTCACAGAGCTGCTATGAATATTTTTGTATATAAAGTAACAATGATAATAGCAAGTATTTACATGGCGCTTTAAGGTTTGCAAAACACTTTATAAATGTTATCTAATTTTATCCTTGGGTGGTAGGTGCTATTATTATCCCCATCTTACAGATTAGGAAACTGAGGCAGAGGTGAAGTGATTTGCCCAGTCCCACAGCTAGTAAGTGTCTGAGGCCAGGCACTTGATTTTCCTGACTCTGGGTCCAATGCTTTTCTTTCTTTGATCTCTTTGGGCACAGGCCTAAATAGAGGTATCACTATGTCATAGGGTACGAACAATTTAAAGGTTTGCTGATCCTGTCTTAAGGATAGTACCTACAACATGGCAGGAAGGTCTGAATGAATGTCTTTCCATTTATCAATCTCACTAATGTCGAAACCGCTAAAAGCAGCATACCTCTTCTCCTTTTGTCCTTTCCCTTTGCAGACCAGAGCTGCAAACTTTAACACTAAAGAGCTGATTTTCAACAAGTTAATAAGGTTGTACAGCTATCCCTTCCACATCACGACTTTCTCCATTGTGGTTTTGACATATTACAGGGCGGGATAAGAAATTAAAAGGGAATTTGGGAGGGGAGTTTTGTGGAAGCAAGAGATGATACACGAAGAACAGCAGACAACAAAGTAAAAGTTTAGAAACTCAGAAATGTATAAAATACGTATAGTATTGTATAATACTACTCAAATTTTAGAATGAAGTATCTTGAATACTGCATAAAGGAAAAAAAAATTGAGAGTTCTTCTCTGGTACAAAGGGAGGGCCCCAAAATTTTCCATATCATAGGATGGTACCCCTAACCCCTGTGATGTGGAAGGGATAACTGTATTCTTGGCTGGAGCCTTGTAAGCTTCTGATAACACTCTATTCCCTTTCAAATGATTGCGGTCTTCAAGCCTGTGTTCCTGTTTCTGATTCCTAAGTCTATGAGTAAGAGCTATGCTAATAACTAGGAATTAGAATAAAAATATAAATGATAATGCAGGAAACTCAAATTCACCTGGCACTGAACTGAGCACTACATGAATGGGTCAAACAGCCTCGGTCTCTACATTCTGGAAGTTTACCACCAAACAACTAGAAAAATCCTCCACGTATCTATCTTAAATTACCCCTAATTTATCTACTTTGTCAATTCAGATCTTTAGATGTCTGGTTTGCTTAAAATGAATTCTGCCAACTAAGGCAAAGGATCATTATCAAGAAGAGTGTCTCAGATTAGTGGGTCTACAGCAAGTCCTTGCTCCCAGCTTGGCCCAGAAGAATCCAACAGAGGTTCTGGCAAGAAGGTCCATAGTCTGTGACTACGAGAATCAAAGCCCCAGGCTTCAATGGGCACCAGAAGCAGTCAATATGGTAGAAAGGCCATAAGACTAGGGGTCGGGTGGTGGGAATTTTAGTGCCACCTCTGCCAATACTGACCATGTGACTTTAAACAAGTTACTTAACCTTTCTGGGCTTTTAACACTTTCAGCTATATTAGGGGATAGGATGGGAAGATTTCCATGAGCCCTTTCTATTTCAGTATTCTAAGATCCACCTTGATTGGTCTGAGGAAGGATGTATATACAAAGTGAACAGTGGAAAGTCTCTGTTTACTCAAAGCAGAGACTGTGTGCTTTGGGACTGAGGTTTTCACAAGTAGAGAGCATTTTATGGGTTGCCAGTCCACTCTAAGGTAAACATTATCTTTTGCCCTTCTCCTGATGTCAGTCTACAAATGCCTATGGCTTTCCCCCGCCTCCATGCTCTTTATCATCCTATGATCATGCATGGTTGCTCATTCACATGAAATAAAGAATCAGCTCCTTAAACAAAGCAAGAGAGATTTCAGTATAACTTAGAATCTCTTAAGTCCCCCTGCTAATTCAGCATATCTTTTCTTTTTTCAACCAAAGTCATTCATCATTCTTGTAAATCACTGGATGGATACGGGAAAGAAAAACTGGACGTAATTCTCTTTGTACATCACTCATGTAATCAAGGACATTTTAAATGGGAGATTTTAAGTTTTAAAGTAAAAGATGCAGGAAGGAGACTGTGATTTTCATGGCCTTAAATGAAGAAGTAATTTTCCTTGTTTTCAAGTATAGATTTGATTTTGGGCAAAGCTAGGAGAAAATAAATGTGGAACCACACACTGCCTGCCTACAGTTCTCTTCTGAATTTTCATAATCAAACCACACCCTAAAAATGCATTTGGGGAAACTGTTGGAAATAAAATAACTTAAAGTTGACCACGACCATGGAGAAGTCACCTGAAGTCAAATAAAGCTTGACTTAAGGAAGGGACTGTCATCTAAGACTGACTAATGCAGTGAAAAGCTTTTTAGAGAAGTCTTTACAAATGTACCATTTCTGATATACAGGAGGAGTTTTAAACCAGAGGATATTAATCCTTAATTTAAAAGCAGGAATATTCTACTATAAAAAGTTTATTGTGAAATATTATAAGCCAATTGTTTTGCTTAAGGAATACTTTTAGGATCAAAACATCTAGCATTCTTGAATCCCAGTTACAGACTTGTACCCTAAGCCTCAGACTTTGGACCAGATCCATAGAGGATTTTAGGGAAAACAACAGCTTTATTGCTGGGTAAGGAAGGATTTGACCTTCTAATATATTAGCAGTAGAGAAGGAGAATATTGGACCCTCATAGAACACAGGGCCAGAAGAAGTGAGATGGGGGGAGGGGATTGTCTGCAAATAGTTGACCCAAATGAAAAGAATTCAGAGGCATGTACTTTAACAACACTAATAAAGAAGACAGGAACTGAAGCCATATTATACATGGAGAGCTCAAAGTAAACAGAGGATCTGCTTTCTGCATAGATAAGCAAAGCCTAAAGAACCGACTCTAGAAACAAAAGGTCCTGGGTTCAAATTCTACTTCTGGTGCTTGTTACCTATGTAGGCAAGTCATTTAACTTCTTGTTTGTTAGAGTGACTCATAGCGGGTAGAAAAGCAGATGCCTAGAACACTGACAGGGTAAGTAACTTGCCCAGGGCCACGCAACCAGTGTGTGTCAAAGGCAGGACAGGAACCTAAGGCTTTCTCCCTTTGAGCCTAGCTCTCTATGCTAAGGAAATTACTGATTCAGTTTTTATTCCCATCCCTATTCCTTTCCTTATACGAATGGTAAGAAATTGGGAAATTTGGAGCCAGAGAAAAAATCACGTGCAGAAGGTTTTTTAGATGACACAGACATCAGTTTCCTCATCTGTAAAATAAAGGACTTGGACTAAATTACCTTCGATATCTTCTCCAGCTCCAAATCTACAATCCTTTGTAGGAATAGTACTAGAAAACATGACTTGTTTGGGGCCTTGTAAAAACTGCCATTTGAAAATAATGGGATGGAAATGAAAACAGCAACATCAAAATGTCACCAAAAACCATCCTGGAGGATTTTTTCAGTTTGAAAATCAGTAGAAAAACCCTAGCTTGTCTGAAGCAAATCAAAGGAGGCGCAAGCCCAAGTTACTGTTTATCTCAGATAAATGTTTTCAAGACCAAAAAAAAATCTTCATTGCAAAGCATAATTACTAACTTGAAGGAGGAGCTTCACAGCTGAGGTTTTGGGTGTAAGATCTCTGAAAACTTTTCCATCCTGTCTTTAAATGGCTTCACACAAAATCAGCAAAATAAAAGAATTGACAAGATAATTAGGCAGCCAACACCTGCTTGCAAACAATAGAACTAATATATGAGCATCGGAGGAAATTAGAGAGCTACAACAGCTGTGGATAATCCGAAATGTAATTTGCTACTGTATCAGCAAATATTACCTTCCCTCCTGTTTGATACAGCATTTTACAAGGGTAGACTGTGCATGCACAGCAGGCCAGGAAAATTACTAGATTTAAATCTGGCAAGAAGCGTGGTCCTGGAGAAGAGCTGAGAAACTGTACCTCAGTCCTTTCTATGCAGAGGAAGAGAACTACTAGAGGGCTATGTGGCGCAGTGGAAAGAACACTGGGCCTGCAATCAGGAAGATTCGTTTTCATGAGTTCAAATCTGGCCTCTGACACTTACTAGCTATGTGACCCTGGGCAAGTCATTTAATCCTGTTTGCCTTGCTTTCTTGTCCTGTAGAATGAGCTGGAAGGAATGGCAAACCACCATGGTATCTATGCCAAGAAAACCCTAAATGGGGTCATGAAGAGTCGGACACAACTGAAACCACTCAACAACATAATATCTGTCAGATTCTACTAAAGTGTAGGTTGGTTTTGTTGTACTATTTTTAAAAAATTTCTTTAAAAAATTCTTATAAATTTTATATAAAGGATAGGAAATAGGGGAAGGGTATATTTAGAAAGGAAGGTAATGTAAAGATAAAAAAATATCTATGTGTTACAAAGAAAAGTTGGGAGAATATAGAGAACCATGATGGAATAGCTCACTTCAGTACAATGGGGCATCATCTTGGGGTGGTACAGGGCATTCACTGGACTTGGAGAAGGAAACCCAGGATATCCTCTTGACTCTATAGTCAGTCAATCAACATTTATTAAAGATTTGCTAGGTGCTGTGCTAAGTGCTAGGGAGACAAAAACATGGTCCCTGCCCTCATGGAGCCAATTTTTTCATGAGAGGGAAACAGCATCCAAACAATTGTACATATAAGATATATACAATATAGAATATAATTGAAGAGGTAAGGCATTGGGGTTTGGGGAAAAGGTAAGAAAAAGACCTAGGAATACCTACCTCCTTTAGTCTCAATTTCCTCAGCTATCAGATGTTTTCACCACCTATCTCCAAGGGATGTCCATGAGAAAAGTGTTTTGTAAATTGCAGCTGTGGAATTGTGTTATTATTATCATCAGAACAAAGTGAATAATGGGAGTCTTAAAGCTTAGCGTGACCCAGGAATTTCTGCAAACTGATGAGGTTGGTCTCCAAAATAATCCCTGTAGAGAATAACACACACACACACACACACACACACACACACACACACACACACACACACTCACACTCCATGGCATTACTGATTTCTAGAGAATGGAGGAAAGGTAGCAAATATAGGCAGTTACTATGCCTCTGGCTTGCTTCAGGGAAGTTTCAAAATCACTAAGATTAGAGTATAAAAACTGTTCTACTCTTGGCACAGACAGAATAGTTAAAGAAATATAGTACATGGACCATCTCTGACACTCTAAGGTGCAGAAAGACAGTAAAAAGTCAGTTAAGTTACATCTTGCTAAGTACTTAGAAAAGTAACAGTCTTGGGGGCAGCAAGGTGACCCTCCATTATTCTTCCTCAATGCTATGTTGGCAAAATCCCATCATTCTCTGCCTTTCATTTAGCCTCAATTCTCCCCTTCAGTTGGTGACATTCCTAAATAATCTCTTAGCCCCACAACTGTTAGCTGACTCGGCTTCTCTGGGGATAAGACAACATTGCTTCTGGGGATATGTCCTTGCAGACAACTCCTGGTGGGATTGTTTCCCAGGAAAATGACCACAACATATCATCCTGTCATCTTTCAGATGGGACGAAGACAATCTCCACTACAGAATCTCAGAGGCTTATTTATATTATCTGCTAGTCTCTTGGGCACAAAATATGATCCTGGCTGTAGAAACAGGCTTATTTTCTAAACATTCGATAATACAGGCTTAAAAATAGTGACTGAGTTGGATGCATCTGATTAGGCAACCTGGCTTGGATGTGATGTTCTCAACGACCCCGCCTCACGCCCCCACCCCAGTTTATCAGTTGAAACGGAAATTAATTTGGTTTAGAGGGGGAAGGGTGGTTGTGGTCAAGGGGTGTTGGCTGCCCCAATGAATTCTGACATAGGACGAAGTGTATCTCAATTTTATTCCCTTCTCTGAATTCTTCTCACAAATACTTTTAAAGATTTACAAAACTCCTCCAGGACATAACCAACCATGAAACAAGATGAAATGAGACAGTGGGGAGGATAAGAGGAAAGAGAAGGCGATCCCTACAAGAGGGATGACTTTCCCAGAGTTTCACAATTAGTAAATTGCAGAGCCAGGATTTAAGCCCAGGTTTTCAGACTCTAAGCCTAGCTTTCACCCCCTCCATGTATGTAAAGCAACATCCTGTACAACTAACAATCAAACAAAAAGAAGCAAAAGGTTGTCGTTTCCCCCCCCCTCCCTTTTTTTTCAATTTCGTTCTCACTCCTACTTCTTTCAGACCCTCAACCCTCTTCCTGGAAGGTTTCAAAGGCTTCGCCCCATTTGCCTCCACCCCCCCTCCCGCCCCCTTTTCCCTTAACACTCCCCTAGGCCCCTGAAGCTTTTTTCCAAAGCCAGCCCTCAGGACTCAGCGAACCGACGGCCCAGCAGGGCGCACAGAACAGCCCTGAGTCCGCATGGCCACGCCAATCCCCACCCGGACGGACCCTCTACGTTGGCAGAAAAGTTGGAGTCATGGCGCCTCTCTACTCTTCCCTACGCCTCCCTTCTCCTAGGAAAAGAGTAATCTCACCTGCCCGGGCTGGTTAGCAGAGAGCTGGAGTGTGCTAGAGACCTGTCCTGTTAGATGGCCGGCTGCGCGTCTTCGTCCGTGCGCTCTATCCGAGCCCTTCTGAATGGTGCGGCTTGTGCGCCTTTCGAGCGGACAACAAGCTCAGTGCTGCTCCCCCGGCGGCCAAGCCCAGACTGGCAGCTCCGGCGCAAGCGAAGCTTGCTGCGCTCTGTGTGGGCTGCGCGCACCGCCTCTGAGGCTGAGGGGAGGGAGGTCGCAGGGCTGGGAGTTACCACTGTCTCCACATCCCCCTTGGACCTAAGGTCCTCTCCTGTTCCACCTGGGATCTTCGTCTTCCTAAGAATAGAAAGGATATGACTTGAGGTTCTCTAGAGAACGGGCTGCAAACTGTGACTGTCACCCCCGAGAGTCCCCTTTCTCCCACTCCCTCTTTCTTCAGGCTCTACGTATTGGTCTCTCCCAGCCAGGGCTGTTATAGGCTTGAAGAAGTAAAACCCGCGACAGAAGTAGATCAACTTCAAAAGGGTGTTGGAGGTGAGATGCGGTGAGGTAGGAAATGCAATTTAGGATGCTGTCTATGGTGAAGAAGAAGCGAAGCTTTGGAGTGAGGCTCAAGTCTGGGCTTTGTTACTAGTTACAAGTCACTAGTTATCTGAGAGACTTGGACACGTCTTTTAACCTGTGAGCCTCAGTTTCCTCATCTGTGATAACAGGAGGCTGGACACTAAACTATTTCAAAGACAGAGCTTTCAGCTCCAAATCTGACACCAGATGTTCTTCATTATCAATACAATTTTTAAATAAAAGACATTTAATTGCAGTGTGAAGATTTTAAGGTTTGACAGAAGATTTCTTATCTGTCTGGGGTGTTAGACCCTTTCTAGCACCATGAAGATTTTTTTAACTTTTAATGAGCCACCTCTCAAGAAATAAATCCTAGAATCATAGGTTTAAAGCTACAAGGGAGCTTGGATGTCATCTAATATACCACTACAAGGGGATGGCTTTCTCAGAGTTTCTCAATTAGTAAAGTGCAGAACCAGGATTTAAGTTCAGGTTTTCTGACTAAACCCAGCTTTGTTTCATTGTGCCACCCTGCTTCTGATTGCAGGAAATTCTTTCCTTTAGGATAATATCTTGGATGTTGCTTCTCACTCTTACGTTTAATGACTGATTTTTTTTTTTAAGAGTTTACAGATTTACTGACTGGAACTGTTTTTAGCACCTCTGTTTGGATCCTGTTGTTTCTTCGTCATTGACTTATTAACTTTATTAACTTTAAGGACAACATCAATTGAGGAATAATTTTTGTATATATCAATAGAAATAGTGTAGTATTTGATTCAGGAGGTAGTATTTCTGGCTATTTGTCACATAAAAAGGCTTTTTTTGGAAGCACCATAATTGATGATCTTCATGTACTATTTTATTTATTTATTTATTTATTTTAATTTTTATTAAATTTTTTTGAGTTACATATTTTCTCCCCGTCTTTTCCCCGCCCACCACCCCAAAACAGCCATCCCAGTGTTTCCCCCTCCCCCAGTCTATTCTCTCCTATGTCACTTTTTGGTAGGGCAGAATGGATCTCCCAACT
>CM053581.1:447479622-447500487 GCA_028627135.1 Pseudochirops cupreus
ATTCTCTTCAGTGAGCTTTTGAGATACTTTTTCCATCTGGCAAATTCAGTTTTTTAAGGCATTCTTCTCCTCATTAGCTTTTTGGGCCTCTTTTGCCATTTGAGTTAGTCTATTTTTTAAGGTGTTATTTTCTTCAGTCAGGTTGTTGACTCTCTTTTTATGATTTTCTTGCATCATTTTCATTTCTCTTCCCAATTTTTCCTCCACTTCTCTTATTTGGTTTTCAAAATCCTTCTTAAGCTCCTCTATGGCCTATAACCAGTTCTTATTTTTCTTGGAAGCTTTTGGTGCAGGAGTTCTGATTTTCTTGTCTTCCTCCTGTTCCATGCTTTGATCCTTTTTGTCCCCCAAAAAGGAATCTAAAGTTGGATCACTGTACTTGCTTTGTTTCCTTTGCCTGCTCATGTTGCCAGTCAATTAGCTTGACTTTTGAGCTCTTTGCCACAGTAGATTTCTACTTCCAGAAGGGAGAGCTTTGTCTCAAATTGCTGGAGTTTTCTCAGCTGCCAGAGCTATTAGGAAGGTACTGTCTCTACAGCCCCCACCAGCTTTGACTCACTGGTCATGCATCTCAAGACCACCGCCCAAGACCACGATCCTGATCCAGGCAGGTTAAGGCAAGAGCACTTAGCCTCTGAATGGTCACTTGGCCCCCTTGCAATCTGCAGGCCAGGAGCTCTGAAGCAGCCATGTAGAGGGGGTGGGAGCACCACCACTTCCAGCACTTCTACCACTCCTGGCTCTGGAGGCAGAGGGCTATACCCACTCCTCCATCCCCTCCAAATTCAGCCAAGTTCCACTGACCTTTCACTTTGTCTTTGCCATTTATGGGTTGATAATTCTGGAAACCTCCACAGCTGCAGTTGATCCACCTTCCCGAATGCTCCAGCCAGGGCTGCTCCTGGCCTCCCTGGGGCTAAAATTGCAGCTCATGCACGACTGGGCTCAGCTCCCAGTGTGTGGTACTGAACCCTTCCTGTCTGCCTGCTGGGCTGCCTTCAGTGGGAGCTTTGTTTCTCTGTCACTTTGTGGGTTCTGGAGCTCTAAAATTTGTTTAGAGTCATATTTGAGGTGGTTATGGGGGGAGCTCATAGACTTTTCCTGCTTCTATGCCCTGAAATGTGGCTATTTTCTAAGTAAACAAGCCATTCATAGTTGTCAAGACAATGTTAGAAGGAAGCATCTGCTCAGACAGCCAATTAACCATTGTAGAACTAAATTTTTTTTTTAACCAGTGAGGTCAATAGACTGGATGAGTGGAGTGTAGGCTACTCTTTCCTTTTTCCCTCTATACTACTTCACTGGTGTATATTCATCATCTGGTACTGGTGATCTCATCAGCTCCCATGGATTTAATTACAGCCTTTATTCTAATGATTCTTAGATCTATTTATCCTGCCCAAACCTCTCTGCTGACTTTGCATCTTGCATCTCTAAATACTTTTTAGATATCTTGAACTAGAAGTCTTAAACTCAAAATTTCTAAAACTGAACTCATTATCTTTTCCCTGAAACTCTACTTTCATTCTTGCTATATCTTGTCACTAAGACCCAGATGGCTCTGAGGAGAGAGTGAGGCTGGTGACTTTGCCCAGCCCTCCCTCACTTAAATCCAATTCATTTGCATGTAATGGCATCACCTTCCTGATGTCATGGTCCTCTTTGGGAAAGGACAAACAATGACTTCCTAATACTAGTGGGGGCAACATCATCCTTCTAGTCTCTTAGGCTCAAAACCTAGGTGTTGCCCTCATCTTCTCATTATCTTTCGCCCTTCATATCTAATCTGTTGCCAAAATCTATAGAATTTACCTTTGTAACATCTCTCACAAAGATATCCTGTCTTCTGACATGGCCACCACAGTAGTATATAAACACACACTTGGATTATGCGCTATTGGTGTGTCTGCCTGCCTCAAGTCTTTCCCCACTTCAATCCATCTTCCATTCAGCCACCAGAGTGATTTTTCTAAAGCATGTCTGACCATGTCAACCCACTAATCAATGAACTCCAATGGCTCCTTTTTGCCTCTAGGATCAAATTCAAAATCCTCTATGTTCAAAGTCATTCATAACCTAGCCTCCACCTACCTTTCTAGTCTTCTAACACCTGCCATGTACTTTTTGATTCAATGACATTGATCCCCTTGCTATTACAGGAACAAGACTTGGCTCTTGGCTCCAGGCATTTCCTCTGGTTGTCCCCCATTCCTGGAATGCTCTCTCTTCTCATCTCCATCTACAGCCTTTATGGGCTTCCATTAAGTCCCAACTAAAATCCCAACTTCTACGGGAAATCTTTCCCAACCCTCTTAATCCTAGGACTTTCCATCTCTTAATAATTTCCTATTTATCCTATATATAGTTTGTGTGTATGTTTGCTTGTTGTCTCCCTTATTAGATTGTGAATTTCTAGATGGTGGGGACTGTCTTTTGCCTTTTTTTTATCCTTAGCACTTACCACAGTGCCTGGCACATAATAGAGGCTTAATAAGTGTTTACAGACTAATAGAAGAAATTTTTCTGTACCTCATTCCAACAGAGACTTGAGCAAATTCTGTATTTTAATGTTATATTTTGAAAATGGAGAAGGGAGATATTTTCTCCCTTTCTTTACTTCCAGGGTTATAAATTTAGAGACTTAAATGTTGAAGAAACCTCTTGAAAATTAGAAATGATGGTCCCCAGAGACAGATGTTAAAGTCCTGCAGCAAAAAACTGGCCTGCCACTCATTAAATAAACATCCCTGGAGCACTGTTAACACTAGGAAGATTCTTAACAGGTTTTCCATGTTATGGAGGGGAAAAAAACCACACATACAACAAATTACATGCTAAAGAGAAACATTTTTCTCAATATATTATTTTACAAAATGCAATTATTTGCAAGGTTTCTTGATAGTTTTGGTATTTTTAGAGTCCTTTGTGCTTTCAAAGCACTTCATTATTGTTCATTTTTTTGAGGGAGGCAGGTATTACCTAGCCTCATTTAGAATGATTAAAAGATGTCATAAAGGTGACTTGTTCAAAGGCTCAACCAAAGTCAATGTTTTGCCAATGGTTTAGTATTAAAGATATATAGACAATTAATACAAATATATGAGACCAAAAGCCATTTCCCAATAGATACATGGTTAAAGCATATAAACAATCTTCTCGAAAGAAAAACTGCAAATTAGCCACCATATGAAAGAATAATCCAAATCACTAATAATTTTGAAAAATGTAACTTAAAATAGCTCTGAGGTTTCACCTCACATCCAGTAAATTGGCAAAAATGATCAAAGAATAGTCAGTGTTCGAGGGGTTTTGGAAAGACAGGCATACTATAAATTACTGGATCTATGAATTGCACCAACCTATTATGAAAAGCAAAAAGAGTGACCCCTTTGACTCATACAGTCTCTTGTTTAGCAAATACCCCAGGGAGGTCAAGGACAAAAAGACTTCATGTACTCCTAATTCTGGAGCATCCCTTTGTCATGTTGATCCTCCTTTGTCCATTGGTGAATTCTTCTTGAGGGAGGGGTCTCCATTTTGGCACTGGGCTCAGGCACTGGGGCTGGAGTTAGGAAGAGCTGAGTTCAAATGTGACCTCAAACACTTATTAGCTATGTGACCCTGGGCAAACCCTGTTTGCCTCAGTTTCCTCATCTGTAAAATGAACTGGTGAAAGAAATGGCAAACCACTCCAGTATCTTTGCCAATAAAACTCTAAATGGAGTCACAAAGAGTCATATATGATTGAAACAACTGAACAAACCCTCACCAAAAAAATCAAAGCCATCTATAATTAAAACCCACAAAATTGGAATCCCCAGTTCTGTGCCATTACTGAGGGGTCCTCATATTCTCCTCTGTAACCTTAACTAAGACTGAGGGTTATTATAAAGTATAAAGAATAGGATTCTGGTATTGGATTTTTAGTCTAGGAAACAGATTGAAAAGCCTAGGTTCCTCCAACCTATACAAGCTTGTGTCAAGAGGCAGGGCCTTGGTTCTGCCACTTTATCCAACATTGTATCAGAGATCAGGGACCAACTCAGTCTCAGTGCCCTATTTCAGGACTATGCACCCTATCCAAGACCTCTGGAGGAGTCAGAGACTGGGCCTGGCTAATCATGACAATCTAGGATTGCATCAAGCATTCAAAGACTGGAGAACACCATGATCCTGACTCAGCTCAAGAACACAGGGACTAGAATGGCAGGCCTTTACCTTCTCTATATGGGGTCACAATCTCTACTACAAATGTCTCAGACCATGATGATTGGATCAGACATATTCTCAGCCTGGCTTGCTGGTCCTTCCCCTCCAGGCTAAGGAGTGAGATCTGAGTATGTATACTTAAAGCTCAGTCCCCACCCTGAATCCTACATTGGGGAACTGGAATCATCATAAGAACAAGGCAGAATCTAGAAAAGTTGGAAAGGAATTGCAGTAAGGGGGCAATATTCATCTCTAATTGACGTACTGAAAGAAGTGAACAGTCAGAAAACAAAAAAAACCTCCTACTACAAAGAACAACTACTATGGATGAAGAGAACCCAGGAAAAAATCTCAGAAGAAGAAAATCACTTTCCAATAATTACAAGCAGAACCAGAGAATAAAAGAATGGATTTGTTACAAAGATTCCAAAACTAGATGGAAGACATTAAAGACAATGAAGAGTTGAAGCAAGATATAAAGCATAAAATTACAATTCTTAAGGAAAAATTTGGAAAGAGAACAAGCATTAGAACAATCAATAAATTTACCAATCCAAAAAATATTTATTAAACTCTTACTCTGTGTCAAGCATTGGGCTAAGTGCTGAGAATGCAAAGAAAAAAAAGGCCTGGAATGCTCTTCCTCCTCTCTTCTACCTCTTTGAGTTTCTGGCTTCTTTAAGACACAACTGAAGCATTGCAAGAGAGGGTTCCCATTCTCCCTTACCCCCATCTCCCAGCCTCTAGAACTTTCCCTTTTAAGTTATATGTACCTCACCTTCACTAATACATGCAAATGTATTAAAATGTAAGCTCCTTAAAGGTAGTGTGATGAAAGTTCAAGAGACATGATTTCTGAATAATCAATTTATTAATTATAGCTAGCAAATAATTAGTAAAATAGTGATCATTGGCTTTCTCTCATAAATCAGAAATGAACTTTGGGGGTCCTCTATCTTTGGAAGAATGGACGTTCCTGACAGACAGAAATCAGCTTTGATTGGTTAACAATTAATAACAGAATGAATATTATAATGAGAGGTGGGCTTATTTTAATGAGAGACTGAGGGACATGACTTTGATTATGTATTCTTACTTATTTCTACCCAGACCACCCCAACCTTGGGCAATTGAGACAAAGTGATTAATCTCCATCCAAGCCACTTATGTCCTAGTCGGGTGGGCTCTTACTCAAGATTGAGGAGAATGTTAACCCAATCTCATTATCAGCTCTGTCTTTCAGAGGCTACTTTGTAGAGAATGAGGAAATAGGGAAAAAACCCTGAATGCCCTGATGTTAATTGGTTGTTAATAATCATTTCTCTTAGCAGAGGAGAAGGGAGCTGGATTTTCCTGTATGGTCAAGGGGACTAAGGCTTGAACCATTGCCATTGGTTCCCGGTAGCCCATTTACAAAATCAAGTGCAAGAAAAGCCAGAAATTTCTCTTTCAGACTTGACATATGTTTCTGACTAGTAGAAAAATGGCAAATGCAGAGTCAGGGAAGTCTTATCCAAACCAGTGCTGTATCCTTGCCAAATACCCCTTCTCTATTATTAAGTCAACCCTTTTTAAACTTCTAAGTGTTTTAAAAATATCTTATTCTTTTCCAGTCTCAAACCTGAATCATCCTGAGTCAGTCCTGGCCTAGAACAGAGGGAAAACCAATCAGGCAAATAATGGCTAATGAAGAGTACATGGAAACGGGTTATGAGTGAGAAAACTGGAAAGATAGGAAGGGACCATTTAAACTGAGTTTAAATACCAAAATAAGAGTTTATATTTGATTATACAAAAAATGGAAATTTGTTCAATTAATGAACACTAAGAAAAATAAAGCAGAAGACTAAAAAATTCTATGACATAAAAAAGAAATAATAGAACAAAGACAAAAAGTTGAAAAAATTTTAAATGTGATAAAATGTCATAAGAAACAACTGACATGGAAAATAGGATGAGGAATGATAATTTTTAAAAATCATTGGCAACCATGACAAAGCAACTCCCACTCCCAACTAGATAGATATTTCAAGAAATTGTAAAAGAAAATTACCTTTACCTATAGGAAACTAGAGGATACAGTGAAAATAAAATCCATATGTCTCTACTTCAAAGAAAATTTAATCCCCATCCTCCACCCTCTAATGATTGTCACACTCCAGAGATTATAGGTCAACAGGAAAAATAGAAAAAAGAAAAACCAGGAAGAGTTCACATACCAGGGATTAGACTCATTGGCCAATTCCCTTGTTATGTAAGCGTAGATTAAGATGGAACAAATTTGTGTTTAGATCATATAGTGATGACTTAGAGAATCCTAAAGATTCTGTGGGGAAAAAAATGAAAACTTTCAGTGATGAACTCACACCAATCATCAGCTTTTCTAGATATTATTGATAATACAGGGAGATATATAAAAAGAAATTCCATTCAACATTACTATGAAATGATCGAAATATCTGAGATTAAATCTATCAAGAATATACTCAGAACTTATATGAATATAATTTCCATTCTAAAGACTGAAAATAATATTAAAAGAAGGCAAATAATTTGCAAACTATTCATTGTCCAATACAGTAAAAATGACAGTACTACCTAAATTAAGGTGTAGATTTAGTACTATGCCAATGGATTTATAGTACTAGTCAAAATAACAATAAAATTCATCTGGAGGAAGAAAAGGTAAAAAAATGTCAAGGAAAATAATGAAAAGAAGTGGAAATTGAGAGGGGCTAATATTATCAATTTTCAACCTACTGCAAAAATCCTGAAACCTTTTTTCATACTGACTTCAATGTTAATCAATAGCATAGACTAGATGAACAAGACCCCAAAACAACTGAACATAATAATTTAGTTGCTGATTTACCAGGACACTAAGGACATTTGGGAAAGGGCTCTCTATTTGACAAAAATCTTTGAGGAAAACTGAAAAGCAGTTTGGCAGAAGTTAGGCTTAGATCATTGACTTTCACTATATACCACAGATATCTTCAGATGGATGTATAACCTAAAGAATAAAGATGATAAATAAAGGAAAATGAAAGATGGTACCTGGCAAAAATATAGTCAACGGAGAAATTCTTTAACTAAAACAAGGAACAGAATGCTTGGTACATAGTAGGAGTTTAATAAATACTTGCTGATTGGTTGATAGATCACAAATAAAGAATAAATAATTTTGATTACATAAAATTAAAAAAGTTTTGCATAAACAAAATCAATAAAAAATAAATTAAAAGAGAATTTGGAAAAAATATTCACAACAGATCTCTCTGATAAAAGTTCGATATCTGGGGTGGCTAGGTGGTGCAGTGAATAGAGCACTGGCCCTGGAGTCAGGAGGACCTGAGTTCAAATGCGGCCTCAGACACTTAACACAAAAAAGGAGCCATGCAACCTCAGGGAAATCACTTAATCCCAATTGCCCTACCTTCAAAAAAAAAGTTTGATATCTAAGATTTTTGGGGAATATAAATAATGCAAACAAGAGCCATTTCCCAATTGAAATATTATCAAAGGATATGAACAAATAGATTTACGATTTAAAGATATGAACAAACCTATGAAAGAATGCTCCAAAGCAGTAATTATAAGAGAAATGAAAATTAAAACAACTCTGAAGCTTCATTTTAACCCCATTAATTTGACAAAGGTGAGAAAAGATTAAAATATTTAATGTTGGAGCATCTGTGGGAAGACAGGCACAACAATACATTGTTAGCTGGTGGATTAGTCCATCTATTCTGGAAAATAATTTGAAATTATATTTTAGAAGTCACTATTCTGCATGCATGCTATGACCTGGCTATACCACTATTAAGCATGGACCTCAAATTGGCCAAAGAAAGGTATTGTATATACAAAAAGTATTTATAATGCCATATTTTTATAGTAGCAAAGAAGTCAATAGTCAGTAAACATCTATTAAGCATCTACTATGTTTTGGGTACTGTACTAAGCCCTGTGAATACACATACAAAAAAAATAAGAAAAGAGACAGTCCTTGCCCTCAAGGGGCCTACAGTCTAATGGGGGAAGACAACACACAAAGTGGGGAGGAAAGGAATCTAGCAAGGGGTCATGGTGAGGAAGCCAAAGAAGTCTAAAACAAGTGCAGCCAGGCGGGAAATGAAGAGATGTCAGTCCCATTCCCTTCCTAAAATAGAGGAGTTTTTGACTCCACCTTTTAAGTAGTAGCAAAGAAGTAAAAGAAAAATGAACATGCATAGATTAAAGAATGACCGAGCAAAATTGTGATACATGATCAATAAAAAAACAGCGAATGTAAAGCATCAATAAGAACTTAAGAAGACCTATATGAACTGAAGTAGAGTGGAATAAGCAGATCCAGGAGAATAATTTATACGATAACCACCACAACGCAGAGGAAGACACATTTAAAATACAATGTAATAGAGTAACCTCCAGTAAAATGTCAGCTCCTTGAGGGTTAGGACTATCTCACTTATGTACTTGACTCTTCAATGACTCTTGTAGTGCCTGACAAACATTAGGTGTTTAATATATGCTTGTTGGTTAATGAATCAATGCCAGTTTCAGAAGTCTGATTGTGAAGCCTCCACAGAGAGGCAGCAAACTATAGTTGTAGAGTGAGGCAAACATTTTCAGGTACGATCAATGTATTGATTTATTTTTCCTGATTGCATTTATTCATTAAAGAATGTGGATAGAGTTCATCATTAGGACATGCCAGAGATGTTAAAAAAGAAAGAAAACTTTCAAAAAGAGAAGAAAAAAAGTGGCAACTAAGACTCTTCAGAGCTTACCCTTCTGGGCTTATTATAGATTTCTCTTCTTCATGAACTCTATGGTCCAGACAGCCTGTCTTTGCAGTGTATATTATACACAACATCTCACTGCCTTTCTCTCCTTTCATGTGAGCTGTCATCCACGCTTGTAATGCATTCCTTCCTCCCATCCACTTCTTAGAATGACTTCCCTTAAATAACTTCCTTTAAAGCTTGAGTGCCACAACCTACATGAGGGTACCCTGATCCCCCAGGTTGGAGGGTGATGGTATTTCCAGGTGGTAATAACTCCCCTCAGCACTCCCAAATTACCTTGTATTTGTCTTGCATATATATTATAGTTATTTATAAATCTACACGTTATTTCCTTTGATAGAATGTAAGCTTCCTTAAGGTAGCTTTCATCTTTGTATCCTCAGCATCCTAGTATAATGCCTGGCATTATAGGTGGGTGATTAATGAATATCTATCTGTTGATCAACTATTATAGGTTGTAATTAAAAAGTTTATGGTCCAATGTATATGGAAGGAAACAAGCACCAACTATGTTCTATACTTGACACCTGTTATCTCAGTGACTCTTCAATGTCTCTTCACAACGACCCTGGGAAGTAGGTTCTATTGTCATACCTATTTTACAGATGAGGAGACTGAGGCAAAAAGGAGCTAAGTGACTTGCCCAGTGTCTGAGGTCAGATTTGATCTCTGGTTTACCTGACTCCAGGGCCAGCACTCTAGACACATGGGACAGCTTTTTGTGTGTGAATGTGTTTGAGTAGATTTATTATATTCCTTTTTTTTCCATGGAGATTCAAGTGTGCCTGGCAATTTGGAAAATTCTAATTGCTTTAAAAAGGTTCAAGTTATGTCTTGTATTTTGTTTTCTTCTTTTTTTGGAAGGAAAAAGCATCTTATTGAATAATTGGTCTCAATCATTCTATTATAAGTCTGTTCTTAGAGTTCTATTCAAGACAAGTTTTTTTGAAAGTATAGATAATCATGTATCACAAGTCTATGTTTTTAAGAAGTGTTTGTGATGGATTCAAGCACCTGCTTTGTCACTCTAAGAGAAAACAAAATTAAAGTTTGTTTAATTTTATGTAGTGATGTGCTGTTAATGAGGGGCAAACACCTTAAATCAGGCTACATGCAGATTCAGAGGTCCCTGCAGGTCCAGAGATCCTAGACCCAGTAACTCATAGGTTCCATAAGTTTTGAAAGATGCAAGAATGTGGATAAAATCTTAATAGCTCTAAAATTCCCTTTTATGTACAAGGCTTGATAAGAAAATCAGACCTAGCAAAAGAACAAAAAGATCTTTCTGAAAATAATTTCAGATAATGAAAAATCTTCTAGGCTTATGCTTAAGATCCAGACTCAAGAAAACAAGAACCAGAGGGTATTAAAGTCCTTTAGAGAGGGGTAGTTAGGTAACTCAGCACTCATCCTGGAGTCAGGAAGACCTGAGTTCAAATCCAGCCTCAAATAGTTGATGCTTACTAACTGTGTGACCCTGGGAAAGTCACTTAACCTCTATTACCTCACCAAAATAAATAAAACCCTTTAGAGAATGAATACTTGTTAAGGAGTTGACTTATGACTGATTTTGTGAGTAGAAATGTCAAAGAGAAACTTTAAGGATTTTCTTATATGGTGTCTATTTTCTTTCCAAACTTCCTTTGCTACTAAGGTTTATGTTTTGCTGATTTGAACTAGCTTTTCTCTTTGTTTGACTTTTATACATACACTCTTTCTACTTCTGAACCCTGGAAATTCTTTGATGGATCCATAACGTCATGGTGGGGGTTATTCTCGCTAACCGTGCCCATGAATTTGAATCCCAGGACTACATTTTATTTCCAAATATTTTATGATCCTGGTTTATGATCCAATGAAAGAAAAACTTCATATTAAAAATAACCTGATAAATTTTATCTAACTACCCTGGTGTCTTTGAATATCTATCTACTGAAATCTTTTCCTTCCTTCAAGGTTTAGGTCCGGTGCCTTCTCCATCAAGAATCCTTCACTGATCTCAGAGTTCAAATGGTATAATAAAAATCTTATTGGATGTGGGGTTAGGAAAAACCTGGCCCCTAAAGTTACCTCAGACACAAGCTTTGTGATCTTGGTTAAGTCACATCCTGTGGCAGGAGTAATATCCTCACGCTTCCCCCTGTGCAAGTTAGGCTGGTTTTTTCCTTAAAAGTTTTTAAGACCTAATACATCCTGAAGAATTCTTTGGCTCAGGGCACTAAAGGCTTAAGCTTTTTTACATCACTTCCTTGTTGCCTGAACAAAAACATGCCATGAGGAACTCCAGGTGATCTTTTGGCCAGGTCAACTCCTAGAGTCCTTGTTGAATATTCCTTTCTTTATATGGCTAAGTAAATCTTTTGTTAATTACCTATGAATTAACTATGAGTGTTTTATTTTGTTCCAAAATGGAAGCTAACCTATTAGAGTATTGGCCTGGGCCAATCCCAGCCCAGAATACTACCTTGCTGAGTACCAGCTTCATCATCTGTAAAATGACATCTGTAATACTTTATGGGATTGTTGTGAAGAGCCAAAGGAGGTTGTGTATTTAAAGATGTTTCACTCCTTGTAGGTGATTAAATGTTAGCTTTAATTATCTTCTTAGCTAGAAGAGATTCCTCCCTCCTCAATCTCTCATACATCTCTTTGACTTTTATTTACATTTCTCGTTCTAAAATTTTAATGTATTATCTATTTACATCTTATTCCCTACTTAGACTGCAAACTTCCTGAGGACAGAAGCTGTCCTTTTTCATCTTTATATCCCCAGGATCACAAAGGATGAAAAGGGATGAAAATGAGAGGGAATAACCTCACCATGAAATTATAGATCCACCAAAAAATTCTTGGGGCTCCATGTTTTACACATACTAGTAAATGTTTTATTAAAAATGAAATTATGTTAAATTTAATGGATACTCGCTAAATAAATAGAATCAGAGAAACATTGTGAGGCAGGTTTGCTTTGGCAGTCATGTGGTTTGTGGATAGAGCTCTAGATGAGTTAGTACGACGTGAGTTTAAATCCAGCCACAGACACTACTGGCTGGGTAATTTCCCGGGCAAGATGCTTAACTTCTCTTTGCCCCAATTTCTTCATTTGTAAATTGAAATAATAATAGCACCTACTTCCCCAAGGTTATTGTGAGGATAAAATGAAATAATATTTGTAATATGTTTTGCAAAAGTGCTATGTAAATGTTAACAATTATAATAATTATAATCATTGTTGTCATTAATTTTGTGACATGTATGGTATCATTGCTTAACTCTTTAAGTTTGCTACTCTTGGCTTTCCAGTTAGATTGTAAGATCCTTAAGAACAGGGACTATCCATCTTTTCAGATAAATTTTTAGTACAATGCTGCATATGTCATACATACAGCAAATAAATATTTGTTGAATAAATAAATACATTTTGATAAAACCTTACTGTTTTTACGTAGTTCAAAAGAACACAATTTCAGGTTACATAATTTAGTCAGTGTATAGAAGGATTACTAGAATCCTAAAGAGGGTACATTCTAGTTGGGAAACCAGGACACAGAATACCTTCCTCTGAAATTGAAACTCATGAGAATAAAAGTGAAGCTACAGGATGAGAATGTACCGGACACTGAGATCTGGAGATAGGCTCGGGTGCCCTTAAATGGCTACCATAATAAAAAGCCAGCTGAGATAAAGCACAGTATGAGAAAGCACAACATGAGAAGATAGGGTAAAATTAGAAGCATTTGATGACTGATGAAAATTATTGAAAAAGGAAAGTTGGATGACACAACTGACCTAGGGAATGTTGCCCTCATTCTAATAGACTTGTTCTGATCATGCAGATATAAATAACACTAAAGAATGACACATGATCTTTGTCACCAGGCTATATTAAGCTGATATGGATATACTTTTGGCGTTGCTACATTTTTTTTTCAGATTGATCGCCAGGGACACTTCTGACCTACCAAGTGAAAATGGAGTGCCTGGTACAAATTACCAGCCCATATATTGCCCCTACTAATTTATTCAATACAAGCAGCTAGGTTGCTTCTAATGGATAGAATGCTAGGCCTGAAGTCAGGAAGACTCATCTTCCTGAATTCAAATCCAGTCTCAGACACTCACCAGCTGTGTGACATTGGGAAAGTCACTCAACCCTGTCTGCCTCAGTTATTCATCTGCAAAACTGGACTGGAGAAGGAAAAGGCAAACTACTTTAGTATCTGTGCCAAGAAAACCCCAAATGGGGTCCTCACAGAGTCAGACATGACTAAAAACAACTGAACAACAAAATACATTCATGTATTGGTGTTATAGACATGGGGCAACAGATTGTATAGGATCATATTTGAGACTGGCAGGAAACCCAGAGGCCATTTTGTTCAAATCCTTCATTTACAGATAAGGAAACAAAGACTCAGGCTATTGAAGTAACTTGCCCAAAGTTATATAGGTAGCAAGTATCATGGGTAGGATCTAAATCAGTTTCTTGTGAGTTTAAATAAGTAGCCTGACCACCCCTGGATGAATAGATAAAATGGAGTTTTTGAAATTACGAAGCTTAGGATTGCCTTGATCTCATCAAAGTACAGGCTGAAATGGCTAACCAGTATTTACAGTACATACATTTTGATTGCAGTGTAAAAAATACCACCATGCAAACTATCAAACTGACCAAAAAGAAATTTAATTTGAACCAAAGTGGCATGCATTAGGCGTTTTCATCTCTGATGTTGGTACTTGGCCAAGCAAGTGAACCTCAGAGCTCTAATCAGACTGATACTCCCTGTAGCCCATTTGAGAGGGGTTGACTGTAGGATTTACCTTTTAACATTGTACTATGGCCCTATAATAAATGACATGTGCCCCGAATGGCATAAAATAAATTCTGGAGAAATCAGAGGGATGAATAGTAGTACTTAAGTCCCAAACTGTGCTTCTGTAAACAAGGGGATGCATCACATGCTACTCTACCTGCAAAATAATGAGGGCACTAAATTGCTCTAATATATGGTTTTCAAGCAGGGGTGTTTTGAGGCTCAAATGAGAAAATGGGTGTAACACAGTTCGCAATCCATGAAGTGCTTTATAAATGCCTGTCATTATTATTAGCCTATAGCCACTAGGCCTTCAGTCTGATAATGATTTATTCCTTGAGTCTTCTATGCAGTCGTACTGAGCTCAAGCCCATATTTATAGAGAAGTACAGGGGTATGCTAGTAAGTGATTACTAACCAGGTTCTCAGGGGTAAAAAGCATGCATATGCATTTTAAAATTTCAATCTGCATTATTGACACTTTCTTAAGTCTAGAGAATCAACAAAACAACAAACCGAGCACTGATTTGTAGTGATTGCAGATAAGTGCTGACACTAAAAGTTTAACAATCAGCTTCTGAGCAAGTTAGAGCTAGTTCCAGTATGTCCTGATTCTTAGAAACTTATATAGACTCTTACCATTATCCAGACTAATTTTCTCAATTTAGTTAATTGTTATAATTGTGATTTTTAAAAAAATATGTTGTTTGATATTGTAGTATAAGTGATAGGAGTCCTGTGGAGTCACTTCAGTGAAGTGGTCCTAATGACGATAAATATATAAGCTATGACAGACTCTTTGTGACCCTATGCCAAAAATGTAAATGATTGTGGCTCCTGTCTAATTGGACCTTCATCTGATTTCTGGTTCCAGTTAGGAAACTCCCTCTCCTGAGTCTCATATTGATGGGCAACCAGGATAATTTCCTTCTCATACTGGGGTCAAATTAGGGATGCCCCTTCCAATATCTGGCATTGATTATCTGTTCTCAACTAAGCCCATGTATAAAGTATAAAACTTCCCTGTTCAGATTCCACTCTGAGCAAGTACTCTCACATGAGTCACCAGCTGAATCCCTTCCTATCTGTGTTGCCATTTAGTGTGTAGATGGTGTATGTTTTCATTCTTTCCTGTTTGCTGTGCCATCTAATAATAAAGTTGATGCTTGTACTAGATCCCAAGTACCAATTTCCTATAAATCCTCAAACTCAGATCTTTTCTCTAACCTGAACCACAAAGCCAAATAGAACAGTGATACAGACATGAAAAGTTTATTTCTTTATCCTGCCTGGATGAAAATCAGGAGGCTGAAGAACAGAAATTTCAGAAGATCATAGGATCATAGTTTTTGATCTGGAAGTCAGTCAGTCGATAAGCATTTATTAAGCACTCAATGTATATGAGGCACTATGCTACACACTTGGATCCTAGTGCTAATGTACCATGCTAAGCGCATGACCTTTGAGGTCATGTAGTCCAACACCCTCATTTTTATAGTCAAGGAAAATGAGGACTGCAGAGGTTAAGTGGCTTTGTCCATAGTCATACAAGGGCACGCAGTTGACTCTTGTCACCAGAGCCAGACATCGAACCTTCGACTCACAGCCTTGCACTCTTTCTATTACATCCCACTTGTAAAATGAACAGATGGGGGCAGCCAGGTGGTGCAGTGAATAGAGCACCAGCTCTGAAGTCAGGACGACCTGAGTACAAATCCAGCCTCAGACACTTAACACTTACTAGCCGTGTGATCTTGGGCAAGTCACTTAACCCCAATTGCCCTGCCTTCCCCCCTCCAAAAAGATAAAATAAAATAAAATGAATAGATGATACAATGGAATTTAAGAAAATCTGAGTTTTCTCGATTATTGAAATTTGCTCCTGGACTTTTAAATGCATTGTGGAGAAAGTCTGATTGTCCACCTGCAGCGGGAAGCAATGATGAGGGCAGTTAGGCTGAGCCCTCTGCACATAGCTCAAGCTAGTAACAAATTGTTTGAAGGAATAAAAAGGCATTTTATCAAGTGCCACTGTGCCACATATATGAATACAAGTAAGCAAGACAATCTTTCCCTTCTAGGAAAATCTAATTCTAATGGGGAAAGATGACATGTAAAGGGGAATGAGAAGGGGGAGCTTGAATGTGGTAGCTGGTTTGAAAATGGCCAAAGAGTGATGAAGCAAACAAGCAAAAACTCATCTATCAGAACTTGAACTGCATGAGAACAAAGCAGTAAGGTGTAGGGAAAGAGTACATCAGACTCCAGAGCAGATTTGTGGCTAGAGTGTTATGGCCAGGGCACCGACATCAAGGAGGACACCATTTATCCCCTCAGGAGGGAGGAGGCATTTCAGGAGCTAGGCCAGGAAGGGGGATAATACCTCAGGCCATAGATACTTCCTGTAGATACTTCTGCCTCTTCCATCTGAGGGAACCTTTTCTTCTTCCCCATTTTGCATTGCCATATTTCCTACCTTATCTTGCAGGTGGAAGCTTGAGTTGGGGGAGGAGAATGGGCATGAACATATGGATGGAGAAGTCTTTGATGAAAAGGGGGCATCTCAGGAGGTGTCCTCCAGGGGGAGACCAGGTTGTTTAAGGGAGCAGGAATTGGGGCAGAGAGGATGACTGTGAGTCAGGGAATGAACTTCTTGAAAAAGGATAGAGACCAGGATTCAGGGAGTGTTGGGTTGAGATGCTGTTTCAGACCCTGGGAATGACACGTAACCTCTCACAGCCTCAATTTTCTCATCTATGAAATGGTATTTTAGGGCTCCTTTTAAATTAATTGATCAATAAGTATTTATTAAGTGCCTATTATGTACCAGGCACTGTGCTAAGTGTTAGGGATATAAAAAGAAGCAAAAGACAGTTTTCTCCTCAAGGAGCTTTCAATCTAATGGGGAGTAGTCTGCATTTCCATTTCACCAATACAAGACAAACCATTATATGAAGTACTCAACAGAAGTTCTACCATGAATGTTAACCTGTTCCCTGTGTTCAGGGCATTTATGAGAGCCTAGAGATTATCACTGGATAGTTAAGAGTTAAATCAGCCCAACCATTTTGGCAAGCAACCTGGAATTCTGCCCAAAGAATTATAAAACTGTACACCCTTTGACCCAGCAATGCCACTATTAGGTCTGTTTCTCAAGGTGATCAGGGAAAAAGGAAAAGAACCTATATGTTCTAAAATATTTATAGTAGTTCTCTTTGTGATGCCAAAGAGGTAGAAATTGAGGGCTAAACAAGTTGTGGTATATGATTATGATGGAATACTATTGTTCCATGAGAAATGATGAGCTGATTGATTTTTAAATTTTTTTTCCTTTGGAGGGGCAATTGGGGTTAAGTGACTTGCCCAAGGTCACACGGCTAGTAAGTGTCTGAGGTCAGATTTGAACTCAGGTCCTTCTGATTCCAGAGCCAATGTTCTATTCACTGTGCAACCTAGCTGCCCCAGACTGATTGATTTTTAGTAAAACATGGAAAGACTTGCATAAAATAATGAAAAGTGAAATGAGCAGAACCAAGAGAATGTTGTATACAGTAACAGCAATATTGTTTTGAGAACAACTTTGAGTGACTAACTGATTCTGCATATTAGAAACACTCAATCAACTATAAAGGTCCTATGAAGGAAAATGCTATCTATTTCCAGAGAAGAACTAATAAATAGAAATATGCATAGTATGGTTTTATATATATTTATAAATCTGTCAAATGATGGTCTTCTCTAGTGCAGGGGAGAGAGACAGTTTGGAACTCAAAATGTAACAAAAAACGAATAAAAAAGAGTTAAATCATTAATTCAGACCATGCATGATTTTTGACACCTTTGTTCTTTGTCTGATTCATGACCACCTCAGGGGAGAGTTTTTAGGAAACAGCTGAAACTAGGAAGAACAGGCTCTTTCTATAAGAATAAATACATTCAGTCAGGAGGTAAATTGGACTCTCTTCTCATTTTCCTTTCTCTTTTCTTTGACATCTCAATCAGTCAATGAACATTTATTGAGTACCTACTATGTTCTAGCTAGGCACTGTGGCAAGCACGTGGGATACAGAATCAAAAATGTAAGCTCCTGCCCCACAGAACTTATATTTTAACAGAGGAGACATGTACATATATAAATATAACAAGACATACAAAACCAAGTTACCATTGAAAGGAAAGGCACTAGCAGCTGAGGCAAACAGGAAAGGCCTTCTGAGGGTGATGCTTGGATTGAGTCTTAAAGGGAGTAGAAAAACTCCAAGAGTTAGAACAGAGGAATTTAGCCATAATTAAATCTAAGAAGCAGAACATGAAGATCCTCTCCTGAAATTCTTTGTTACTATTGAGGGCTCTACCATTCTCCCAGTTACCCAAGTTTTCAAAATAAGTGTCATCCTGCACACCTCGGCCCCCTCCTCACTTTCACTTCCAATGTATTACCAAGTCCTGTCAATTCTACTTTTGAAACATCTCTCCTATGTTGCCTTTTTTCTCCTCTGCCACTGGCATCACCTGCTGCATGCCCTCATGCCCGTACTATTGCAATAGCTTTCTTGTTGGTCTGCTTTACTCAAATCTTCAGTATATCTTCAGTCGGTTACCACAGTTATCTTCCTAAAGTAAAGGCCTTACCAAATTCCTCCTCTTCCATCCAATAAACTTCAGTAGATTCCTATTACTTCCAGGATAAAATATAGTATTTATAATCAAACATAAATATAATAAATAAATATAAAATGTAGTATTTACAATCAAATTGTGAGTGGTTGGTCCTTTGTTCTCAGAGGACCACAACATCAGAGAGATGAAGACACGACTTGTAGTTGACTTTGATTTGAGTGAGGGATGGCTGTGCAAAGTCACCAGCCTCACTTTCTCATACAGCGTCATCTGGCTCTAGTGGACAGATATCAATCAGGAGGTGCTGCAGTGGATAGAACCCTGACTCTGGAGTCAGGAGGACCTCAATTCAAATCTGGCCTCAGACTTTTGATATTTATAATTAGACAATAATACTATCAAATGTTAGGCCCTCCACAATCTGTACCCCTCCAAACATTCTGGTATTCTTATATTTTACTTCCCTTCATGCACTCTAAAATCCAGTGACAGTGGTAACCTTGCTGTTCCTCACACAAGTCACTCCATCTTCTGATGGTGTGTTATCACTGACTCCCTCTTTTCCATGTCTAGAATTTCTTTTCCCTCCTTGCTTCTACCACATGATTTCCTTCAATGACTTGTACGTAAAATTCTACAAGAAGTCTTTCCTAGTCCTCCTTAATGCTAGTGCTTTCTCCCTGCGGGTATCTACTATTTATCCCGTATATATCTTCTTGTATGTTTGTTGTTCAGTCATGTCTGACTCTTCATGGCCCCATTTGGGGTTTTCTTGGCAAAAATACTGGAGTGGTTTCCCATTTCCTTCTCCAGCTCATTTTACAGATGAGGAACTGGGGCAAACAGGGTTAAATGACTTGCTCAGGGTCACACAAGTACTAAATGTCTGAGGATGGATTTGAACCTGACTCCAGGCTCAGAGCTTTCTCCATTGTGCCACCTAGATGTTGAACTCTGCTTTAGGAAAGTGAAAAGGGCAAGGGATGGCAAACCAGATTCAGAGCAAGGGTTGGAGTCATAGTCAGCTCTTTCCAGGTGCCTCCTTTTCCTCTCTCTTTGGAGGGAAATGCATCCCAAGCAGTCCCAGCATTGCCAGAGGTTAGAGATCATGTTTGTCTTTTCAGTTAATAAAGGATCTGCTTCTGAAATTTTGACAAGGGGGAGGGCCCATTATTTTGAAATGCACCACTGACAAATAATCTAATTTTTTCATAATTTTGTTTTTTCAGAATCATGCCTCTACTCACTCAGTTTGTTGAAAGGAAGAGAATACAGAATAGCAGAGGTTATGACAGCAGTAGCCACAACCATCAGCATTGCCTTGTGAGACGAAAATTGCAAAATTGTCAGAATCTGTTGAATAACTGGATTGCCACTAGCAGGATGAGCCCAACCCTTGTATGTGACTGGCATGGTGGATAGAACATCGGATTTGAGATCAGAAAGAGCTGGGCTTACACCCAATTTTCCTAGTTGATTAGTTTTACTAACTGACACTTACTAGCTTTGTAAGTCGAGGCAAATCACTTAACCTTTCTGAGACTCAGTTTCTTCTCTTGTAAAATGAGCAGGACTGAACAAGATGGCCTCTGGGGTCCTTCCAGCTCTGAATATTCAATTCTATGACTTACCTGCTGTACCATCTTCTTATCTCACTTGGTAGTTAAAGAACTTGGGGACTGACTGTCTTGTCACTTAAGGGTGTAATATTTCAGGCCTGAAAATATTAGTTCTGTACAGTGACTACTTCAGCTTTGTCTAAAGCAGGAGTTCTTTACCTGAGGTCAGCAGAGCCCCAAGGGGTTCATAGATAGATTTCAAGGACTCCATGAACTTGGATGGGAAAAAAGAAAAAAAATTTAAGCAACCTTTCTTACTGAAATTTAGCATTTCCTTCAACTATAATTGTAAAATAAAAACATTATTCTGAGAAGGGGTCCGTAGACATTGCCAGACTGCCAAAGGGGTCTACAACACAAAGAAGGTTAAGAACTAACTCTACCTTCAAAGAAAGACTGTGTGTGTGAATGCACTACATTCTTTAAAGAACACTGCAAAAGGTCAAAATATTTTCATTGGATGTGGTTAAATTCTGGATTGAAAACTTGCTTCTTGAATTGCTTTTGCCTTCTCTTTTAGCTGATGGCAAAACATCATCTGTTGGTAAAGACAAAGAAATTTCCTGCCTTTTTCAAACTAAAAAACAGACTTTGAAAAAGGAACAATTTTCCAGATGTATTCATTAGGACAAAAAAGTCTTTTTTTTTTAATTTGGCTTAATCTTTTTTTTAAATTTTATTATAGTTTGCATCATTCATTTCCACAAGATTTTGAGTTACATATTTTCTCCCCGTCTTTCCCCCACCCACCGCCCCAAAACAGACATCCCAGTGTGTCCCCCCTCCCCCAGT
>CM053581.1:447500987-447520904 GCA_028627135.1 Pseudochirops cupreus
AGTCCCCCTGCTGTCTGCAGGCCGCGGCGGGAAGCTGCAGAGCCGAGGCGGGTGCAAAACCTCTGCCTTTTGCTTTTCCACTCTGGAGGCCTTCTGGCCAGACTGCTTATCTCCCCCTTTCACAATTCCCACTCGCAGCTGCCGCTAATCTGCTCACCTGAAGCTCCTCCGCTCCTCCTGTGCAGCCACCACTGGGGCACAGCCGCGGCTTCAGGCCAGGCTGGTTTCGGTTCACAATGCTGATATGGTTCCTCGTAGCCGAGCTGACTTTAGTGGGAAGTATCTTTGTGTGCGTTTTGGAGTTCCAGGATTGGTTTAGAGTCCTATTTTATGGGTATTTTGGGGTGGCTATGTGAGAGCTGCGATATGTTGCTGCTTCTACGCCGCCATCTTGGCTCCGCCCCCCCGTTCCTATATATTTCTACTGAAGCCCAGCAGTAAGAAATAGAAAGAGAAATTCCATTTAAAGTTTCTGTAGACATTCATAAAATATTTGGGAGTCTACTTGCCAAAACAAATCCAGGAACTGTATGAATACAATTACAAAACACTTTTCACCCAAATAAAGTCAGATCTAAATAATTGGAAAAACATCAGTTGCTCATGGGTAGGTCGACCTAATATAATAAAAATGACAATTTTACCTAAATTAGTTTACCTATTTAGTGCCATACCAATCTATAAAAAATTATTTTATAGAGCTAAAAAACATAGTAACAAGGGAATTAATGAAACACAATGCTAGGGAAGGTGGCCTAGCCATACCAGATTTTAAATTGTATTATAAAACAGCAGTCATCAAAACTACTTGGTACTGGCTGAGGAACAGAGTGTGGATCAGTGGAATAGATTAGGTACACATGACACAACAGTCAATGATATGTAATATGATAGTAATCTATTGTTTAATAAACCCAAAGACTCCAGCTCCTGTGATAAGAACACACTCTCTGTCAAAAATTGCTGGGAAAACTGGAAAACAGTATGGCAGAAATTGGGTATAGACTAATGTCTTACACCATACACCAAAATTAAGTCTAAATGGGTTTATGATCTAGATATAACGGCTGATACTGCAAGCAGTCTGGGAGAGCAAGGAATAGTTTACCTGTCAGATTGATGGAGAAGGGAAGATTTTATGACCAAACAAGAGACAGAGAGCATCATAAAATACAAAATGGATAACTTTGATTACATTAAACTGAAAAGTTTTATACAAATAAAGCCAATGTAAACAAGATTAGGAGGGAAGTGGAAAATTGGGAAAGAATTTTTACAAGCAGTGTCTCTGATAAAGGCCTCATTTCTAAAATATTCAGAGAACTGAGTCAAATTTGTAAGAATACAAGTCATTCTCCAATTGATAAATGGTCAAAGGATATGAACAGGCAGTTTTCAGGGGAAGAAATTAAAGATATCTATAATTATATGAAAAAATGCTCTAAATCACTATTGATTAGAGAAATGCAAATCAGAACAACTCAGAGGTACCACATCTCACTGGTCAGATTGACTAATATGACAAAACAGGAAAATGAAAAATGCTGGAGAAGATGTGGGAAAATTGGAACACTAATGCATTGTTGCTAGAGTTGTGAACTGATCCAACCATTCTGGAGAGCAATTTGGAACTATGCCCAAAGGGCTATAAGAATACCCTTTGTCCCAGAAATACCACTTCTAGGGCTGTATCTCAAAGAGATCATACAAGTGGGAAAAGGACCTGTATGTACAAAATATTTATAGCAGCTTTTTTTATGGTGGCAAAGAATTGGAAATAAAGGGGATGCCCATTAATTAGGGAATAGCTAAACAAGTTGTGGTATATGAATGTAATGGAATACTATTGCACTATAAGAAATGAGGAGCAGATGGACTTCATAATAACCTGGAGAGACTTATGTTAACTGATGCTGAGTGAGAGGAGCAGAACCAGGAGAACATTGTACACAATTACGGACACATTGAATCTGTGATTACTGACTTTGATACCCTAGGCTCATCTCAGCAATGCAAGGTTATAAAATACCTTCAAAGGACTCATGTTGGAAAAGACTATCCATATCCAGAGAAAGATTTATGGAATATGAATGTAGATTGAAGCAAACTACTTGCTCTCTCTCTCTTTTGTTTTGTTTAGTTCCTTCTTTCTTGTTGTTCATTCTCTTCTTTACAACTAGACTAATGTTTAATGTGAAGGCATTTGTAGAACCTATATAGGATTGCATGCCACCATGGCGGGGGGCGGGGGAGGAGGGATGGGAGAAAGGGGGAGAAAATTTGGAACTCAAAAGCTTGTGGAAATGAATGTTGTAAACTAAAAATAAATAAATTAAATTAAAAAAACATTGTGAGTTTCAGATTCTATCCTTTCCTCCCTGATCTCCCCCCCACCCTTAGATGATAAGTAATTTGATAAAGGTTATACATATTCAACAACTGTGTTTTAAGAGACTTTAAAAAATGTTTATTGAATAATATGGAAATATGTTTTGTATGACTTTATACATGAATTAATATCATATTGCTTGCTTTCTCAGTGGGTGGGGAAGGGACTAGGGGGAGAAAATTTGGAACTCAAAATACAAAAAAATGAATGTTATAAATAAATAGAAAGAAAGACAAAAAAAGAGAAAGACTTGAGTGCTGAATAATAAAAGTCAGAAGACAAGAGGAAACACAGCCTGCCCATGGTTGCCCTCAGAAAAATATAGATGCAGATAGGTGCCAGCTAAAGCCACCAGGTGGCATGATGGGCCCAGTGTAGCTTGGTTGCTCTCTTTTGGGAGATGAGCGAAAGGGAAGGGTTCCAAGGTATGTGGGTGGGAAGGAAGATCCATTTGTATAAAAGAGATATTCACAAATCACGTCAGGAGTGCCTGTATTATATTGTACTATACTTCATAGGGCATAGAATTTTCATGTGCTTCTTTTGAGTGATGATGATAGTTACATACGTCACTTACAAAAGTCATAAAACTTTTGTTTTCATTGTATTTGTGCTTATATCTCTATCTATCTATCTATCTATCTATCTATCTATCTATCTATCTATACTTCATCTTCTTCTCTACAAGTAAGTTGTTCTAATTCCCTCTCCCTAGCTTCCCATTTCTTGACTTTTCCTGCCACTGAGATTTGTAGTTCTTGCAAGCACTCACTAGTCACTGTTTCTATAATTTGGTTTGTAAACTATTTCTGTTGACCTAATAGTTGGTCTACTGCTGATTTTTTTTTTTTGTGGGGGAGAGTGTGCTTGAGATTGGCCAAATACAAGTGAGTAGCCATTAGCACAGCTTCTGCAGAAATGGGACATATACTCCAGAGGGCTACAGTAGAATTCTAGGAGACAAAGTCCTGAATTTGACAGGGTTGGAAGCTGTGATGTGCTACTAAGTATTTAACGATGATCTCTCCAAAAACGCAAGCCAGACTTTTAAGTTTAATTTGTAATATGAACATTTCTCCCATCATTTTCTTAAGTCTAGGCAATCAACAAAACAATAAATCAAACCCTGATTTGTAGCATTTGCTGATGAACACTGGCTGTAGGTAATGAAAATCAAGGAAGCAAAGCTAAACCGGAATCATGGGCAATTGCTAGGTAAATGGTCAGAGCCAAGCTTATCTGCAAAAGATAAACTGTTGCTCTTCCCCTCATTTTTTTGTCATGATGAAAATATTATGTAGAGGGGCTCTTGCTCCACCCCCTGCCCCTGCAGGAAGGCAGGGAGGAAACTATCTGAATTTATCACTCTCCCTAATAGACTCTGGAGACTTACTTTCCAGCTACTTGCCTCCCTTGTTATTTTATCTCATTGTCTTCCTGTACTCCAGATGTAAATGGCTGCTGTAGCAAGAGGAAAGCCCCAGGCAGATTATTCAATGCACTGTCTTATTGGAATTAATGCTCCCCTCTGTTAGCCCAGATAATCAAGAATTATAGCAAGATGATCACTAATGTGTCATAGGAGAGGTGATTTAAAAAAAAAAAACCCAACACAAAGTAATACTATGTTTAAGTTGGTGCTTAGAGCTGTTCTTCCCTCAGGCCCATTCAGCTCAGCTGAGCAAATTGACATTTGCTTTTACCCCCAGTTTCTTACTTTGGTGACATTTTGTCATTTATTCAATGATGGAGTTGGGGGCAGGCAGAAGAAATAGAAAGCAGTCAGTCAGACAATGCAGCGGTCAGATGGTCAGTCGGGGGACATAGTAGCCCAAATCAGGCAGGGCATGATGGAGCTTATGAGGTAGTAGAGGTCAGGGAAAATATAGGTCAGGGTAGGTAGCTATTGGACCAGATGGTTGAAGGCCGGTGGGCAAAAGTTCAATAGATGAGATGTATATCAATGAGATAATATTTGTGGAGCATGTGTCTCAGTGTCTGGCACAGAGTAGGTGCATAATAAACGCTCATTTCCTTCCTTAGAGAGTGCTGGTCTTCCGTGTTAGAGGGAGACTTAGAAACAGTCCAGTACTCTGGATAGATCCATGAGAAAGAAATATTCCCATGATGTCTGTGATCATCTAAAATCTTTCATCTTTAGGACCCCAGGATTATTCACATACCTCTATCTTGTCTCAAATACACCAACGATGAATAGGTTTCATTCCTTTTTGCCATTCTTGATCCATATGGAGATGGCGAATTTTCCTTATTTCTGGGTAGTTTAAGGTCTCTGAATCAGAAGATAGGGCCACCTTTTCAAGGTGTCCATATTCTTGGAATGTCCAACAGATTGGTCAAAGTGGAGTGCTCTCAGATCTTTTCAATTTCATATCTGTTATCCTTCTGGTTTCACTTTTAAATCCTTTCACAATCATAGAATATCAGAATTGGAAGGGCCTTAGAGTCCATCTAGTTCAGACTCTATCCTCTAACTGTAGAAGTTATCCTGGATGCCTCCCTATCTCTCACCCCTCATAATCCAATTTAATGCCAAGGCTATCCCTTTCACCTTTGCAACATCTCTTGAATATGCCCCCTTCCCTCCTCTGATACTTCCAACCACCCTGCTGGAGGTGATGAGGGGCTTTCCACTCCTATCCACCCTCCATTCAGCCACCAAAGTAATTTTCCTAACATACATGTGTCTGACCATGTCCAACTCCATGTCCCCTTCCTTGTAAACTCCAATGGCTTTCTATCATCTCCATGGTCAAATACAAAATCCTGTTTGTCATTCAGTGCCCTTCATACCATAGTCTCACCTAGTCTTCCCTCTTCCCCCTCCAAATTCCACTACTCTTCTCTCCTGGTTTCCCTTGCTTTTTTAAAGTTCCAACTAAAATTCCATCTTCTAAAGGAAGTCTTTCCCAACCTCTCTTAATTCTAGTATCTTTTCTATCATTTCCTATTTATCCTATACATAACTTGTTTGTATACATTTGTTTGCTTGTTGCCTCCCCCATTATATTATGAGCTCTTTGAGGGTAGCGACTGGCTTTTGCCTTTTTCATATCTCCAGCAATTAGCACAGTGCTTGGCATACAATAGGTGTTTTATAAATATTTATTGAGTGACTACTTGACCAAGAAGGGCAGCTAGTTGGCTCTGTGGATAAAATGCTGGGCCTTGAGTCAGGAAGACTTATCTACCTGAGTTCAAATCTGGCCTCAGACACGTACTAGCTGTGTGACCTTGGGTAAGTCACTTAATCCTGTTTGCCTTGGTTTCCTCATTTCTAAGATGAGCTGGAGAAGGAAATAGCAAACCCTTCTAGTATCTGCCAAGAAAACCACAAACGGGATTGTGAAGTCAGATGTGACTGAAAGGACTGAACAACAACGTGACCAAGAATCTGCTCTCTAACAACTGGTCCTCTAGATTTCACTTAAATTTCCTATCTTTTCCACACCTCATGCCAAAGTCTCTGCAACACTGTTTTCTTTCAAAGGTTTTCCCATTTTATGAGGCCACACCGCTCAGTTTCCTAATGTACTTCTCTAATGTCTTACAAATGATCTTTCCGCCTAAAACTGTTGGTTGAAATATATTTCTTCTTGGTGAGGTATTTGAGCATTTGCTGAATGAGGTACCTACTATGTTGTTCTTTTTGGGCCTCCTCACTATGGTGGCTTTTTTCTATCCATTAAACTTCTTCAAGAAATGGTGCATTCAATGTCCATGTCTTTGCTTTTGTCCATTTTCATTTTTTTTTTGAGGGTAGGCAATATTGTGTAAATAACTCAGGGTGGAGATACAATATTTACATTCACTATCTTTCTAAACTTTATTACGTTAAATTGTCATTTACTCTTTAAAAATTAATTTATTTTAAACTTAAATACTGAAAGTTAAATACACAGTAAGAAAAGAAAAAGAAACATAAATTTAAATATTGAAACTTAAATACAAAAGAAAAAAAGAAAAAAGCATTGCCATGCACACAGTAGAATATGAGAGAATTCAAAATATACAGCAATAAATTTCTATTTAAAGAAAGCCTATATAATAAATACTACACATTGTGTTCACAGCTGTCCGTCTTTCCTTAGCTTCCTTGTAAGTTTTCTTTTGTTCTCTGTTGTGTGTTTTTTACTTTGTTGTTCTTTTCCCCCTTCTTCCCCCCTCCCCTCAGGCTTTAATCAAGCATGGAGAGACACACACATCCATATAAACATACATATACTTAGATATCTATAATCATACCCATATATAGACATATACATTCATATGCATCTATGTAAGACTGTACTATACTTGTTTGTCCTCTGTTTCTTTGGGGGTGAATAACATCTTCCTTCCTAAGTCCAGGTCTTTCCATATTTTTCTAAATCCACCAACTCATCATTGCCTATACCACAGCAATATTCCAACCTTATACTGTTTAATTATTTTAAATAGTCTAAACCAGTATAGATTAATATAGTTGACATATAGTATAGTTTCCTATTTTTTTCTCTTTTGTTAAATCTATTTTAGCTTTAACTTTGTCTGAGATCATGATTAGTACTCATTTTTCCCTAATAAATTCTATTCTTGATCTTTATTTTGTCTGTGTATATCTCTTATTTCCTATCCCTCTTAACTTCTCTACTTTACTTATACCTGCTACCTTGCCCTCCTATTACTTAACCTAACCACCCCTCTCTTATCTTCCCATTCCCATGAATCTAAATACCCTTGATAACTCCCCATCCTATTCTCTCGCCCTCTTATTTCTTTATACATTTAGAAGACTTTTATTCCCTTCTAAATGTATATTTTGTTCTCTCTTTAACCCAGACTTGATGTGAGTAGGGTTCTCTCTAAAAATCCCTTCTTCATCTTTCCCCCCCTCTCCTTATCCCCTTAGCCTTTCATTTTTTTTCTGAATTTAGAAGATTTTTATTCCCTTCTAGATATATATATATGTATTGTTCCCTCTTCAACCCATTCCCGATGAGAGTAGGATTTCAGAACTACCAGCCCCCCTCCCTCATCTAATGCCTGTGTGTCAGTTCTTCCTGTTCATTTGTAATTACTCTTTTTCCTTTTTTAAATGGTAACTTTTCAGAATCACATCATACTCAAGTCTACCTCAATCTTTCCTTCAAACTACCCAATTACTAATAACAATCTAAGACACGTTTCACATTTCGTCACAGAAATATAAATAGTCTGTTCTTACTGAGTCCCTTGTAATTAGTCTTTGATGTGTACCTTATATTTTTCTTGCATCTTATATGTCAAACTTTCTATTGAGTTTTTTTTTGCAACAAAATCCTGAAAGTCTGACACTTTGTTGAACATCCATTATTTTTTTTTCTATTCACGGTTATGCTTGACTTTGCTGGGTATGATATTTTTGGCCATAACGCCAGTTCTCTTGCTCTTTGATGCATAGTGTTCCAAGACCTGTGGTCTTTTAGTGTCGTCACTGCTACGTCTTGTGTGATTCTAATTGTGGCTCCACCATTTTTGATTTTTTTTTTCATGTTGCTCATAATATTTTCTCCTTGAGCTGGAGGTTTCAGAATTTGACTATGATATTCCTATAGGGTTTCCTTGTAGGATTGTAATTTACTTTTAACCTTTATTCCAATTGTTGATTTAACTGATTGCTCCTGAATAGACTGTGAAATGCTGCTGCTGATAATGATAACAATATTAATTAATGTTTTTATATATTTATTTATATATATATATTATATATATATATTATAATTATATATAATATATATATATTTTATATATATATTAAGGTTTATATAAAACACTTTTCATATATATTGAGGTGGGTGCTATAATTATCCCCATGTTGCATATAAAGAAGCAAAGACTAAGAAATCAGGGTCACAGAGCCAGTAAGGGTAGATTTGTAGTTAGGTCTTTCTGACTCCAAGTTCAGCACTCTATCCGCTGCCAGCTCCTATGTTCATACTGAGTTGTTTATTTTCTATCAATTCATTTTAAAAAATAATGTTCATTTTTTCTTGATATTATTCATGTTTTCTTATTTAGCAGGACCAAAGTCCTTATCCTTTTCTTCCTGAAAAATGATGATGACGATAATGGTGATGAAAACAATAACTAGAATTTGTGCAATGCCTTCCAATTCACAAACCACTTTTACCTACATTATATCATTTGATACTTATAACATGCACAGGCCTAAGAGTTCTGAGTGCCTACAACCATTTAGACTATATCACTTCTGGATCTTTGTCAATGTTTTTCAATATAATCTTTATCAATCTTCCCATGCTCAGTTTCTGCACTGAAGGTGCTGAGTATCAAGGTATATGTAAGCCTCATTTGGAAATATTTTTAGACTCATGGAACTTATCTGCTTTTCAGAACTAAAGCAACAGAATGTTGTAGAAAGAGACTAGGCTTGGATTCAGGAAACATGTTCAAGTCCCCAATAGTTAGCACAGCACCTGGCACAGGTTCTTAAATAAATGTTTACTGTTGTTCTTCAGTTATTTCAGTCATGTCTGACTCTTCATGATCCCATTTGAGGTTTTCCTAGCAAAGATACTGGAGTGGTTTGCTATTTCCTTCTCCAACTCCTTTTACATATGTGGAAACTGAGGCAACAAGAGTTAAGTGACTTGCCCAGGATCAGTTTCTGAGGCCAGATGAGTCTTCCTGACTCCAGGCCCAGCACTCTATCCACTGCACCAGCTGGTCAAATAAATATTTATTGAGCAATTCAATTCAATTAAACAAATTTTAATTAAGTGGTTACTATATGAAAGGAGAGACAGTGTGTTATAGTGCCTAAAAGCACTGGGATCAAACCCTGAATCTTACAAATACTAGCTGTGTGACCCTGGGCAAGTTATTTAACCCTGTTTGCCTCAGTTTCCCCTTCTGTAGAGGAGCTAGAGAAGGAAATGGCAAATCACTCTAGTATCTTTGTCAAGAAAGCCACAAAATGGGGTCACAAATAATTGCTCATGACTGGAAAAACGACTGAATTCAGAAGTCAAGATTGACTAACTGCATTGGGGAGTTTTATTGTTTTTCGGTATTGTTTTGCTTTATATGATTGTGGTCATTGTGTGCATTTTCCCTTGTATTGTATTTTCTCTTGTACTGTCTTCATGCTTCACTCCACATGAGTTCATACAAGTCTTCCCAGTGCCTCAGTGTTCTAAATTTCACAAATTATTCATATTTAGAAAAAAATCTTCCCTGAGGGGTCAATGTTCTGGTTACAATTCTTATGTCTCAATAATATTCCATTACATTCATACATCATAATTTGCTTGGACTTTCCCCAATTGATGATCTTTACTTTGTCCCTAATGGCTTAATATCTAATTTGTCTGTAATAAGCTCTAATAACCTAAACAGCACTGGCTTTTTATTGTTAGATCAACTTCATAGGTATAAAAACTGTAACTCAGGGTTGCAAAAAAAAAAAGACTGAAGAATCTAAACTACCAAATTTATTGTTCATGGAGTCAGATATTATTTAGTAAAAAGATCATTAGGGACAATTTCTAAGAGCCCTGTGTTGTCATTTAATCCTTTAGTGACTTGATTACCAGATTCAACTTTATTCCTCAACCAAATCTTTTAGATTTTTTTCTTTTATTTCAGCCTGCCTTAATGCAATATTCCTAAGAGTCTCACTCTCTTTTTTCCTCTTATTAGAAGTAGCATGGAGCAAGAGAAGTAGCCTGCTACAGTGGATAGAATGGTGGTCTTGGAGTCAAAGGCCTGGGTTCATATCTCACCTGTGACACTTAATAGCTGTATGAGACTCTAAGCAAGGCACTTATCTTATTGCAGCCTCAATTTCTTCCTACATAAATGTGGGAGTTGGACTATGTGACCTCTGTGGCTCCTTCCAGCTTTAAATCTGATCCTTTGAATTGTGCTGAAAGGTATTTTTCAAAGAATTTTGAGCTGAAAAAAAGGGGCCAAAGATGTCCAATGTCTTCATTGTAGAGAAGAGGAAACAGAAACTGACAGAGGTTGTATAATTTGGCCCAGGTCACAGAATTACAAAGAAACTGAGCTGGGCATTCAAATATAGGACATTTAAACCCAGAGCATTTTAATCCGAATAATGTACTCTTTCTTCCTATCTCAGTGCCCAACCTAACTCTCCCAATATTTTAAGCAAAGTATTGACTCCATGTCCCCAGTAAACAGGACACTCAGTGTTGTTAACACAATAGTGTGTATTAATAAATATCCATAACTACCCAAAGTCTAAACTACATTCTTTGTCATTTCAGGTCCTCCGAAATATAGTCCTTATTTATCTCTCCAGTCTCTGTCTCTCTGTCTCTCTCTGTCTCTGTTTCTCTCCCTATCTCCCTCCCTCTATTCTTCCCTCTCTACCCCTCTCCCTCTCTCTCAGTTCTTTGCAATGGCACTTTAAACATATTTTCCTATTTAAATATAAACAAAACAATGGATTTGTGAATATAATCTAATTGTTTTTTCCTCCTGAGGATACCCCTTCTTCACCAACTCTGTTTGGAGTTCCCCAGACAAGACTACTCCAGGTTTGAGGTATTTTGAAGGTCTATATTCATTCAAAATCATAGCTCATGAACCCTCAGTGATGCATTCAACTAGGAGACACAATTATTCCAGAGCAAAGGTATCTAATAAAATACTACAGAAAGAAAAGTATCAATGAAACAGTTCTATAAATATAACAGCACATTATCCTCCAAATACCCACATAGTGGTAGGAGAGGAAAGATAGAGGGAACATGTGTAGCTAAGGAACATATATGGAGGGGTACTCAGACAGGTAACTCTTGTTACCAGGTCACAAGATGTATTAACTCAAGCCTTGGGTGCTGGAGGGCCAATGATGTCTTCTAGTGCTATTTCTGCTGCACCTATTCCTTGCTAGTCTCCTATACTATGTAGTGTCTTTTGGACTCAGTTTTTTCTGGGCCTTGTTCTCTATTTTTTAACGGCAACTGCTTAGTTAGTAGGCTTTCACTAACCCCACTTCCAAATATGCCTCTGTTAAGCTTTTCTTCATGACTCACTTCTGACTTCAGCTGGCAACTCTAGACAGAATGCAATACTTTTTTCAGGCTCTCCTATGTTTTTTTGTTTAAAGCCCCTAGTCATTTTTAAAAAACTGACACAACTCTTAGAAAACAGAAATGCTTAACACATCCAGCCATCAAAAGGAAAAGCCCATTAGAAGAAAACCAAACCAAACCAAACCAAACAATCTTTCTGGCTTGTTATCCTCAAGGAGTGAGTTGACTATTCTTTTCAAAGCTTCTGCCTCAACCATTTTTTTTTCTCTAGCAGGTAATTCTTTGCTGTGAGCACCAAGCTTCTTAGAATATATAACCAGCCACCTCCTGGCTAGTTATTGTTCTTAGTTCAATTCTATTTTTGTAACTATATTTCCTGGTAATTGGGGCCTGGCTTTCTGACAGAGACTGCTCTCTAGTTTAGGATAGAAATTCCAAATGGTTTTCTGTTTCATTCCCATTTGGGAATTTTTTACGCCTCATTCGAATTCATTTCAGGAGCAGAAATGTCATCTCTGCCCATCTTCACAGAGATGTCAGTGTACCAAACCTTGCAGATATCTGGGTCTTCAGCGTGTTTTTCTGTGGCTACAGAAATGAGTCTAAGCAAACAAAAAGTTAAGCCCAAAGGGAAAGGACATCATTTTTCCTACCTAGGCAGATTCTTGGTCTTTTACATATATCTGCCACAGTAAAGTCTTTTCAGGCTATGAGACAACATTTCAATATGAAACCTCCAGGTCCTACACTCAAGTGAAGTCAAAGTATTATCCACAGCACACCATTTCCAGTAGAGGCTATATAATCCTGGAGGTAGACACAGACTCCAAAGATTACATTAACCCTCTTCCCTTTTCAAAATCATAGTAGCTCTTTCTTTCCTTATAAGAAATATGCACCTCTATAATATGCCCAGATATTTGAGTGAAAACTATGCCTTATTAGGCTTTTGATAAGAATAAAAAACATGGCAGGTGAGATGACTTGGTGGTAGTTTTGTTCCCATGACTGTTTTTATCAAATGGGACCAGCTCTCATTTCATAGTAAAATCTGGAGATAAGTTGATTTTAATGAATGAAAAGCATTAAGTGATTACTATGAGTCAAATATATGCTGATCTATGCTAATTACTGGGGACATGAATACATAAGTTCCTGCCCTCATGGAGCTTATGAACTCATAGTGGCAGACAATGTATTTAGGGGATGGGTCTGGGAAGTTGTAGGGTTGGTAAGCGAGTCATTGTTGTAGTGTCCAATGACATGTATTCTCCTGAAGTAGTGATTGGATTGGTGCTAGTTGCTGGACTAAGAGGTAGAATATGAAATGCTGTGGAGGGGGTAAAGGAAAAAGGAATGGTATGCATGTAGTATCAGGGAAAGGGACAAGAAGATGGTCATATGAAGCATAGTCTGGTAAGGTCTGGCATTGCCTAGATGTAGTAGATTTTGTGAGCTTGCTCTCCCTTAGTAATCAGAACAGCTAGGCCCCTCTAGGGAGGGATGCTGCCTCAATGCTGAATGGATTATTTTCCTCAAGGACAGAGTCTCTACAGTAGCAAGGCATCAATGGGAGAAAGATTTCTGGGATCAAAAACTAGATGGGAAGAGAAAAACCCAGGACTGATCTTAAGAATTTCTGGAGAAGGGGAAAAAGCAGGAAGGAGACATGGATACAAGTGAAATATTAAAATAGGAGAAAATAATGAAGATTTTGCTATTGAAAGAAGAGCTCTTGGTTTCTCAGAAATCAATGATCTGGTATAAATCCAAAGGTCTACGTGGTACTAAAGTTGTAGGGGAGTCACATCATGAAACTAATTTGCATCAATACATTCTTCCCAGTTAAAATCTTTCATTATTTAATTTCACATTAAATAAATATTCTCCACAAGGTCTCTTAAGAATTAATTGTACAATTCCAGGTGCTAAAAGCCAATATAAATGAAAGTAAAATATCTTAATTTACAAATGCAAATTAATTTTGCATAACTAAACATTACATTATGAAGATTGATGCACAACTCATAAGCCTGCATTTTTCCTGCAGCTGTGATCTGTGAATTTTGAGCACCAGAGAAAAGCGCAATTTGCATATGCAAACTGGTACAGCTTGTATGAAGTCTTAATTATTATCATTTAAATTAGCAATATATTCATAATATTCTAGTTTTCATATGATTAATTATATAGATCCAAATTTTGAGATAAAACGGTAATGGACTTCTTTCTAAATCTGTTTTATTCATATAGCTCTCACATACCAAATTCACCATAAGGATATTGAGATGCCTTGGACAAAATCTGAGCTTTCTTACGTCACAAATGTGGTCTATCATAAGAATTGGAGGGCTTAAAGAGTCATCTAAAGAAACTTCTTATAGTTCTCCAATCAATACCCAATTGTGTGGAAATCTCTATATTTCTGTTTGAAATTCTTGAAGGTTTTTTAAATGTGCTTTTGAAAGTCATGTTTAGGTAGATTTAGAATTTATAATTACAATCTCTCTTCAGAAGGCATTAAGGATCAGGGAACACAGGTATTGGAGTCTTTTCCTGATGATTGCTATGGGAACAATCAAATTCAACTTTTATCTTACATAGACAAGTTATTGTTCAAGAGGAAGGTAGAGAAGTTTGGAATAGATTACCCTAAAAAAAGAAAGTGAAGATAGAGGGAGGAGCAGGGAACCAAGTTACAAGAAGTATTCTTTCAGAACGAGAACCCTGACATTCAGTCTTCAAAACCAGTGTTACCATTACACCACATTCTCTTGCCTTCAGTCACCTGCCTCCATGCCTTATAACAGGCTGTCCATCCCCCATGCCCAGAATGATCTTGCTCACTCTTTACTTCTAGCGAGGAGAGCTCTTTCCTATTTCTCCAAGTTGTTAACTCACCCCTTCCAAAAATCACTTTGCTTTTATTTCATATAGATCTTGTACTTACTTATCTGTGTACATGTTGTCTGACCCTTTGGTAGAATTTAAGTTCCTTGAGGACAGATTGTCATCTTGCTTTCATCTTTGTATCTCCAGTAGGTAGAATGATAAGAAAAAAGTGCTTGTTTATTTTATTCTTTCCATTTGCCCATAGGTATGTTTGAACAACTAGTCTAACAGTGATGGTATGTAATTCCCCACTGCACAGTTACATGATCATCCCTCCATGAGATTAGACCTACAATCACTCCTCAGACCCTTGTAATGCAGTCTCTTTAATCCTCATCTTTACACAGAGGATTCCAGAATCTCTATTACAAGTTCTCATTCTCTTTCAAGCTACAGAATCCTATCTCCAACTATTTTCAGGACATGTTAAACTGTATGCCCTTCTAGTAGCTCAAATTAAGCATGTCCCTGGGTTTTTCCTTTGTTGATTGTTAGGCTGGTCTCTTTTGAATAATTCTTAATATAATTGAGAATCTGTAGTATCCTGGGACTTAATGTAGTAAATACCATATACACAAACAGGCCATGCCTTTGTACCCGCTGACTAGTCATTCAATACTTTAATAGATTTGTGATTTCATTGATGTGGGCATTCCCCTCCTCCCCCCAATGACATTATTCACAATCAATTCAAACCTTCTCATCGCATGAGATTTTTGCGCATGTTCTTTCACAAATCCTCTATAGGGGCTCTATTCAATGCTCTGGAGGCATTTCTCTAGGTCAATGGTTCCTAACTTTTTAAAGTATAAGAACCCCTTTTTGATGACAAAATGTTTAGAAGACTTCCACACAATAGTACTTATACCATTGGTTGAGAAAATACAGAATGACAACAAGTTTCTATTAATATTCAATAATGCTGAATTTGAAGTTTATTCATTACAAAAACATGTTATTTATTCAGAAGCTATGATTGCTTATTTATTATACCAAATCATTTCATTACACAGATCTCTTGCAAAAACTACATGACCTCTTAGGGGTCCATAGCCTTTGGGTTGAAAAATATCATTTCAGTTTAAAATTTTTTTGGCATTAGCATAGTTGTCATTCTGCCCACTTGTTAACTACAAGATTGGAATACCTTCTTCTCCAATCATATACTTTGGATTATATATTTAATGCTACTTCTCCTATTCAAGTCACCACAGGGTGTACACTTCAGTTTATTAGTATGCCTTTCATATTCTTTCCATTGCTCTTGAGTCACCTAAATTCTATATAGTTTTGGGGAAAATATTAGAGTTTTAAAAGGTTGGTTTTTTTTAATCAAGGAGAAGCCTGGGACCATTGAAAGTACAGTTTCCTAAATGCTATTTAGCTTGCTCCCTTCCTTGTATTCAGTTTTGTGTCCACTCATTGTCCATTTGCACAGCCTGGCCAAGAAACATGGAAGAATTTAAGAAACCGCAATAGATATTTTTCATCCATTTTGTTTTTCCTTTGTAGATTATTAGACTACTTGATCTCGTCTGAATAATTCTGTAACTCAGTGATGAGAATCTGTAGTACCCTGGGGCTTAATGAAATAAGTATCATGTTGTCATCCACAAACCAAAGCATCTTTTCTGTTTGTATTCTGAATAGAACAGACATCTCCCATGACAGCAGTTAACACCTTCTTTATACCTTGCTTTATATCAATATTCAGAGGATCATTAAAGAAAGTTAACTCTGTGGTGGCTCTGCCAAGAAATTTTATAGTATATTTAAATATATCTTTGTATATATCCATAGAAATATATGTATAAATACATAGAGGAGACATTTTGTTATATAGCTCCGTCAAATGTTTCTTAAATGTGATCAATAAGCACTAAACACAATAGTATTCTCTACAAGAGAATAAAAATCAATTTGCGTGATTGTGAAGATATGGTCTATTATAAAAAATCATTTACAAGTGCCTGCCTATTCCCTGGACTTGGATGATCAGGATAAGGAGGGGACTAAAAATCTCATCTTATGGAGATTGATTTCCTGTTTAAGTACCATTTAAACTCTGGTCCCTCCACATTCTGCAAGTTTGTGAAAATATCAACACAAAAGCCCCAGAACACACTCTTCTTTGTTTGGCATTAGAGGTCTTCCCGATGTGGCACCATACTTCTTTTCCAGTCTTAATTCATATCATTCTCCTTCACATGCTCTGTGTTAAAACCAAAATGTACTACTTTCTCTCTCTTAGACACACCCTACATTTTTTCATTTCTTTACTTAAACAAGCTATCTCCTATTCAGAGGATTTTCTTTCTTCCCTTCTTGTTCTGATAAATTCCTGTCCTCTTTAAAGCCCAACTTAAATGGGACCTCTTTTGTAAAGACTTTGTTAATCCTTTAGGTCAGTAAGATTCTTTCCCCCTTTGACCTCATGAAGATCTTTGTTTTACAATTCTCTAATCGGCTTTTTATGCAGTATGTGGATTCAACAGAACTTTTTGTGCTTTATCCCTATACTGGACTGGAAGTTCTATGAAGCCAGAGATTATGACTTATCTTAACTTTTTATTTGTATTACCCCTAGTGCCTAGTATAGGGTACTATACCCAATAGGCACTTGATAAATATTTGATGAATGAATAGATGGACCAATGTTTAATGAATGATATAGGGTGTTGTTGGTGTTGGTGTTTAGTCATTCCAGTCATATCCAACTTTTCGTGCCCCATTTTGGGTTTCTTGGCAAAGATACTGAAGTGGTTTGCCATTTCCTTCTTCAACTCATCTTAAAGATGAGGAAACTGAGGCAAACTGGGTTAAGTGACTTGCCCAGGATTACACAGCTACTAAGTGTTTGAGACCAGATTTGAACTCAGTAAGAGGAGTCTTTCTGACTGCAAGCCCAGTGCTCTGTCCACTGTACTGTGTAGCAGCCCTTGATGACATATGGTACTTGGTTTCTTTCCTTTGCCTTTCCTTTTTCTATGATTAGCAAACTCTAGTTCTAAGTCCATTTGCTTAGCACGGACAGTTAAAAGGTTCTTTGCTCAATGACAGACCAGCTAGCATGACTTACCAGCTCTGATTATGTCTTGAGGAGACTTTCCATTGATATCATTGTTTATAACTAAGAAAAAATTGTGATTTTACCAAAGGTCCCATAACTACTGTCTTATGGTTCATTCAATAATTAGCTTTTAAAAATTTTGTCAAAGGGTACAACTAGGTGCACACAACTGGGTTTAAGTTACAGTGAGGCAGATTTAGAACTGATGTCAGAAAAATCTTCTTACTAAGCAGAACTGTCCAAAAGAGGTAGGGACGTTTTCCTGGAGATAGTGTTTTCAGTAGAGCCCATGATGGAAATACTAGATGATCCATGATGTGGCAAGTTTAGGTACATATTGGATGATGTTCCACAATTTGATTCAACAAACATTTATTAAGCCTGTAGCATACGCAAAGCATGTCCTGGGCACTAAGCATATAATAACATGACTATAATAGTCCCTGTTGTTGAGTACCTTACAGTTTACTGTGGATGGGAAGTTAGAAGGTATAAAACCCATACATAAGTAAATCCAAAGCAGTTTTACATGGGAAGCAACCTGGTGCAGTGGGGGAAAAGCATTAGCTCTGGGGTCAAAAGACTTGGGTTGAAATTTTGTTTCTGTCTATGTGACCTTGGACGAGTAACTGAACTTCCCTGAGTCTCAGTTTTCCTGGTCTGCAAAATGAAAGAGGTGAACTAGTTGGCTTCTGAGGTCTTTTCCACCTCAAACCCTAGGATCCTGTGATCCCCTGAGCTAGGAATTCATGGACAAGGCTTCTGAACAAGGTTTCATGATGGATGTAGAACCCAGGTTAAACTTTCAAGGAAAATAAGAATTCTGCTTTGTAAAGATGAGGAGAAACATCATTCCAGGCATGGACCAGAGTTTGAATGAAGATACGGGTAGTAGAAATGGATTCCTGCATCAGGAATGTGAATTCAACAGAACTTTTTGTGCTTTATCTCTATACTAGACTGGAAGTTCTATGAAGTTCTATGAAGTCAGAGATTATGACTTACCTTACTTTTGTATTACCCCTACTGCCCAGTATAGGGTACTATACCCAATAGGAACTTGATAAATATTTGTTGAATGAGTAGACGTACTAGTGTTTAATGGATGCCATAGGGTATTGTTGGTGTTGGTGTTTAGTCATTCCAGTTATATCCAAATTTTACTAGTCTGGCTATAGCACAGAGTTTGTAAAAAGGTTGTTGTGTGAAATATCTGAAAAGTAGGCAAGAGCTAGATAATCAACTTTGTTTTAGACTTATTGATTTTGAGACATTCAGTTGAGTTATATATCTTAAATGCTAGGCTAGAGAGTTTGTATTAAATATTGCAGCAACAAGGAACCATTATGGAGGTGTGTGTGTGTGTGTGTGTGTGTGTGTGTGTGTGTGTGTATGTGTGTATGTGTTTAATATCAGTAGAGTGACATGGTCAGAACTGTCCTTAGGAGGATTTTTTGGGTAACTTGCTATGGATAAATTAGGGGGAAGAAAGCCTAGAAGAAAAGTCTGAGCTAGAGTGGTGATTGTAAGTGAGGAAAAGGGGACACAAGGGGAAAGATCTTGTGGAGACAGAAGTGAGGGGCCTTGGCCACTGATTGGCTATGTTGAGGCAAGAGAGAGGGAAAATTCAAAGTTATAAAACTATGGGACTAAGAAAATCATGTTGTCTTCAACAGAAATAGAGATACTTTGAAGGTGTGGGGCCTCATGTTGAAGGAAGATAATGAGTTCCATTTTGGATATGTTAATTTTGAGCTGACTTAGATGATAGCTCAGGTTCTAATTTTGAGATTTTCTGATTCATTAAATACCTGCTCCGTACTGAGCATTGCGTTAGGCACTGGACATCAAAAGAGAACTGTGATACAAAGCTCTTTCACTCAATCAGTTTAGAACTTGTTATATATGGAGAAAGAATTATGACAAAATGGCTGAATGAGAGATTTTTGTCTACTTAGGTTTAGCTCTCAGCTTTATCACCAAAGAAGAACAAAAAATGTGCTAAATAAAGTAATAAACGCTTTAATAAGAGTAGGAAGGAAACATTTCCTCTCAAGATAATTCACAAAACCACAACAGAAGCTGCCCTGTGCTCATTTCTCTCATTCCTAGCTCTGTTCAGTGTTCCTCCCAGCACACCTTACTGGACCTGCATTCTGAACTCCCATATCTATGATGGCACCCTCTCCCTTCTATGAATTTCCCCTTGGCTGTGACCCAAACAGACTCCTTTACCCCTTAAAAAGGGGTAGTATGCCTAGCCTTTATAGTATGGATGGGAGAAAATGGGAGAGATATGGATACTGAGGAACCCGGTAGTACAGGGCCTGATCCAACACATTATCTGGAAAGGAAGAGAATGGATTTCTGATAAGAAGGCTAAGATAGTGAGCATGGACTCAGCACCTGAACAGCAAAAATAGCCCCAAATAAATTAAAGGGCAAAAAAGGCAACTAAAAAGGGCAAATGTTGGGAACTTCTAGCAACATGACACATT
>CM053581.1:447521004-447541943 GCA_028627135.1 Pseudochirops cupreus
ATATATATATATATATATATATATATATATATATATATATATATATATATATATATGAATGCATCACAGAAAGTACAGTCTAGATAAATCAGCAAAGAGACTAATAAGGAAAAATGAGCAACTCTTCTAGAAAAGAGCACAATACATTAATTACTAAAGAGTAATTCTACTAATACTAAGGATTAATTAAAAGATTAATTACAAAGGTAACACAAAAAGTCCCTGATGAAAGGAAAAACAAGACAGTAAATTATATCAGAATGAAATGAAAGTAAGAAACTCCAGAATGACTCAGAAGAGAAATTTAAAAATTAAAAGAAGAAATGAATTCGGATATCAGGGTAGAAATCAGAACTTTCAAGGGAAAAAAATCAGTATGGCAAATAATAGAGTAGCTAATTTGAGATATTCTCTAAAGCTATAGAGGCTCTAAAAAAAAGAAAGACAGGATTCACACTTAAGAATATGGAAGTGGAAGAAAGATTAGCTGAACAGAAATAGAAGACAGCAACATGGAAAGAATTATGAATTTGAAGCATCAACTTTTCCCCACTATCCCCAACAACGCCATCACCTCTATCATACACAAGGGCAAATATAGCAATGACTCAAGTCTCTTTTCTCATGCAGTGTAGGACTGAACTGTTGTATATTGAGAGAGAATTCTGGCAGTGACACGTGGGTTTTATTTCATTTATAGCTAGGATTATGTGGTTGGACTAGCTTAAGTGGGGCACTATCACTGTGCAAGCTACAATTTGGCGTTCTAAGCTTGAGTTACCAGCTTAATCATGCTGTGCATGAGTAGATAGGAATCAAGTCTTGGAACTCGAGCTATTCATGCATTAACAACGTAACATGCTCTGAGGTTTTTGTCTCTTAAGTTTAGAAATAAGGATAATAATAATTCACAGCTCACTTGGGTCATTGTCCTTGTTCCCACTCAGCTCCTTCCTTTCTCTTGATAATTAATTAAATTAACCATCTGGTTGCATTTATTGAAGCAAAATTGACAGTAAAAATATATTAGTAAAGGCTAAAGTAGTATCTTATTGGTCAATTTCCTTTTCTGTCTTCTCCTAGTGTATGGGTTAACCCAAATGGAAGCCCAAGGGTGATTCAATTGCTTTGAACCTTGTGAATTTGCTCCAGGGGGAATGCCCACCCCAAGACACACACGGTCTTCCAACATTTTCACAGCCTTGGCCAAATTTAAAAAGTGAATAGTCTCAGAGTGTACACTTAAAATTCAAGCCCTAGAGAATATAAAGAAAAAAGCTTACTTTTTTTCAAAGTCTCTCAGCTTGCAGAATTTCATTATGATATCTCAAAATTCTCCAGCCTGATGTTATAGCTCTAAACTTTTGTATGTTTGTCTCCTAAAAAAGTGAACATACAGGGAAACAAATACTTGCTGCTCAGTGGGAGGCAGCCACAGAAAGTACCACAGTTCTTAAAAGCCAGAGCTACTGACTCTGAACACAGGAGGTGCAAGCTCAAGTGAGATGATGTATATAAAGCCCTTTGCTAATTTTAAGGCACAGCATAAGTATTAGTTGTTATTTTTAATATTACCTTCAGAGAAAGTCCAGTTTCTCTTTGGAGAACTTCAATGCTTAAGAAGTTTTCCCTTCGTCGTTGTCAGTGGTATCTGATTTTGTAACCCCATTTGGAATTTTCTTGATACAGATACTGGAGTTGTTTGCCATTTCCTTCTCAAGCTCATTTTATAGATGAGGAATCTGAGGCAACAGGGTTAAGTAACTTGCCCAGGGTCACACAGCTAGTGAGTGTCTGAGGCTGGATTTGAAATCAAGAAGATGAGTCTTCCTGACTCCAGCACTCTCTCTGACTGCATCTGTCCTGACTCTGGCATTCTAGCCACTGCATCATCTAGCTGCTCAAGTTTTTCCTTGTATTAAGCCCAGACCTGCTTCTGTTCACAGTGCCTGACATGTATTAAATGCTTCATTAATGTGCAATGTCTCTGTCTCTCTATCTATCCATCTGTCTCTCTATTATTTATCATCTATCACCCATCTATCTCTATAATCATCCATCTAGCCATCTATCAATCATCTATCACCCATCTTTTCCTCTCTCTTTCATTTCTTCATCCATCTATTTGTCCATCTTTCTATCATTTCCTCTCTGTCTCTTACTCTCTTTGTGTCTCTGTCTCTGCCTCTCTCCCTCTTCCTAACTTTGACACATTGCTCTAAATGTGATCTCCCCTCTACAGAACACTCCTCAAATGCTTGAAGACATTTATTATTTCCACCTAAGTATGTCTTTTGTTTTGTTTTTTGTCTCTTCCAGCTAAATATCTTTAGTTTTTTCAATGAATTTTTGCATTGTATGGTTTCTCTACCTTTCACCATCCTGGACACCCTCCTCTGAACATACTTCATCTTGTCAATATCCATTTTAAAGAAATGAACAGAATCTCTTCTATATAGTCTCATCAGGGAGGAATAAACTGGAATGGTCACAATCCCTGGTTTGGACAGTGTAAAATGCAGTCTAAGCTCACATTAGCATTAATGGCTGCCATCTCACACTGTTGACTCATATTGAAGTAAAAATAACCTTGGATCTTTTTGATAAGAACTGTCTGGTCACACGTTTATGGCAGGGCTCTAGATAGTGGCAAAGTAAACTAAATCCAGAATGCATTCCCATTGATTGGAGAATGGCTGAAAAAATTGTAGCATTATAAATGCAGCAGAATATTATTGTTCTGTAAGAAATGACTGAAATAAGGAATCCTGAAAAATAAAAGAAGGCTTTAATAAATGGAAGTAGAATGCAGAGAGTAGGCCCAAAAGAACAATGTACAAAATTATTACAATAAAAACATTAAGATGCTTCAAACACAGATCAATTGTAGTAACTACTTCCAGAGAAAAGAAGAGTAAATATATACTTCTTTCCTCTTCATAGAGAGATGGGGGACTACAGGTGTGGAATGCTGCATCTTCTTTCAGACAAGTGTCACATTGCCAGCTGTGTTTTGCTCATTTATGTCTTTGTTACAAGAAAGAATTGAGTGGGGGAGGAGTGTGTTTGGGGAACACGTTTGTATTTAAAGAGGGTCAAAAGTAATTAATAATTTTGGGAAAATATATTCAAGATTATTGAAACAGTTATCCATTAGTCTTTAAAAACAGTGCTTCAACACAGGTAAAGACAACTCTACAAGCCTCAGGATGGAAGGAGATACCTAAACGCAGAGAAAGATATGGAAAGACTATAGTTAAAATGGAGACTGAAGCAAAACTCGTTATCGTTCTCTTTCATGTCTGGTTTTGCTTTTTTTTTTTCTTTTCCCAGTGATCACTCATTGGTTACAACCCTTCTATATGACCAAACTATTGTACAATGTGAAAGTATTTGCAGATCCTATACATGATTGCACGCCACCATGGGGGGGGGGAGAGGGAGGGAAGAAAATCTGAAACTCAAGTGATTGTGGAACTGAATCTTGTAAACTAAAAGTAAATAAGTAAATAAAAAAAATTTTAAAAAAATAGTGCTTCAATTCAGCAAATATTTATTAAATAAGTAACTTCCATGGCCAAGGCATTATGTAAAAACAGAAGTGAAAGATCATTTGCCTTTAAAGAGCTTCAACTCTTCTGAGACCACCGTAACATGGACACGAGTAAGTGAATATAAACAATTTAAAGCATCGGAGGGTGCTAACATGGGAGAGAGCGGAGGATCATGAAAGGTCTCAGGATAAGGCATATGAGCTGTGTTTTGAAGGTTTCTAAGGGCAGAAGTTAGGAGAAATGGCATCCCAGACTTGGGAGCCAGCCTGTGGGAGCAGGAGATGGAGTGTGGTCTACCAGGGTCAGTTAGCAGGAGAGACAGCAGAGTTTTTGAAAGGAAGTGATAAAAAAGACTATGAATGTAGGTCTAAACCGCGTTGGGATGTTTAAATATAAAAAAAGAGGTTTGCATTTTATCCTGTGAACACAGGGAGCCAGTGAAGTCTTGAGTGTAGGAATAACATGGGAAGATCTATATTTCAGGAATATAAATTCTAGACAGTATCCTATTCACCCTGAATTGACTTTATGTGGAATTTTAGGGGATGGGATCCTACCTACTCTTTATCTGAAGTCTTTCAAATCTGAGACACTAGAAGGCCTATACTTGAGGAAACTCACCATTCAGCAGAGATCTCAAGCCTCAGAAAAGGAAATAGAGGGCTTGCATTGAAGGGCACTCCCATTTATCAGACATCTTGAGCAGGTACATTCATGATACCAAACCTCAGGTCCTAGAGGGCCAGTAAACCATGGGGACTCAGTGATCAGTAATCAGGTGATTTCTATATGTCTAAGTATATCTCCTCATGTGTTGACTCCCTCTAAATTAGGGAAATTCACTGCATCAATTTGAATGAGGGGTCCTTGAGTTTGAGATATTTAAAAAGGAGGAAGAGACATGATCAGTTTCTCCTACACTTTTTGATTCCTTCCTTTAGTGGCAAATTCTTCTCCAAAATGATTGCCGATATGGAAACCAAAATGTCCATACTAAGGACAGCAAAAATAAATCCATGCACATGACTTATGTGTCCAAAGGAGATTTATTAAAGGCTCCTCCTCAGTGGATGTTCAGTCATTTCAGTTGTGGGATGCTGTCTGCCTCCAAATCTCTGTCCAGTGTGGCAGCTTACCAGACTGGGGAGATATGGAAGCTCTCAATATAGATTTCCAGTCTGCACAGGAAAAAAATCACCTTCAGGATATGTTAGAGATTCTCTCTCTCCTTTCAGATGTCCAGTTTGGTGACTAGGAGCAAAGTACCGTTTATCATTTCCATTTCCAGATCTATATCTTAGAATCCATCAGCATAGTAATTGGTTTAGGGGGAAGGAACATTTTAGAGCAGGAACATTTCTGATCTACTCAAGGTTGGACCACAAATGGGATATGGAGGGTCCTTCTATGATGCCAAATTTTATAAGGCCATCTATTTCCAGCTGTTTATGAAGTTACCATTGGAAAAAGAGGAGTTGACTTTCTTAGCTAACTCCAGAGATGAAAGAAACAAGGATGCCTCCCTTGAGTTTGATGCTAGTACAGCAGGTAATCCAATACCAAATTTATCATAGTTGAGTTTGTTAAGGAATGGCAAAATTCTGAAGCCAGGTGAGAATGTTATGCCTCCTCTAGAGAGAATTTGGAGTTTTTGTTCATTTCTGGAAGCAAGGAAGGGGCAGCAGTGGATAAAGTGTCAGGCCTAGAGTTCAAAGAAGATCTGAGTTCAAAACTGGCCTTGGACACTTATTAGCTGTGTGATCCTGGGCAAGTCACTTAACTCCCTTTGCTCCAGTTTCCTTATCTGCAAAATGAGCTGGAGAAAGAAACTGGAAACCACTCTAGTATCTTTGCCAAGAAAACCCCAAATGGGGATCATGAAGAGCTGGATATGACTGAAACAACTGAACATACATATGAAAATATAAATTCATTTACATTCCTCAGACTGAATAAGGTTAGCACTTACAACTCCACAATTCTGATAATTAAAACCACAAATCTGACAATAAAGGGAGTATAGCACTATAGAGACCAGACACCATGGAAAGTGTGGCAGTTAAAGTTGGGTTGGCTTGACCATCAATCACCCTACCATTTTGGGCTGAAGCTACATGGGGGGGCCTCAAGTGTCTGAACACAAGGTTTTCTCTGATTCAGACTTTAAGAAATAGCTGCCTGCCATTTCTGCCTGCTGCCTATAGCTCCAGAAGCTGACATGTTTGTGCCCTGGATGCCATGCTTAGTCACCTCAAGACCCTGTTGGGTGGAGGCCCCAAACCACTGATATTTTCCCCCTTCTATGACAAGAACCTTGCCCCCTCCTTTATGCCCCACGCTTTGTGATTCAGAGTCATGGTCTGCTGAGGAGAATACAACCCAATCATTTTCTTCTGCTAACTCCCCTGGAACTCTCGTGTCCATCTGCTTCCACCCTCCACAGTACGTATCCTTCTCTGCTCTTCCATTGTGCTTTCTGATACCGCTAAATTTATTTACATTTATGAATAAACTTTGCTTTGGTCTATTTCTTTTCACGTCACACTCTTTTCACCTTCTATTGTTCATAGAATCCTGACTCTTTCCAGATGACACTCCATCCCTGGCCACCACCTGTAATCCTGTAACTTCTCTAATGCTGGGCAAAACCTGTCTCCTGAACATCCACATGCACACAGATCAGACTGTCAGTCATACATATCTTTCAAGCAGGAACTAGCCTGTTCCTTGTTCTCCAGTGTCACTTCTAGACTCTCCCCATGCTGCTATCACTTCCTTAAATTGATCCATCCATTTGTATCTCTCAGTCCAGAGCCTTGAGGCCATGCTGTTTGCCTCCAGTCTTCCTTCAGCCTTTCTCAGTGAAGTTAGTACCTGGCTTAGTGTTCTCCTTTATATCTGTACTAGGAGCAGCTAGGTGGCACAGTGGATAGAAGGCCAGACCTAGAGTCAGGAAGACCTGAATTCAAGTGTGACCTCAAAGTGACCCTGACAAGTCACTTAATCATGTTTGCCTTAGTTCCCTCATTTGTAAAATGAGCTGAAGAAGGAAATGGCAAACACTACACTATCTTTGCTGAGAAAATCCTAAATGGGGTTAGAAAGAGTCAGACAGGACAGGAACGACTGAACAGCAACCATACCACCTGTCCTCCTGCCTTCATTCTTAGGGAATTCAACATATATGTTGATGACCCCTTAAATTCCCTGGCCCCTCAGTTTATCAACTTTCACAGCTCCAAGGACCATTTTCACTTAACTACCAACAGTGGTGGTGAAACCTGAAATTTTATCATTGTAATGCCACCTCTGCAACCTTGAGCTCTAAAATTCCCCCTTCTTAGCATAACCTCTTCTCTTTCCATTGGTCCCTCTGCCTCACTCTTCCTAAATCCATTCTACCTCCTCACAATGACCGTCTGTCCCTCCGTCATCATCTGTTTCCTTCTCCATCACCTTCTTTTCTGGCCCCACCTCCTTCTTTTAATAGTCTGGACCCTATAATTGACCAGCTCAACTATAAGTAATTCAATTAAAAACCGATATTAATTATTAGCTTCATTCTTATGCTAATAGTAACAGCTTATATTTATATAATGCTTGAAAATTTAGAAACACTTTACCCTGGCCATCTGTCATACCTGGGATGCCCTCCTTCCTTATTTCCACTCAGAGAGTCCATTTCATCCTTTGAAATGCAGCTCAGGCAACGTCTTCCTCATGGAAGGATTCTTGATCTGCTACATGCTAGTGCTCTCCTTCCCATAATGCCTTGTATGTAACGACTTTGCATATATTTGCATTTGTTACCTTATATTTATGCTGTGTTTATTTTTACACGTACCTCTTCTCTCCCCCAGTAGAATGAGGGGACAGATTGGTTTATTCTTTATACTTGTATCCCTATAACCTGGCGTGTTCCTGGTACATAGTAAACGTTTAATTTACTGATTATCTTAATAGATCCTTATAACAACCCTGTGAGGTAGGCAATGCAGGTAATATCATTGTCATTTTAAAGATGGAGAAATTGATCCTCAGAAAGGTAAACGAATTTGCTCAAGCTCAGATGAGATTAGAACTCAGGGCTTCAGATAACAAATCCAATGACTTTTCAATCACAACTTGCTTCCCTTCCCTGTATCTTATAGACCACAATAAGCTATTCCGTTTATACTTCACTGGAAAAAAGGGATCACTTTTCCTAAGAGATTAGCTCTTTAATTTCAAAGGAATGTTTTCCAGAGCAGGGAATAACTAGGTATGCCTTGAATTCATGGTTTCAAATCGGATTATAGGCAAGGTCTTTTGGGTTTCTTTGCAGGTAACTTTATTCTTTGGTCTCTCAGTCTGGGGTACTTTTCTGTGGGAGGCCCAGGACCTTGGCCTTGATTCAGCAGTGTCTAGACAAATAGGAAATTTGGGTCTGGGCTTGTTTCTTTTTCCATTGTTTAAGAAAGGGCCAGGTGGAGTCAATGGGAGAAGAGGTTGTTCCCACCCTTTTCTGCCACCAGAACCAAGGAAAATGACTCTTTATAATTGATTCCCTCCTTTTCTACCCCTCAGTACTTGACCCAGTTTATTCCTTGTAGCTGCAGGTCAGATTCCTGTAAACTCAAAAAGCTCTTTTCTTTGTAGAAGGAACATTCCACTGCCCTAAGCTTTGATGGTGATTCTGGTTTGTTTCCAGGGCAGTGCAAGAGCTTATTTTCATCCCAATTTGGTTACCAAGATGCACATGAAATAGCCTAATCTAATCAATGGCTGGATGTACAATTAATTAATAGAGGAGATTTAACATGACCAGGTGGGGCCCTCTATTGAAGCGTTGGATTCTGTTTTCTAAAAATGGGTTTATAAAAAAAAAATTAAAAAATTAAAAGAGGCAGCTGGGTGGTGCAGTGAATAGAGCACTGGCCCTGGAATCAGGAGGACCTGAGTTCAAATCAGGTCTCATACACTTGACACACTTACTAGCTGTGTGACCTTGGGCAAGTCACTCAACCCCAATTACCTTGCCTTTCCCCCTCCAAAAAAAAAATAATAAAAAATAAAGATGGGTTTATGTGTCCCTTTTGGGTAGAAGGAGAGACAATTTAACATTTTCTGGAATAATTAATTTTCACCAATTCCTCATAGCAAGAAAAAAAAGGAAGATAACTAACAATAGGTAACATTTATATAGCACTTATTATTTGTCAGGCACCGTGCTAAGTGCTTCACAATTATTATCTTGTTTGATCCTTACAACAAGTCTGGGAGGTAGGTGCTATTATTATCCCCACTTTACAAATGAGAATGCTGAGGATAGCTGTGTGGCCCTGGGCAAGTCACTTAACTTCTGTCTACTTCAGGGGTAATAATAACACCTACCTCCCAGAGTTACAGTGAGGAACAAATGAGATATTTGCAAAAGGTCTGACACAAAGTAGGTGCTTAATAAATGCTTTCCCCCCTTCCTTTGTGATAAGTTGTAACCTACTTATACCTTTTATTCATCTCTCCATTGGTCTTTGGGTGATGATAATTTTTAACTCATTCGATTCATATGATTCTTAGCCATTAAGCCATACCACTTAAAATATTGATATTAAAAAGATGAACCTTTATTTAAGGGGAAATACTGGAATTGTTAAAAGAGCTTTGAAATTTTCTAAAGGCCAATCCACTCTCCTCTTATTTAATTCTAGGCCAACTCTATTTTCTAGGAGGCAAGCAACATCAGCCCAAGACAGACAGACAGACAGACAGACAGACAGACAGACAGACACACACACACACACACACACACACACACACGAGGAGAGGGAGGGAGCGAGGGAGGAAAGGAGAGGTAGAGGAAGCAAAGGAGAGGGAGAGGGAAAGAGGGAGAGAGGAGAGACAGAGACAGAAAGAGAGAGAGAAAGAAAGAGAGAGAGAGAGAGAGAGAGAGAGAGAGAGAGAGAGAGAGAGAGAGAGAAACATAAGCTGTACAGATTGCCTAATACATACAATAGCCTATTGACTAGACCACAGGCATTATTCAACTACTTGGTTTTTTCCTGTGTGGATAGTTGGCACAAAACTCATTTGAGTGATTATCACATTGAGTGATCTTGTTCCAGGGACTCTATGATGTTTTGGGCCTATTTCTTATCCAGAGGACCTCACCATCTTTATGGAATCTTCTCAATTTGGAATCTGGGATAGAGCTTCTCTTCACACTTTTGGTGTAACTATTTTTTTTTTCCATTTTCTGTGCCACAACTAATTAAGAACATATTTATGATTAGATATTAAGTAAAATTATCTTTCTTTTTATATGTCCATATAGATGTATTGTATATTTGTTTTATGTTGTTGTGGTTGTGATTTGTCCTTCATTTTTGAAGAGGACCATGAAATCAGGAAGATGATGGCATGACTTGTAAATGAATTGGATTTAAGAGACAGGACTGTGCAGGTCACCAGCCTCACTTTATTCTCTGGAGCCATCTGGATCCAGGTCAGATATAGGTCAGGACAACTGGAAATGGCCCTGGATGCAGTGGGACACCTTGGCCTTTTAAAGCTAAGGTCTTTTAAGCTAAGTTCTGATAATGATAATATATGCAATGATAAATAGACTGATATGGAATCTTGTATAATTTTGACAAAGGCATAGGAAATACTTTACTAGAGGAGAGTTTTAAGACAGAATTTTGCTTTAAGAAATCAAATGCTTTTTTTTTTAGTCAGTACAAAGTCAGTAGAGTACAATCATGTATCTATATCTTTCAGTCAAATGGATATTGGTCTAGAAGTGATCTACTCTGGAAGAGTGCTTTTAAAACCCTACCTGTTCTCTCCTTGGTTGGTTGGTTGTTGTCTTTCATTCCCAAAGAAGACCAAAATGATATCACTATGTTGGAGTCAACGTAAAGCGTGTTTGACTGTGGCTGATTAAACCTATGTAAGATCGGGATGCTCTACCACAGGTTGGGCATAAATAGGCCGCATGAACATTTGCACATCTCATGTCTCTTGAGGTACTGCAATTCTGCTTCCCTCATAGAGCACATCTTCTTCTTTGACGAGGGCACACCATGCTGGCTGGTCTTGTGCCAGCATCTCCCATGTCTCACAATTGATTTCAAAGTTCTTCAGGTCTGGGTTCTCTTCTAATAAATGCCCCCATCAGGGATATACTCAATGCGTGTATAGAATATCCTTATGAGTGTTTTACATATGTGAAACTAGTTATATGGGTAAACCATGGTTGATCTTCTCTCAGTTGCATTTTTCTGGAAATAAGATCTTTTTGTAACTTGGCCTCTTTCAGATACAAAGGTCCAACATATGTGAGAAGATAACTAATAATAAGGGTGACATATATTAAGAATGATATAGAAATTATCAGAAGCAAATCAGAGAATTAATTTCATCCAATCAACTAATTACAGTCAGTATAAAATCATACAGCCTTGCTGTTGAAATTGACTAAATTTAAAATGGAACTGTCAAATGTCTCGGCTTTTATTGGCTGGACAGGCTTGATGGTCAGGAAAATAGTGAGATGAGTTTGGTACTTCTACCTACTTTCAATGTCTGCCAGTATCCAGTCAATTAGTGACTTCATGATAGTACCTGTTTGACTAGGTCCCCTATTGCAGCACACTGGTCAAGTGTTTTATACAAAGTAGACCAAAAAAAGAAAATTGTGCATGATTTGCACATGTAACTGTAAATTCCTATTATATACAACTTGTTTTTCCTTTTAAACCTGTGACTTTTGAAGTTGCCTTGCTTGTGTCTGCTTTTGGCCTTCGTTCTGTTCTCTTCTCTCCATTTTTAACAAATCCTGTTGTGACTCCTCTCCTGTTCTCTCTTATTCTCCCTCCACTTTTTTTTTTGGAATTATAGACAATTTACTATAACGAAAATGCTGTTAAAAAAGCTTTGAAAGACAATAACTCAGATTAATGAAATGATTAACCATGACTCTAGGGGACCTTTAATGAAGCACGATACTTATCTCCTGGAAGAGAGGTGATAGACCATGCAGAAAGAGAGATACATTTTTGGACATGACCAATATAGGAATTTGTTTGGCTTGACTATTCACATTTGTTATGGGGGTTTAAGTTTTTTTTTTTCCCAATAGGAGTGGACAGAGGAGGAAGAAAAAAAAATGCTTGTTATTTGAAAATAAAAAAATATCTATCTTATCCCAAACTATACTCCTCTCTATTCCAAATATTTAAACAAGCACTTTTCCTCATTCCAGGCAGAGAATTCATTTCCAAGAGCAGATAAATCAACCATTCAAGCTCCTTTTTGTAAGTGTAAAGAGACACAGAAAAAGAGAGACACTGACATTTAATGTAATCCAATCTATCAACAGAGGATGAATTCACATGGATTTAAAAAAAGGTACACCCAGAGATCAGTAAACCTCACTTCAGCTGCTCTATTGAGGTCTTGACTCACTGCTGCAGGTTGTTTAATTAGTCACATTAATCCAGCAAATGACAGCAGAATGCTTAGTAAAGCTGTCTAACTGGGACATTTCTAGGGAACCTTGTTGTTTAATTAAGAAATAATGGATTGTGTATATAGTGTGTAGACTTCAGGGTTGTAAAAGGTGCTTATGCCTGGCTCAATACAATGGCTTTTAAAATGACTACTCAAATAAATTGACTGTTATTATGGTACATGGATTTAAAAGGGGTCATAATTCACCAACAAATTTTATTTTAGCTTTTACAGCAATCAATTATAGTTGGGGATACTGAAAGGTGCCTAGATTAAATAAAGATGAAAAGTAATTAATAATGATCTTCATAATAACATATATTTATATAGAGCTTTATAGTTCATAATGTTCTTTCCTTTTTTAAGGAATAGAACTTTTAAGAGCAAAAGAATGAATGAGTGAAGGAAGGATTTGTAAAGTCCTCATTGTTGCTTGTCTTTCATTTTGATAAGGATCAATGGCATCACAGGGTAATTTCTTGACTTTTGTGTGAATTAGATTTAAGTGAGGCAGAGTTGCACAAAGTCATCATCTTCACTCTCTCTACCATGGTCATTGAAGTCCAGTAATGAGACAAAAACCAAGATGATTGGTATTAGCCTGGAGTGCAGTGGATGACCTTGGCCTCTTTGATGTCTGACCAAGCTGTAGGCAGTACTGAAGTAGCTACTTCGGCCACCTTCATGGCCATTGGAACTAATTGTTCTCATTTGCCCATTCTGTTAGGGGAAGTCTTTACATGCTTAAGTTAGATAAAAACCTTATCTGGGTTTGTCAGTTACCTTCAGCCTCAGTTTACTGAGGTGGCCACTGTGCATGCTACTGCTTCTTGGAGCAACGGATGAGAGTTGAGTGCCGAGTAGATGCCAAAGATGGATGAGCAGCCCTGAAAAGGGCTTGGCAAGCCCTCACACCAGAATCATTAGTCCTCCTTGAATCCCCTGACTATGTGACAAGCACCATACTAAGTACTGGGCATGCAAAAATAGAGGAAGAGTGTCCCTGCTCTTATGTAGCCCATTTTCTCATGTAGGAGGTGACTGGGAAAAAAAAAAGGTAGAGAGATAAAGAGAGAGAAGACAAAGCAAACCAAGTCATTGCAAACGACAACATGGAATCGTAAACTTTTATTATTTGTAGAACATTTTAAAATGTACAAACCCAAATCATCTTGTTTCTATGACTACTTTCTAAAATTATTTTCTCTATATAAATCTTGTTTTGTCACCATCACATTTGCCACCAAACTGTGCCGAATGTTTGGTATGCAATGGAAGAGTAAAAACAGTCCTTGTCCTCAAGTAACTTACTTTCTAATTGGGGAGGCAACATAACTTCAGAAGAGGCTAGTGGGTGGATAGTGAACTGGTGTCAAGAGTCAGAAAGACCAGGGTCAAGTCCTGTCTCAGATCCCAACTGTCTGGGTGAGCTCATTCAACCTCTCAATGCTCTCCATAGCTCTTTTATACTCTAAGTTGCTGAGAAGGGACAGACCTGAAACGGCAGAAGAAGTTTCCCTTCTACCAATGAAATCCCAGGTCCAGCTGCTATCTCTTTGTCATTGTTGTAGTCCTTATTTCCAAAAGTATTGTTGGTGTGAATGTTCATCTTCATTCTGCATTGCTTCCTTGTATTGTCCATAGTTTGTTGATGTAATAACATTCCATCATATTCATGATTTGTTCGGACAATCTTCAAACATTGGATACATTGTCAACTTCCAGATTTTTGCTATTTTAAATATAGTAGCTAGAAATATTTGTATATGGATAGGTCTTTCTACCCTAGAGTCTTTAAGTTCCTTAGAGTATACTCCTAGTAGTGAAGCAAAGCAGGGTCGAAGTTAAAGAACATTTCCGAATTTTTGTTGTATAATTTACTCATTGATTTCTTAAGAGTGACCTGAGATTGACTAGCCGTGTAATAGCTTTTCTGTTATTTTTTAACCATTGTTGCATCAATTTCATTATTTTTCACCCTTGCTAATTTAATCAGTGTAAGTGGCATGTTTGAGCTCTTTTTTTCACATTTCTTGGATTATTAGATAATTTTATGGGGTTGCTGATAATTTAACTTCCTTCTTTATGAATGAATTCTTCATATCCATTTATTATGTATCATTGCAAAGTGATTGTCTTTTGTAAATTTTTATCAATTCTTTATTTATTTTGCCAGAGATATGTATTGCAAAGATTTTTTCACTGTCTGATTCTTTCCTTCATATTATGGATACATTTTTGTTATTGTTGAAAAAATCCTCATTATTTTTGTGTAATTTGATTAATTTCATTTGTTCTCTATGATTTCTTTTAAATTAGAGACAATTAAGAGTTTTTCAACTTTCCATAGTTATCAAAGATAAAATATTGCACCATCCTTTAATTTTTAAAAAAAGATGTTTAGTTAACTTTTAGGTAATTGATTCATTTTCACTCAATTGAATTGATTTTAAATTAAATTAGAATGGGTGTCATAGTGTAAGCTTTTAATCTTCACTACTGGGGGAGACTGAGGCTAGTGGATGGATCACTTGAATTTCAAATTTCTGAGCTATTGTAGGGCTAAAATCAATCAGGTGTCTCCAAGAAGTCTACCACTAATATTGTGAATCCTTGGGAATGGAGGGCCACCAGAGATGCCTAGTTAGGTTCAAATTTGAAAATCAGAGCAGATTAAAGCTTCTGTACCAATTACAAGAAAAGGGAGAAGGAGCCTGAAAACAAAGAAATTGTAGTAGTTATATGGCATGAAAGGCAATCCATCAACAAGCCTTCTAAAAACACTATGTTTCTAATGCTGTGTTAAGCTTCAATTATACAAACAAAAAATGAGAATAGTCCCTGGCCACAAGTAGCTTATATTTGAATTGGGGAGGCAATATGTAATTAAATTAGTATATAACAGATACATATAGGGCAGATGGAAGGTAATTTTAGTGGGGAAAACACTTGTATCTAGAAGGGAAAGAACCAGGTTGGTGTTGCTCATCATCATCATCATCACCATTATTATTTTTAATCAAATTGCTGTCCAATATTCCAAAATTCCTTTTCCAGTGCTTTGTGTTCGACATGTCTGCTGTGAGGCAATATGATGTCATGGACGGAGCTGTGGACTTAGAACTGGGAGGTCCTAGATTCAGATGCTACCTCTGACCCTCATTAGTAGCATGATCACTTAACCTCTGTCAGTTTCTTCATCTATAAAATGGAGCTAACAAAACTCTTAGATTTGACATTGTTGTGAGGATCGAGTGAAATAATACATGGAAATCTCTTTGCAAATTTCTCTTTGAAATTATAGTCACTATCTTTACACAGCATTTCATTCAAGATAATGATTTTCAAATTGTTTCCACTTATCTATTTTTCTATTTTTATTCAGCACTAGATACGTTTAAAATACTTAACTGCTTTATAGTATAATTTTATCTCTCATTATAATTCTCCCATTTTTCTTCTATTCTTTCCATTATTTCTCTTGGCATTTTTGGACTTCTGATCTTTTATTAAATATCCTACTGATATTACATGAGACCTATAGATTCATTTCAACAGTTTTATTATCTTTATTTATTAGCTTAATAATGCCATACAGATTAAATTCATATGCCAAGTTAAAAATTCTGTTTCTGAAGATACTTTATAAAAATAATTGTCTTTATATGGGTCCTGAATATATCATAAGTTAACTCAAATTATTTAATACATTTAGCTGTTTCTTTAGATAGCATGCTCCTTTCTATCAATATAGTCTTATTTTAGTACTGTTATTATAGAGAAAGCTTCTCATGCTCCTCTGCTATCTATAAAGCTAATTCTTAGAAACCCAGAAAAAGTTTTTTTTTAATTATGTTAAGGAAAAATTCTTCTATTCCAATTTTAGGATTTTAACACAATGCCCATCCAAGATACATATCATAGCTTATAGGAGTAAATTCAAGATTATCTAGAATTGGAGAGGGAACCAATGATTTTAAGCACTTGACTTATACAGAGGATACTATCTGATTCCCATGGCCTTCATCTAATTATCAAGGTTCTACCAAATTGTGCATGTGCCCTAAGGAATCTCAGAAGCACTTTCCACATTTCCATGAGAATATAGTTCTGGTGCTGTGTATCTTACCATACATAGGCTTTCTCATATTTCTCATCTAGTTCTCTACTCTGGCCATCTGTCTTGAAGTGGCAAGTAGTCACTGCTACTTCCACTGCCTTGCTTCTCTGCCCCACCCCATTCAACCCTGGAATAACATCTTCCGTCCTCGACCTCCAAAAATCATGTCTCTAGTCCTTGTGGGAGGAGAAGGTTTAATCCTAGAAATTTTGAAACTGTCTCTCTGGGTCTGAGCTGCATTTTATGGTGAATAATGAGTGAATATAAACTTATTTGCCCTGCTGTATCCATCTTATATAGCTTCCCATCTTGGCATGTTGCTACCTTCCTTGCCACCATACTCATTCTCCCTTCCCCTTGCTTCTGATTTCCACTGCTTGCTCTGAGCAGAGCAATAAAATCAACACTCTCCTTACTTCTAGAAAGGGTATGACAATTGACCACTCTATGGATCAGTTCCCCATTGCTGTAACTGTCAATAGGTATCCCACAGACCTGGGCACTACGTAAGTGCTGATTCCCTTCCCTTTCCTCTTTCCTCCCAATTCACAGCCCTACCAACAATATATTAGTGTGCCTATCATCCCACAGCTCTTCCAACATTGACTGTTGCTATTTTTTGGTCATCTTTTTCAATTTTCAAGGCGAGAAGTGAAAACTCAGAATTGTTTTGATTTGTTTTTTTCTGTTTTTAGTCACTTGGAGCATCCTTCCATGTAGTTGTTAACACTGTAATTTTTTTGAAAATTCTATGTTCATATCCTTTGCTTACTTATCTTTTGGGATAATAGCTACTAGAATATAAATCTATATATATGTATCAATATACATACATATATACAGATATATGTATGTATATATTATATATATATTAGTATACTATATGTATGTATATGTGTGTGTGTGTGTATGTGTGTGTACGTGTGTGTATTTGTTCATCGCTTTATATAGCTGGGATACCAGACCCTTATCAGAGAAATTTGGCACAAAGACTTTTCCCCCATGACTGTTTCCCCTCTTATCCTAAATGCATTAATGTTGTCTGTGCAGAAGTTTAGATTTCTTGGGGAAGCTCAATCTCAATCTCAATCTCACAGCTAGTTGACTGAGGCTGGATTTGAACTCTGGTCTTTCTGACTCCAGGCTCAGCCCTGTCTCAGCTGCACCATCCAGTTACCACTAATACTAGCCAGAGTAACCTTGATAGTATTGAGGACATTTGTATAGTATCTCTAAAGTCGTCTTTTCAACACAAATGTCCTCTCAATAATGTTCTTTAGTTGCGAATCTTAGAACAACGTACTTGAGGAATTAAAATTGGCAATTGAGAGTCTAGTAATGGGAATTATTAGGGTCTAGCAAATTTCAAATGATGAATAGGAAAAAAGAAGTGGCATAAGGAATATCACTGAGGAAATGTATGATCTGAAAGGAAGGTGGGCTGTTAAAAGATAGGAGATTGGAGCGACTAGGTGGCACAGTGAATAGAGCACGGGCCCTGGAGTCAGGAGGACCTGAGTTCAAACTTAGCCTCACATACTTCCTAGCAACGTGACCTTGGGCAGGTCATTTAACCTCCATCTGCCTCAGTGTCCTCAACTGTAAAATGGGGATAATAATAGTAATTACCTCCCAGAGTTGTTGTGAGGCTCCAATGAGATAAAATTTGAAAAGTGCTTAGCGCTGGTGCCTGGCATAGTAGGCTCTTAATAAATGCTTGCTTCTTTCCTTCCTTCCTTCACTTGCAACAGATAGAGGTAGAATTCTAGGGGTAGAGGAACTCAGGGAAAACCAAGCAGCGCAATCCTTTTCCTGGCTTCTTCCTTTTTCATTCTCACTATTGCTCTTAGAACATTTGACTTGTGATATACTGGGGAGTGGAAGCAGGTTCGATTATAACAGTTTCTCTAGATTTGAGATTGTCTTGGATTGAATGTCTCTGATTCTTGAAGGAAATGTACATCCTTTCATGTGTTCTCAGTTTGTTTTTCCTCCTTCAAATTGGGAGAGTATGCATTATTAGACTCATCAAAGCATCAATTCCTTATAGATTTTTGGATGTCAGACCTTTATATTCATTGTGATATGTTTCCCTAATCTGTGAAATTTTAATGATATTTTTGTTATGAAGAATCCTTTATCTTTGTATAATCAAATACATCTATTTTATATTCCATATTTTCTCTATTTGTTTGATAAAATGTCCTTCTATCTAGTTGAGACAAATATAATATTGCATTTTCTTCCTGTTTTTAACACACACACATTATATAGCTAGAGAGAAAGGTCATTGATCCAGTTAGAATTTATTGCTTTTTTAGGTACGAAGTATGCCTCCCTTATGCCCTAATACTTCCTGACATTTGGCTGTCCAGTTTTCCCAGTGGTATTTATTCATTAATGATTCCATTTCCCAATGTATTCTTTAAGTGTGAGTTTATCATTCTGCAGCATCCTCTTACTCTGGCAGAGCTTTCTCACAGTTAAGGAAAAGAGAGAAAATGTGTGACAGGATATAATGAGATATAGGCTGTAGGAAAGAGCTGTTGGAGATTGCAATTCTCAGTCACAGAGAAGTGAGTGTGACATAGGGATGGCAGGATTCTCTCTGCTAAGGACAGTCATTAGATTCAGGAAGCCTGCTCCAAATGAGGAAGGAGGAATGACTTGAGGATATCAGTGGTCCCTGCTAGCTCCAGGACACATTGGCTGGCAGGAATTCCCATTCACACCAGATCATAAGTTTCAATCAATAAACATTGATTAAGTAGCTACTATGTGCCTGGAAATGTGCTAAGCACTGGGGATATAAAAAGAGGCAAAAGATAGTCTCTACCTTCAAGGAGCTTACAATCTAATTGGGGAGACAACATGTAAACAAATATATACAAAGCAGGCCATATAGATTATACATAGGAAATAATTCATAGAAGGAAGGCACTGAAATTAAGAGGGATTGGGAAAGGTTTTCTGTAGAAGGTGGGATTTTAGTTGGGACTTAAAGGAAACTAGAGAGGTCAATGGTAGAAGCAGAGGAGGAAGTGTTCCAGCCATGGGGGACAACCAGGGAGAATGCCCAGAGCAGAGAAACAGAGTGTTTGTTGAACAGCCAGGAAGGCCGTCATTGGATGAAAGAATATGTGTTTGGGAGTAAGGTATAAGACTGGAAAGGTAGGAGGGGGTTAGGTTATAAAGTACTTTGAATTCCAAAGAAAGAGTACATTTTGTATTTGCTCCTAGAGGCAATAGGAAGCCACTGGAATTTATTGCGTAGTTGGGTGTCATGGTGATCTGCACTTTAGGAAAATCACTTTAGTGGCTGAATGAAATGGGGAGAGACTTGAGGTGCGCAGACCCACCAGCAGACTATTATAATAATTCAGGTGTGAGTGGTGGCAATTCTAGAGGAAAGAAGGGGGCATGTTGGAGAAATGTTGTAAAGGTGAAATGGACAGCCCTTGACAACAGATTGTATATGGTAGGTGTGAGATAGTAAGGAATCCAGGATGCCACCTAGGAGTGTAACCAAGTATGCAGCCTAGAATGGTGTTGTCCTCAACTGTAATAGGGGAAGTATGAGGAGTGGGTTTAGGGAGAAAGATAATGAGTTACATTTTGGACATGTTGAGTTTAAAATGTCTGCTGGACATCAAGTTAAAATGTCTACAAGGTAGCTGGAGGTGCAATTACTGGAGGTCAGTGGAGAATATGGGAGGACAGGTAGATTTGAGAATTATCAGCATAAAGATTATAATTAAATCCATGGGAGCTGATGATAATCAAATAACCAGAGAATTTGGTAGCTAAGAGATCATTAGTTATCACCAAATAAAGTACAGTTTTCCCTTCTACATCATGGGGGTTAGGAATGGGATGTCTCCCATGACCTGGAAAATATGCGTAAAATTTTTTGGCCCTCCCTTCATGACAGAGAAGGTTTGAATTATTGTGGTATTAAAAGATAAAACATGTTATTGTACAATACTACCCATATATTTTATGCATTTCTGAGTTTCTGATCTTTTTCTGTGTTGCCTGCTGGCCTTCGCATGTTATCTGTGACTTGCACAAAACTCCCCCAAAATTCCCATTTAATTTTTTATGCCAATCCATGATGTATTGAAACCATGACATGGAACAGATAAATGTAGTACAGAGGGAGAAGAGGGCCCAGGACTAGAATTTGAGGGACATGTATGGTTAGATCGTGTATTCTGGAAGAAGATCCAGCAAAAAAGAAAGAAGGAGTAGTTAGGAGGGAAACCAGGAGAAAGTGCTATTCTGAAAACCTAGAGAGAGGACAGAGTGATCAATAGTGTCAAAGACAGCAAAGTAGATCATTAGTAACTTGGGGAGGCAGCAATTTGGTGTGATGATAAAATTAGAAACCAGATTGTAGGGGATCAAGAAGAGAATGAGAGATGTTCTGTGAAAAAAATTTTTGTTCTGCTCCTTCCACTACCAACTCCATCCTCCCATGATCCTGAACAAAACCTGTGACTTTTGGAGAATGAGGGAACAATGGTTCACCAATATTAAGTTTTTTTGGTTCAGGCAAAATATATACTAGACTTGGAATCTGAAATAGCTTCTTTCTAATCTCACAGCCACTAGCTGTGGGATCTAGGTGTTATGGGAATCTGAAGATCTTCCCTGCCCCTAGGCCCTTTGCTAAAGTGTCTACGTGACTGAGGACCCTTGGATATTTGAAAGTATACTCTGTTCCCTAATAGGCTGAATGTGGTCATGTGGAGCCTGTGGCGCCAGGCTTG
>CM053581.1:447542443-447590581 GCA_028627135.1 Pseudochirops cupreus
CCTCTCACTCCCTCGGGCCCCCTGCCCTCTACTTACCCATCTACCGGGTCTTTGGTCGTCACCAGCCCCGAATCGGGGAATAACCAGACAGAACGCCCGAGGTTGATCAGGGGTTGTTTATTCGTCCACTGCTACATCTCGACAACTCTCTCTCACTTCCGTGTGAGCAGCAATTTAAAACAATCAGCAAGCAATCACACTACATATAACACATATCACCTTATATGGATTAGCCACTCACTATTACAATCTCAAACCATCACCTTATATGGATTATTTAGCACATTACAAGCAGGCTCTGAGCAACACCCATCCCCCCGCCCCCAACAAACAGTAATGTTTAATAGGTTTTTCTTGTTATCATATTAAAACATGTTTTTAAGCTGAAAATTTATCATATTTTGGCTAAGTGCAAATAAAGAGTTCTTTGGTTAATCCAACAAAGTGATACAAATCTTAAATACTATTTGTAACATCTTATTTGTGTGAAATAGGGTTTTTTTTTACTGTCACTGTTATAAGAGGAAAACTATATTTTTATTAGTTGGTGAAAAATATGAGTAGCAATATCATTAATGATGTCAAATTTCGAGAAATTTTGCATTGAAAAACAAATTCACCCATTTATTTTACATTTTATAAATACGAAAATCAGAAGTTTTTGTCAAAAAATAACTATTTGATTGTGTCACATAATTTTATTGCATATTTAAGCTTTTTGTTTTTGCATCTATGAGGTAGATCACCAGAGCATAAGGGGGTAAAATAGGCCACTAGAACAATGCATACAGGTGTACACACACATATTATTTCAGATCTTGTCTCTCTCTCTCTCTCTGAAGTAAGAAGTTGGGCACTTTGGAAATGCTCCTTGTTACTCTCAGGTCACTAGGGTAAGCCTTAATTAACAACAATAGCAATTTACAGAATAATACCTTAGTGATGTGATTTAAGTCCTTGGATAGCAGGGTTCAATTTGTGCTTACTAAATTTATAATTCCTTATCTAAGTAGTGAAGCAGCAATTCCTTTTATTACAGCATTTCAGGAGTTTGTGACAGAAAAAACATAAGCTGTAGTTCACTCACATAGTCCTATTCCTGGGTCATTATATCTTAGAATTTTAGAATTAGAAGAGGCCTTAGAAATGATCTAGTCCTATGTTCCACTGAGAATAGAAATTTTTGTTTTCTTACTCAGCAACAGTATTTGACATCTTATGGAAAAACAGTATGAAAGATACTTCTGATGTCATCTAGCCCATCATTGACATCTGACCAAGGATCACCTCTGTAAGATGTACAATAAGTGAGCATCCAGCTTGAAAAGTAGAATAAACTAGACAGTTCATTCTACGTTTAGGCAGCTCTAATTGAAAGAAAGCTTTTTTATGTATGTGGAACAAAATTTTTAATGGTCACTAATTTTTCTTGGTTCTATACTAGTTCTGCAGAGCAAGTTGAAAGATTCTTCCACATTATACCCTTTCAAATACTTGGAAAACCATGATGATACATGTATACACACATATATATGTCTGTCTATATGTGTAGATATATCTATGTGTCTATATATCTATCTATGACAAGGAGAAGTCATTTGAATTCTGCTTCTCAGCTTGTGACAGAATACGGGTAACTACGTGTAATTCATTTAAGTTCTCTGATGCTTGATCTCTTCCTCTGTAAAAAGGGGATAATAATACCTATATTGCTTACCTTACAGGTTTGTTGTAAAACTATAAGGAAAAAAATAAGGTATATGAAGTATATATGATGGAAACATATGGATATAGTAAATCTATAAAAATTTAAATTTGTCTAAAATGCTTTACAAACCTTAAATTTAAATGTCAGTTATTATTAAGGCTGCTCTATCCCTCTTAAGTTCTCTCTTTTCTAGTCTAAATATCCTCAGAGCTCCCACATATTAGTTTGAGAAGGAGAGTACTAGAGGATAAGACGAACAGGAAAGGTTTCGTGAGAGGTGTTATGTAAGTTGTATCTTTAAGAAAGAGGAGATTCTATGATATGAAAGTGAGAAGGAAGTACTTTTCGCACCCAGGTTAAAGCCAGTGAAAAGGTAGGGAGACAGATCTGTTTCTTCTCTAATTTATTACTGATATGACCTTTAACATTTAGCTCTCTTATCAATTTTGAGTTTATTATAGTTTATGGTTTTAGATGTTGACCTAAATCTAATTTTATTCAAACTGCTTTCAAATTTTTCCCATTAATTCTTGTCAAATAGGGAATTTTTCCACTGATATTTATATTTTAGAATTAGAAACAAAAGTTGGTCTCAAGACACTGGGGCACTGTGCCGTCTTCCTCTCTATTAACAGACCCTTCCAGTTGTGGATCCATGCAAACAGATGGATCAGCTTCAGATTTGGGAGAGTCTAAGAACAATTTAGTCTAAGGACAGCGTACCATGAATCATGAATGGGACAGGTATTTCCTACACACAAAAGAAAAGCTAAATATAGAAGGCTCTTACTATCATTCATTCACAAAAACTTAAATAAGCAATAGCAATTACTGTCATTCTCTCCCAGGAGGTTGGGACTTAAATATGGGGACCTGAAGCAGTTTGTGGGACCACTAGACAGGCATTATTACATTCCTTCATGGTTCTGATGTGTCTGAACAAATTGTCTCCAACTTCATGTGTTATATCAAGCTAGGGTGTTCATCTTCTCCCACATACATTGAACTAGTTGCCAGAGATTCTTCCTGAAGTATAGTTGGCTTTTGGCTCAGGAGCTAAGATCACCAGATCTCTAAAACTCACAAGGTTGTGTTCAAGCCTGGATATGTCCCTCTTGAATTCTCTAGCAGTCACCTATGAACCAGTCAAGAAACACAAAACAGAAGTGGTGGTCAGAGATCTGGAATTAAGCTCATCTAGTCCATCCTCTTCCTCCCACCCCTAGCTGCTAGGGGGAGTGATCAACATATACCAGCATCCTCCCCACCCACCCTCTAGAAAGCAGCAGATGAAGAAATAAATAAAAGGTCTATGGAGTTATCTACTTCTCTTGCTCAGTGGCTGATAAGGGGATTGCTTCATCGTCCACAAAGCTTGCAAACCCTACACAATCAAGTCGCATATGGTTGGATGGAAGCAGGAACTTTGTCACCATCAAACATTTAAACACTCAGCACACCTAATTTCCTGGGATTTTTTTAAGGCAAGCCGTTATGTTTTCAGCAAATAGGGTTAGTTCTGTTTTCTCTTTGTCTTTGAAACTTAAATCTCTTTCTCTCACTTTATTGCTATTACTAACATTTCTAGAACTATGTCAAATAATAGTTGCTACATCCTTGATTTATTCCTCTATTTATTGTAAAGGTTTCTAATGTTTTTCCTTTACATATAATGTTAGCTTTTGATATTTGAGAGACACTGCTTTTATCATTAAGAAAGGTCCTTTGTAGGATTTTTAGAATAAATATTTGTCAAAGGTATTTTCTGCATTGATATAATCATATGATTTTGAAGTTTTAAAAATAATTTCATTAATTATTCATTGTTTTCCTAATATCATGCCATCTTTGCTCCATTATATAAGGAGCAAACTTGGTAAAAGTGAATAATTTTTTATAAATGGTAGGTTTTTTTTGGCCAGGATTTTCTTTGAAAAAGTCGATTCTATGTCTATTAATGATATTGGAACATCATTCTCTTTCTCTGTTTTATCCTTCCTTGGATCAGGAATTGGCTGTTCTGGTTTCTTTTGGAAAAAAAGAAAAAAGGAAGTTGTGATGATTATTTTTATTTCTTCTCTGATTATTGTGAGTCCACCTTATTTTTTTAGTCTGTTAATTTTACTTTCTTTCCTTTTATTTTTAATCAGTCTGGCTAAGAGTATACAATTTCTATCAGTCTTTTCAAAGAATCTGTGTTCTGTTTGACAGTTTTGTTTAACAGTTCTACACTTTTTTGTTTTCTGATTTTTCCTTTTCTCCTCTGGTTTTTAAGATTCATTATATATTGCTTATTTGGGACTTATTTGGTGGCATTCTAATTTTTAAAAGTTGTGTATTCAGATCCATGAGCCCCTCTTTTCCTATTTTGTTGATATATGTTCTTAAGGAAATATTTTCCCTCTAAGTATTGCTTTAGTGTTATCTCTATAATTTTGCTATATTGTCTTATAATTTTCATTGCCTTTCACATCGTTATTGTTTCTATGATTTATTCTCTGTCAGTCAATAAGCAATTGTGAAGTATTTACTGTGTGTCAGACTCTGTGCTAAGCAATGGGAGGGACATAAAGAAAGGCAATCCTCTCCCCCCTCCCCCCCAAAAATCCCTGCTCTCAGGGGCTTTACAGTTGAATGGGGAAGGAAACATGCAAACAGCTAGCTACAAACAAGATACACACACACACACATATGATAAATTGGAAATAATCTGAGGGAAGGCACTAAGATTAAGAGGAACTGGGAAAAGCTTCCTGTAAAAGGTAGGACTTTGTTACTATTGTTCATACTTCATTTTTGAAGCGGACCAGTGACATCACAATGTTGGGGTAAAATAGTGGATGATGGGTAATGTCTTGACTTCACATGAACTGGATTTAAGTTAGGTAGAGCTGTGCAAAGCCATCAGTCTCATTCTCTCTTCCAGAGTTATTGAAGTCCAGGGGCAGGACAAAAGTCAGTATGACTGGTGATGATGGCCTGGGATGCAGTGGATGACCTTGGTGTCCTTAATGTCCGACCAAATTCTAAGTGCTCTTGCTTTGAGTTCTAATGCACCTACTTCAGTCTCCTTCATGGCCATTGGAACAAACTGTTGTCAACTACCCATCCCCCAAGAGGAAGTCTTCACACACTTGAAACTTTAGCTGAGACATGAAGGTAGTGAGGGAAGTTGGGAAGCAGAGAGGAGAAGGAAGAGAGTTCCAGGTATAAAGGACAGCTAGTGAAAATGCCCAGAGTTTAGAGACAGAGATTTGTTTCAGAGAAACAGCAAGGAGGCTGGTGTCATTGGATTCCAGAGTATGTTGATACAGGAATAAGAAGATTGGGAAGATAGGAAGGGTCCAGGTTACAGAGAGCTTTAAAAACTAAGTGGAAAAGTTTATGTTTGATCCTAGAGGCAATAGAGAACCACTGGAGTCAACATGGTTAGATATGCTTTAGGATGATGTTTCACAGTTGTATGGAGGATGAATTGAATGAGGAGAGACTTGAGATGGGAGACCAATTTTCAGGCTATTGCAATAGTCCAGATGCCAAATGATGACTGACAGTACTTGGTGGTAGCAGTGTTAGAGGAGAGAAGGCGGCATATGCAAGATATGTTATGAAGGTAGAATCTATAGGATTTCATACAGAGGGTAAGAGAGTGACAGTACTTGTCAACTAATCAGAAATGGAGAGAGAAGAAGAGAGAAAGAGAGAGAGAGACACAGAGAGAGAGAGAAAGAGAGAGAGAGAGAGAAAGAGAGAAAGAGAGAGAGAGAATGGGGAGAGAGGGAGAGAGAAAAGAGAATGACTATTTTAGGTTGTTAGTCTAGTTGACTGGGAGGATGGTGGTACCCTCAAAAGTAATAAGGAAGTTCAGAAGAGGGCAAAGTTTGGGCTAAAGTTTGGAAAATATTTAGTTTGAGATGTTCATGAAATCACATCCAGTTTGAGATATTCAGTAGTCAGTTGGAAATGCAAGTCTAGGATTAGGTCTGGATAAATAGATCTGGGAATCATCAGAAGAGATGATCATTGAATCTATGGAGGCAGATGAGATCACCAAGTGGAACATTATAGAGGGGGAAGAGAAGAGTGTTGAGGAGAAAGTAATATTGTGGAAATCTGGAGAGAAGAGGGTAGAAGAGGAGAGCATTATTGATAGTGTCAGTGGTTATAGACAAATCAAGGAGGTTGAGGATCTAGAAAGTCATTAGATTTGACATTTAAAGGATCATAGGTAATGTTGGAGAGAGTATTTGAATTGAATGATGAGGTCAGAAGTCAAATTGTAGAGACTTAAGAAGAGAGTGAGAAGAAAGGAAGTGGATGGAAGTATTTGGAGAGACAGACCTGAGAAACCTTAGAGCAGCTTGAAACCCTGCCAACCCCTGGGAAGAATTAATGAATTTTCTTCACAGGACTGTTATGTCCACCCACTGACCTCAGGACCCTGCCATAGCCTACTAAAGAGCAAAATGGGCACCCCAACAACTTCCTTCCAAGTTCCATCCCCATTCCATTGACCACTGGGAAAACCATCCACCAACTGACAGGAAACCCCAATCTTAACCTCCAGGAGCTTGGATATCAGAATCTAGATCCCCAGCAGCAGTTTCTTGTTACCCTCAAAGACACTGATGTGAAGCCAACCACAGCTTGGCCAGTAGTCATTCATAACCACCTTTCCACCCCTCAGGAGACTAGGACATCACTGCCGACTTCCAGATCTTTAAATTGACCATGCTCTTGACCACATCTCAGAAACCAGAGCCCGTTGGGTGGCTGAGAGAGGAAGAGACTCGATGACCTGGCCTCTTTAGGACATCTGGCTTGAACTTTATGGGATGTCCTCAGTACCTGCACAGTCTGAATGGATGAACTCTACAGTTGCACACCCTCCCTCTATGATTTTGGAATTTGGGAGAATTAGGTAGTTTTTATACTCTGCCTGAACCCTTTGTAGACCTGGGTACCTGCTGGTACCAACCATGGGATATCTGCCAAGCAAAAGTCAGTTGTATCTCCCACACTCTTGAGAGTGACCTGTGCCCCTACCAAGCAGCTTGAAGCTCCATCCATCATATAGAGGGTAAGAGAGTGACAGCACTTGCCTGCACCCTACAAAAAATCTTTACTTACTCTGATTGGACAATAAGCAAATTTATTAAGCACCTGTCATCTATACATTATTCTAAATCTATAAATAAATCAGTGTATCTAACATGGGATCATGAATTTTATAACATTTTAAGTCAATATGCCTCTCATGGACTCAATAATTTTATAACACATTTTAGAACTAAATTGTTTATAGAGACTAGCCCCTAAAAAATTGCCAGTCCCCATGCACCCTAGAGTTTAGCTTGTACTTCTTCCCCTAAGGAAGGAGAATGGTTCTTGATGGAATGACACTTCCCCTCTTTTCCATCAGGAAGGAATATGGTGAAAAGATCCTTATGAAAAAAATGTAAAGTATATTACACTGTACAGGTATAATGGCAAATATACACAAGTAATAGCAACCTGATCTAAAAATTGCTTTTTCAATTATAGTGTTAATTCTGTGTCTGTTTTAGTATTCCAGGGTATGACCATAGAATCCAAGCTGAAAAAAAGTGTATATAAAAACTGATTTGATTAGGAGTAATTATATGTTTTAAGAATTCACCTCAAGTTTTCTTTAAATAAAAAGTGTACTTAACATATGGTTCAATTTACACTTCACTTTATATAAAGAAGGATAATCATGCACTTTGTAACTGGAATATTGTCTTGGCAACATGATAAGGAGTGTGCTAAAAGCATATATAAAAATTCACTGCAAGGTATGGCAGTCCAATTCCTTAAGGGAACAAGTCTTAATGTGGTAACAGCACTATTTAAGTCTGAATATTGTTTGGGGACAGAGTTTGTAGGAAAGACACAAGCCAAAGAAGTAGGTTTTAGTGTGTTATTTTTTTATCTAATCTCATTTTTTTCAGATGTTAAAATATAATAAAACAAAATATCTCTCCAACATAGTAGAAATGTTTACGCAAAAAAATTTTACAGTAGAAAAATTTTGCTTTGAGATAGGCCAAAAACAAAACAAAAGCAACAAACAAACAACCCAACCACAAATTCAGACTCGTCCCTCACACTATGGAGCAGAAATTTCTACTACAAATATAGAAAACATAGGAATAAAAGAGATTCACATTGAGAGTGGGAAGCAGTTATTAGCAGGTTATTACCTTCTCATGACACAGGGGGGCAGCAAAAATCAATTCACTTTCTCTTGGATTGACTGCTTAATGGAATTCATAAGCAGATTTCATTCAAATAAATAATCAACAGCCATCTAAAATAACATTATACATGTAAAATTATAACTTCGGTGATCATAATTTTTAAATATAGTTTTCTTTTTTCTTTTTTATGATAAACTTAGCAATCAAGGAACATTTTATTAAAGAAAGAACAAAAAAGAGGATGTTAAATGGCACAGAACTTCTGTTATAGATAGTTCAAAATAAAAATCCCAGTAGCACATTTTCAAAGAATTATGTGCAAGAAATCTCACTATTATTCTTTATTTTTTGTAGGTTATGGACAGAATGTCTTGTAAATTTGCCATTGTTCTCTTGTCTAAAGGAACTGAGAGCGTGTCAGTAAAAAGCTTTTTAGTAAGGCTGCAGGACTAAAATCCCTGCAACTCAAGATTTTCTAGTATTTACTATTTCTAGGGAAATGATACTTTCATCTTCCTTATTGAACTGCTGTCATTCCTCTTCCCAACTTCCCTTCTTTACATTAAGATGTAATGGAGATTTTTTTTTTCAAGTACCAAACTTTTTCAATTCTATTCTCTTAGATGCCTGTTTGGATTTATGAGGTAGAATAAAGGTGGAATGTGAGTCTTCAAACATAAAGATCATAATTTAGACTCAAAAGGGAGAGTTAGTAAGAGTCAAAAATTGTATTTTTGTTACAATTTGACTGTTATATGTAAATGGAAAGCAATTAATGTGTGCATCATTTATCTTAATCTTAAAATAAGTTTAAAAATTGTATCACCCCCCCCCCCTTTTAGACAAGTAGTACTTCCAAAATTATACAAGGTAACATATATGATGAAGGATAAAAAATAAGCAGTAATGACAATAAAACCTATTTGATTCAGGTTATAATAATTTGGAATCTAATAATGTGCATTAAAGTTTATCTTTATTTTGAAAGCCTCTTTTTCACCGGACAGTGAAATTTAATAACAACAAACATTTAAGAAATACTTATGAACACTACTTTCAAGTGCCAGTTACTACAATAATTTAAAAGTATTGTATATACCAAAATAATTAATATGATTTAAAAAAATCATTGTTTTCTATCAATGTAGACCTCATGAATAGGCTAATGAAAAAATTTAAATGTGAAAATTTAAAACAATTTTAAACTTAGTTTGATCACCACATGTACTTAGAAGCATACTTAAAGATTTTAGCTTCCCATAATGCTTGGAGCCAACAGAGAACCTCATTCATTGTGGAAAATCCTTTGAACTATATGACCAAGAAAGCTGTGTGTGCACATAAAGCATGGAAACATTATGCAGAAGGATTTCTTATTGGGCGAAGGGGCTCTGAAGCATACAACACTTAAAAAGACTGCAAGAGAGTTGCAAGTCCTTTGCAGTTAATTTGGGCATTTATAATAGTCAAAATGACTTAGTTGCTCAAAGTTGTTATTAAGAAAATATTGCTGCCAACATATACAATGTTGCTCCTGGTTCTGTTCATTTCACTCTTCATTATTTTGTGCAAGTCTATTCATATTTTTCTGAGGTGATTGGGCTCATCATTTCTTACAGCACAGTAGTATTTCATCACGATCATATACCACAACTTGGTCAACAATTCCTGAATTGATGGGCATCCTCTCAAATTCCAATTCTTTGCCACTACAGAAAGAGCTGCTATAAATATTTTTTGTACATATAAGTTCTTTTCCCTTTTTTTTTTAAAAGTCTTTGTCTTTGTGATCTATATCTAGTAGTGGTATTGCTGGGTCAAAGAGTATGCACAGTTTTATAGCCCTTTGGGCATAGTTACAAATTGTTCTCCAGAATGGTTGGGTCAGTTCACAACTCCACCAACAATATATTAGTGTCTCAGTTTTTATCACATCCCCACCAACAGTTATCATTTTCCTTTTCTGTCATATTAACCAATCTGGTAGGTATGAGGTGGTACCTCAAAGTTATCTTAATTTGCATTTCTCTAATCGACAATGATAAAGCATTTTTTCACATGCCTACAGATAGCTTTAATTTCTTCATCTGAAAACTGCTTGTTCACATCTTTTGACTATTAATGAGCTGAAGAATGACATATTTATAAAATTTGATTCAGTTCTCTATATATTTGAGAAATTAGGCCTTTATTAGAGAAACTTGCTCTAAATTTTTCCCCCAGTTTCCTGCTTTCCTTTTAATCTTGGCTACTTTCGTTTCTGAGAAAATGGTTTAATTTAAAATAATCGAAATTATCCATTTTACATCGCAAAATGCTTTCTACCTCTTGTTTGGTCTTAAATTCTCCTTTTATCTGTAGATCTGACAGGTAAACTATTCCATGCTCCCCTAATTTGCTTATGCTATAACCCGTTATGTCTAATTCATATACCCAACTTGACCTTATCTTGGTATACAAGATCTATATTTAGGTCTACCAAATCTATACCTAGTTTCCACAAAACTGTTTTCCAATTTTCTCATCAGCTCTGTCAAATAATGAGTTCTTGTCCCAAAAGCTTTGATCTTTGAGTTTATCAAACGCTAGTTTATTCTAGTCATTTACTATTGGATATTGTGTGCCTAATCTGTTCCACTAATCCACCACTCTATTTCTTAGCCAGACATGATTGTTTTCATGGTTACAGCTTTGTAATATGGTTTGAGATGTGGTATGGCAAAGCAACCTTCCTCCACATTTTCCCCCCTATTAATTCCTTTGATAATCTTTACCTTTTCTTTTTTCTAGAAGAATTTTGTTATTATTTTTTTCGAGCTCTATAAAATATTTTTTGGTAGTTTGATTGGTATGGTACTGAATAAGTAAATTAATTTAGGGAGAATTTCCATTTTTATTATATTGGCTTAACCTACTTATTATCAATTAATAATTTTCCAATTGTTTAAATCTGACATTATTTATGTGAAAAGTATTTTGTAATTTTGTTCATATAGTTCCTAGGTTTGTCTTGGCAGGTAGACTCCAAATTATTTTATATTTTAAATGAAATTTATCTTCTTATTTCTTACTGCTAGACTTAATTGGTAATATATATATATATATATATATATACATATATATATATATATATACATATATGTATGTATGTGTGTGTGTCTGTGTGCGTTGATGATTTATGAGGGTTTATTTTATATCATGCAACCTTGCTACAGTTGTTAATTATCTCACTTAGCTTTTTTTAGTTGATTCTCTAGGATTCTACAAGGATACCATCATATCATCATCAGCAAAGAGTGACAGTTTTATTTCTTCACTACCTATTCTGATTCCTTCAATTTATTTTTCTTCTCTTATTGCTATAGCTAGCACTTATAGTACAATATTGAATAATAGAGGTAATGATGGACATCCTGGCTTCACCCCTGACCTTATTGGGAAGGCTTCTAGCTTATTCCCCTTACAGATAATACTTGCTCCATTTATTCCTATGCTTTCTAGTGTTTTTAATGGGAAGAAGTGTTGTACTTGTCAAAAGCTTTTTCTGCAGGTATTGAAATAATTATTATTTCTGTTGATTGTATTGTATCAATATGGTCAATTATCCTGATAATTTTCTAAATATTGAGCCAATCCCACATTCTTGGTATCAATTCCACCTGGTCATAAATCTATATGATCTTTGTGATATATTGCTGCAATCTCCTTGCTAGTATTTTATTTGAAATTTTTTGCATCAGTGTACATTAAGGAAATTGGTCTATAGTTATCTTCCTCTGATTTTGTACTTTCTGTTTTAGGTATCAACATATTATTTGTGTTGTAAAAGGAATTTGATAGGACTTCTTTATTTTTTTCCAAATAGCTTTTATAGTATTAGAATTAATTTTTCTCTAAATGTTTGGTAGAATTCATTTATAAATCCATTTGGTCCAGGTGATTTTTTTCTTAAAAAACTCATTGATGGCTTGTTCAATTTCTTTTTCTAAGATATTGTTATTTAAGTATTTTATTTCCTCCAGAACCTTTTCATGACTAGGGATAGCTTTGATTTCTTCTTCTGAAAACTTCATATCCTTTGACCATTTGTCAATTGGGGAATGGCTCTTATTTTTAGAAATTTGACTCAGTCCCATATATATTTGAGAAATGAAGCCTCTGTCAGAGAAACCTGCTTTAAAATTTTTTGGTTTCACTTCATTGTTTATGGTACCTTTTAGGAAAATGTAACCTCTCTGATTATCTTTTTTTAAGATTGGGTCTATTTTTGGTTTTGCTTTGCCACCCCCAGCCTTTTTACTTTAGCTAAAGCATAATAGATTCTGCTCTGGTCCCTTTTCAAAATTGTTGTGTGTGTTTTTCTGTTTCAATTATGTCTCTTGTAAAGAACATTTTGTTGGATTCTGGTTTCTAATCATGCTGCTATCCATTTATTGATGAGTTTATCCCCTCCATATTCATAGTTAGGATTATTAAGTTTATTTTTCCACCACTCTATATTCTTCCCTTTATCCTTCTCTCTCTCTTTTTACCTTGTTTCTCCTCAAAAATCTGTTTTATTTCTGACCATTGCCTGTCTTAATCCACTTCTCCCTTTTTTACCCCTACTTTTCTTTATCCCTCCCTTCCTACTTTCCTATTGGGTATATCTAACAGAGTATGTGTGTATATATGTATGTATATACACAGTATATATGTATATGTGCATGTATGTGTATACACACATGCGTATATAATACATAATATTATATTGTGTATGTATATACATATATACATATACATGCATATAAATACATACATACATCTCTCTCTCTCTCTCTCTCTCTCTCTCTCTCTCTCTCTCTCTCTCTCTCCATATATATGTATGTTCTTTGCTCTTAAAACCAATTTAGGTAAGAGTGAGGTTCAAGTGTTGCCCCTTCATTTCTCCCCACTTCATTGCATCCTACTTTTGTGTAAGATAATTTTCCCCATTCTTTGTTGCCCTTCCCTCTTTGCTCAGTGCATGCTTTTTTCTTACTCCTTCATTTATTTTGAGATCACCTCAACATCACCTATACTCTCTTACTAACTGCTTTAATTATTATAAAATCTAAAAGTTAACAGGATTTACATCTATCATCTTTCCATATAGGAACGTAAACACTTTAACTTTATTAAGTCCCTATAATTTCTCTTTCATGTTTACCTTTTTTAATGCTTCTCTTGAATCTTGTGCTTGAATGTCTGCTCTGATCTTTTCATCAGGAATGCTTGGAACTCCTCTATTTCATTAAATATACAATTTCCCCTGAAGGATTATGCTCATTTTTGCTGGGTAGGTTATTCTTCATTGTAATTCTAGTTCTTTTGTCTTTCAGAATAGTGTATTCCAAACTCTCTACTCCTTTGACGTGGAAGCTGTTAAATCTTGTGTGATTCTGACTGTGACTTCACGATATTTAAATTGTTTCTTCCTTTCTGTTTGTAATATTTTTTCCTTGGTCTAGGAGCTCTGGAATTTGGCTATAATATTCCTAGGAATTTTTGAATGGTGCATTCTTTCAATTCCTATTTTACCCTCCTTTCCTTTATAATTTCTTGAAATATGGTATCTAGGCTCTTTCTTTGATCATTGCTTTCAGGTAGTCCAATAATTCTTAGATTATCTCTCCTTGAAGTTCGTTCTGGGAAGATGGTGGAGTAGATCAGAAATTTCCAGACCCTTCAGCTTTCCTCCACAGACAGAAGATCACCATGAAATGAACTCAAAGCATCAAAAATAAAGAGGAAGCACTGTTGTCCTCCTAAAACAACTTGAGAAGACATCAGGAAATACAGAACCTCCTGGGGCTGAGATTTGGCCTGAATGAAGTGTAAATATGTATAGGCTGACTCCACTGAATCAATAAACAGAAGTCCCAAGGGTACTTCTGTTAGGAAGCAGGCTAGGCTCAAGAAATTTCACCTCACAAACTTTTACTCCATAAACTTTCATCTAACAAATAGAAGATACCTTAGTGGGGGAAGATTGAAGGACCTCTGCTATTTCCAGACTGCCAGGCCAAGTGGTGCTGACCAGATGTGGCCCTGGGCTATGGCTGTGGGTGAGAAGATATATACACCCGGTAAGTGCAGTACTTCAGGGGGCAAGCACCTTTTTGGGACAGCATGACTAGTGGCTCTAACTGTGGTTTAGAAAAGAAGAGGAATCCCTAAGGTTAAGCCTCTGACAGAATTCATAAAACAACAGGAAGGAGGAACTTAGGTCTGGGGTAACATTATCCACAATTTGGGATTAAAGCCCAATTACAATAACAAGCTGCTAAAAATAAAATAAAACAGAAAGAAACAAGTAAGTAAAGGAAAAAGAACTTAACCATAGATAGCTACTATAGTGTAAAATAAGAACTGGGCTCATATTCTGAGGAAGGCAGTGAGGTTAAAAAAAAACCCACTTCTACCCTAAAGAGTGATGTTAAATGATCATGAACCCGAAAATATTTCTTAGAAGAATCTAAAAAGCAATCCAAAAGTCAAATAGGAGAGACTGGAAAAAAATTAGGGAAAAAACAATTCAAGAAAACTATGAAAAGAGAGTTATCCAGTTGGAAAAAGAAGTCTAAAATCTTAAGGAAGAAAACAACTTAGAAAATTAGAATTAATGCGAGCAGTATCAAATGATGTTATAAGACACCAAGAAATAATAAAACTAGAAGAAGTAGAAGAGAATGTGAAACATCTAATTAGAAAAATAACTGATCTGTAGTTATAGATCAAGGGGAGACAATATGAGAATTGTTGGACTACCTGAAAGTTAGGATTAAAAACAAAAGAATCTGAATATAATATTACAATAAATTATTAAGGAAAATTGCCATGATGTTCTAGAACAAAAAAGTAAATTAGAAATAGAAAAAAAACTACAATTCACCACCTGAAAGAGATCCTAGGAGGAAAACTTATGGGAATGTCATAGCCAAATTTCAAAACTCCCAGGTTAAGGAAAAATATTGCAATCAACAAGAGAAAAAACAATTTGAATACTGTAGAGATATGGCCAGGGATTCATAAGATCTAGCAGCTTCTACACTAAAAGACAATAGGTCTTGGTAAATTATATTTTGAAGAGCAAAGGAGCTGGTCTTGGGACCAATTACTCACCCAGCAAAATTAAGTATAATCCTGGGTGAAAAAAAAAATTAGACATTTGACAAAATGAAAGACTTCCAGGTAAAGGAATAAAAGGAAAACATTAAAGACTAATTATAAGAGACGAATTAAGGTCAAACTTCTTAATTCTTATATATGAAAAGGTAATCAATATTCTTAAAACTCATCATAGTTAGGATTTATTGTTTTTATTTATTACTAAGGTTGTCAAACTATGGTAGTTTGAAAGAAAGGTTGCGGCTGAGTTGTGTATGATGGGGGTGATTCTAAAAAGACAAAATTGAGTATGAAAAGGTAAAAAGGAGCAATTATCTCATAAAATGGGGTGTGGAAGGAAGAATTGATGCAGAGGAAGCAAGTGGGGGTTGGAACCTTACTTTCATCAGATCTGGGTTGAAGAGGAAGCAACATGTACCTCTGAAAGTATAATGTTAATGGAATCTGAAGATCTTTCATGTCCTTTTGTATTGGCAAATAGGCAGGTACTTAGCACCTTGTTTCAAGTTAACATTTTGTTTAAGCTATCTAATTAACACAGAAGTAGTTAACACCTTGGAAGGAAGTTGCTGATGTAAGAAGAAGTGGCAAAATAGGGGGGAGCTAAGGCATATTTAAGGAAAAGCCCCAGCTGGGAGTGGCAGAATTTCCTGGGGTAAGCATCTGGAGGCTAGAGCTTCTGCTGAGACCTTTCTTCTGCTGAGACATTTCCTTTGGTAATTTCTGCTTAGAACTTCCAAGAACCAGGCTGAGGAGCTACCTGAGTGAGAAAAGAGGATCCCAGCTTGAGGGAGCCTGTTCTATTGTGAAGGCTTAGGAATGTGGGTGTTCACTGCATTAACCATGTGTACCAACTTTGTGGCTACTGTAATGACTTTGGCTTTCTGGTTCTGGGACTTGGTTTTCCGGTATTCAAATAAAGGCTTTGGTTCTGCCCTCCATGTGGAGAGTCTGCTACATTTTGTGATTCACAATTATACCAGCATATTCATAACCACTGTAGGTGTTGTGAATATTGCATTATTATTACAGAAGGGGATGTAGCCTCTTTGGGACTTGTAGAAAGGTGAGAGAACTGGGGGATGGGGAAAGGACTTTAAGAAGGGTGTATAGATTAAGATTTAGGAGGGTGGGAGGAGAGGATAAAGGAGGGATTCTTAGAAGGGTGGGAAGAATAATGAATGGGAAAGAAAGTGATGAAGATTGGGAAACAGGGATAGGGTAAAAAGAGAGGCTGAGAAGGACAACAGTAAAAATAAGATGGAGGGAAATTCAGAAATAGTAATTTTGTCTTTGAATGTGAATGGGATGAACTCACCCACAAAATGGAAATGGATTGCAGAATGGATAAAAAATCAGAATCCAACATATGCTATTTACAAGAAACATATTTGAGAATGAATGATATACACAGATTTAAAATGGAGGGTTGGAGTAAAATTTATTATGCTTTAACTGAAGCAAAAAAGGCAGACATAACAATTATGATTTCTGACAAAGTCATGACAAAAATAGATATAATTAAAAATATAACCAGGGTAACTACATTTTGATCAAAGATACAATAGAGAATGAAACAATATCAATACTGAACCTATACGCACCAAATACTATAGCTTCTAGATTTTTTAAAAAGTTAAATGAATTACAGATAAAGATGGAAAGTAGTAATATAATAGTGGGGGATTCTAATCTTTCCCTCTCAGAAGTAGATAAATCTAATGAAAAAATAAATAAGAAAGAAGTCAAGGAAGTGAATAGAATTTTAGATTAGTTAGATATGGTAGATATTTGGAGAAAATTGAATGGAAAGAGAATGGAATACATCTTTTTCTCAGTGGTTTATGGTACCTTTACAAGATTGACCATGCATTGGGACATAAAAACTTTATAATTAAAAGCAGAAATATAAAAGTATCTTTTTCAAGGGCTATTCACATGCAGAGAAGGATTTACAGAGTCTAAATGCAGTAAATTACGTGTTCTCTCTCTCTCTTTTTGTTTTGTTTTGTTTCTTCTTTCTTGTTCATTCCATTGGTTATAATCCATCTTTACAACTTGGCCAATGTTTAATGTGAAGGTATTTGTAGAACCTGTATCGGATTGCATGCCACAATAGGCAGGGGAGGGAGGAGGAGAGGGCAGAGGAGAAAATTTGGAACTCAAGAGCTTGTGGAATTGAATGTTGTAAACTAAAAGTAAATAAATAAATAAAATTTTAAAAAGTATCCTTTTCATATCACAATGCAATAAAAATTATATTTAATAAGGGACCATGAAACATGGATTATAAACCATTTGGAGATTAAATAACTGAATCTTAAAGAATGAGCAAATTTTAGAACAAATCATAGAAACAATTAAGAATTTCATTGAAAGGAATGATGATCATGAGACAACATATCAAAACCTATGGAATACAGGAAAAGCAGTGATCAGAGGAAAATTTAGATCTCCAAGCGCTTACATGAATAAAATAGAGAAAGGCAGACCAATGAATTGGGGGTGCAATTAAAAAAAACTAGACAAAAGAACAAACTAAAAATCCTCAAGTAAGTGCTAAATTGGAAATCCTAAAAATTAAAGGGGAGATCAATAAAACTGAGTATAAAGCCCATTTAATTAAATGAAACCAGGAGTCGACTTTATGAAAAACTGATAAAATAGATAAACCATTGGTGAATTTGATTTTGAAAAAGGGAAAAGAAAATCAATTCATTAGTATTAAAAATGAGAAGGGTAAATAAACTACCAAGAAAGATAAAGCAATTATAAGGAGTTATTTTGCCCAATTATATGTCAACAAACTTGACAATTTAAGTAAAATGGAAGAATATTTGCAAAAATATCAATTTCCTGGATTAGCAGAAGAGGAAATAAAATATTTAAATAGGCCTTTTCTAGAAAAAAATTTTTAACGGGCCACAAATGAACTTCTTAATAGAAAAGCACCAGGAGCAGATGGAATTTATAAGCGAATATTGTACCAAATATTTAAGGATCAACTAATTTCAATATTTGGAATAATAGGCAAAGAATGGATCCTGCCAAACTCCTTTCATGAAACAAATATGTTACTGATGCCTAAACCAAGAGTAAAAGAAGAGAAACAAAACTATAGATGAATTTCATTAACAAATATTGATGCAAAAATCCTATATGAAATACTAGCTAAAAGATTGCAACAATTTATTATAGATTTTACATTATGACTATATGACCATATGACCATAAAGAGGGCTTTATACCAGGAATGCAGGGAGAGTTTAACATAAGGAAAACTACTAACATAATTATATTAGTAATAAAAGTAAAAAAATCATATGATTATATCAATAGATGGGAAAAAAGCTTTTGATAAAGTACAACATCAATTTCTATTAAAAACACTTGGAAGTGTAGGTATACATGGATTTTTCCTTAAAATGATGAAAAGAATTTATCTAAAACAATCAGCAAGCATTATTTGTAATGGAGATAAGCTAGAAGCCTTCCCAGTAAGATCTGATGTGACACAAGGATGCCCATTGTCGCCAATATTGTTCAATATTGTATTGAAAGTCCTAGCAATAGCAATAAGAGAAGTAAAAGAAATGGAAGAAATCAGAATAGGAAATGTAGTAACAAAACTACTTCTTTTTGTAGATGATATGATGATACACTCTGAAAATTCCAAAGACTCAACTAAAAAGTTGGTTGAAACAACTAATAATTTTAGCAAAGTAGTAGGATATAAAGTAAATCCGCATAAATCATCAGCATTCCTATCATCACAAGCAAAACACTGCATGAAGAGCTAGTAAGAGATATCCCATTTAAAATAACTCTAGTCAGAATAAAATACCTGGGAGTACACCTGCCAAAACACACCCAGGAACTATATAAACAAAATTATATATAAAAAAACTTTTTATACCAATAAAATCAGATTTAAATAATTGGAGAAATATTAATTATTCATGGGTAGACAGGGTCAACATAAAAAATGACCATTTAATCTAAACTAATCTATATATTCAATGCCATCACAATTAAATTACCAAAAATTATTTTACTGAATTAGAAAATAATAATAATAACATTCATTTGGAAGAACAAAACGTCAAGAATATGCAAGGAAATAATGGAAAAAAAACATAAAGAAGGAGATTTAGTAGTGCCAGATCTTAAATTATGAGACAGTTATCAAAATCATCTGGTACTGTAAGTAATAGAAAGGTAGATCAATGAAACAGAATAAACATACAACTTACAGAAGCAAATAAATATAGCAACATTGTACTTTACAAGTGTAAACACTTAAGATTTGGGGATAAGAATTCTTTATTTGGTAGAAAATTGTTGGGAAAACTGGAAAGCAGTACAGCAGAAACTGGGCATAGACCAATTTCTCACACCATTTAACAAGGAAAGATCAAAATGAATACAAGATTTAAATACAAAGAGAGATATTACAAGAAAATTTGAAGAACATGGAATATATTACTTATCAGACATATTGACAGGTGAACACTTTATGAATAAACAATGGATGGAGAACAGAGTGAAGTATAAAATGGATAATTTTGATTGTATCAAATATTTTTTTTTGCAAAAGTTAAACAAATGTAGGCAAGATTAGAAGGAAAGCAAAAAGTTGGGGGAAAATTGTATAGATGATTTCTCAGATATATAAAGAACTTTGCCAAATCTATAAGAATAGGAGCCATTCCCCAATTGATAAATGGTGAAAGGATATGAAGAGGCAGTTTTCCAATGAAGAAATCAAAACAATCTATCATCATATGAAAAAAATGCTCTTAATGATTATTGATTAGAGAAATATAAACTAAGACAACCTTGAGATATCATTTTATAATTATCAGATTGAATAAAATGATTGAAGGGGAAAGTGACTAATGTTGGAAGGGATGTGGAAAAATTGGGACACTAATTCATTGTTGGTGGAATTTTGAACTGATACAACCATTTTGGAGAGCAATCTGAAATTATGCCCTAGTTTGTCTGTCCAGCCTATATTTGTATCATTAAAAGAATTTGTAGGACTTCTATCTCTGTCTTCTAGGAGAATTTCATAGTATAGGTAAAAATTGCTTTTTAAAAATGTTCAATAGAATTCACATACAAATCCATCTGACCCAGGATTTGTTTTATTTTATTTATCAGTTCTTTCATGGCTTGCTTGATTTCTATTCTTCACATGGGGGGAGGGTTGTGTAAGATCTCTATTTCTTACTTTATTTGTTTGAATATTTCGTTTGTTGATATTCAATCCAACCAATTCTTTTGGGTACTTACTGGAAAAGACTACTATTGGCAGTGGAAAATGGGGCAACAATGACACTTTAATTAAACACAGAGGGTGTGGGAACAAAAAGCACAGAAAGGCAGAGACAAACAGGAAAAACATGTTATAGAGGAAGAGGGGTATGTGGGAATAGGCAATGAAGGTAGTGAAGGAGGGTAATGGGGGAAAAAGGGTAGGGAGGGAGAGAAATAGAGAATATCACTCATATAACCATGGGATAGATTTGGGATATGAGGAAGGATGGCCTCTATGGAAATGGAAAAGGGCTCAGGATAGGGGTGGCAGGGCAAGAATTTGAGGTCTCACTTTTCCAGAATTTTGATAGGAAAACAGATGAACTCCTATCTGTGCCACCTTGGGGTTAGTTCAGTAAAACATCCAAATCATCTCAAAGTTATAGGTAAATATTCAGAATTATCATCTCAAAGTTTTTGATGTTCTGTTGGTCCAGAGCTGTGGAGATTTGGATTTTGTCTGGAATTTACGTATCATAGGACCAGAACCTTGACAAGCAACATCTAGTTGGTTTCCCCTAATTCAGCACATATTACCAAGATATGAATTTTAGTTGATATATGATAAAAATTATATATTATGCTCTTTTGATCTTTGAGATGTTTTGTATGTGACTCCAGGTTCCTGTTTGAAATCTGGGTGTGCCTGCCTTCATTTCATAATTTCATAAGTCAATTATCAATTCATTTAATAACAAACAGAAAAGAAATAAAAATAATTATCAGACACCAATATGTGCTCTTGCCCCTTTATACTCGCTTACTGAAAAAAATTTCTTAGTATACTTATTAGAATGGAGATAGTGGTTAGGGGGACCAGAACATAATGTAATTTTAACACATCAATTCACTTTGTTAATCCTGATTTTTAAGAAATTTATCTTCATCTTTTTTTCTGATCAGTATAACTAATAGCTTATCAATTTGGTTAGTGTTTTTAAAAGATCAGTTCTTACTTTTGTTTATCAGCTCTATACTGGTTTCATTTTCATGTTTCTCTATTTCTTCTCCACCATCATATTTTAGTTCAAAATGATTTTGTGTGTTTCTCCCTTTGGCCATTAATGAAAAGTAGCACGAATTTTTAAAACTTCCATAGAATTTTTAGAAATGGAAGATACCTTTGAGAGCACTTAATCCAAACTCCATCATGTTGTGGTTGAGGAAATGGAGGACCACTGAGCTTAAGTGAATTGCCTAAGGTCACATGAGTGGTTTTAAGCAGAGCTAGAACTAAAATAGGTCTCTTAACTCCCAATCTAGTGCTCTTTTCTTTACAACTCACTTCTTTTTCATTGCAGCTAGAAAATAAGGGTTTCTTCTATTGTTCTGCAGGTAGGAAAACTAATAATTCTATAAAAATAACTATTATACAATGATGACCTCCAAGGTAATCTGATGAAATACCCTTTTGAAATACTCAGTTGCATTCATATTGTGCGGTTTAAAGGAATCAGCATTGGACAATCCAACTATGTTCATTTTTTCAGTCTCTTTCCTCTCTTCTATTCTGTCCGCATGAATTTCTCCAGGCTTCCTAGTCAGAGTAATAATTCCTAGTGGCAGTGAAAGAAAGACCAGGAATTTATATTCTTAATTCTAAATATGCATTAGTGACTGTTTCTCGCATCCTAGAATGTGTGTGTGTATGTGGCAGTGGGATGAATAAATGAAAAAGCATATATTAAGTACTCACTAATTGCAAAGCAAATTGAAATGATGTCCAAAAGTTATTGAACTGGGCATATCTTTTGACTCAGCAATACTATTTTCACATCTATTCTCCAAAGAGATAAAAAAAGTGCAAAAAAGGATTCACATGTACAACAATATTTATGGCAGCTCTGTTTGCTGTGGCAAAGAACTGGGAACTAAGAGGATGTCTATCAATAGGGGAATGACTGATCAAGTTATGGTATATATATGTGATGGAATACTATTGTGCTATAACAAATTGTGAAAGGTAGTAGTTTCAGGGAAAGTGGAACCAGGAAAATAGTTTATATAGTAACAACCATATTATTAAGACAATGAACTTTAAAAGTCTTAGGAAAGGAGATCAGATAACTGGTCAGAAAGGAGTTGAACAACTGGTCAGAAAGTGATTACGGGTGACCCTGAGCTAACACTGGGCACAGGACCCTGTTATATTACACATACAGTTCTGGGTTGTAGTTCTGAAGTGGAGAGGAGCACTGGTGGTGGCTCACAAGAAAGCAGGGACCCGGGTCCCAGTTTCAGGGCTCTGAAGAATGCAAGTGCTTTCAGCTACTTGGAAGCAGGGCCCCTCTCTGCCCCAGAGTGCAGGCCAGGACAGTAGTGACCACACCTCTTCCCAGATCATACAATCTGTGACCATACCTCTTCCCAGATCATACAATCTTGAAAGGAATGAAAAATTGCAGACCCCCAGAACAGGTTCTGAAAACAGCAGAGTAAAAATCCTGAAGGACAGTGCCTCCCCACGCCCAAGTGAGCAGAGCTCAACTTTAATATGAAGTTAAAAATCAAGAAATAAGTTGGAAAATGAGCAAACACACACACACAAAAGAACTTGATCATCAAATTCTACTACAGTGGCTAGGATACTAATTGACCCCAAGATCAAAAAGAAATCCTGAAAGAGTTAGGAAAGAAATGAGTGGTAGAGGACAAATTGGGAAAATAAATACGGGTAAGAAAATTACAAAAAAAGAACAGCTTGGTAAAAGGGACACAAAAATACTAAATAAAATACCTTAAAAAACAGAATGGGCCAAACAGAAAATGAGGCACAAAAATAAACCAAAGAAAAGAACTCTTTAAAAAGCAGAATTGGCCAAATGGAAAAAAAAGAAGTACAAAAGTTCACTTTTTTAAGGAAAATAATTCCTTAAAAATTAGAATTGGGAAGTGAAAGTGAATGACTCCATGAGTCATGAAAAAATAATAAAAACAAAGCCAAAAGGATGAAAAAGAGGTGAAATATTTCATTGGAAAAAAACAACGGACCAGGAAAATGTATCAAGGAGAGATAATTAAACATTTTAAAATTTTATTTTATTTTTAATTTATGGAATAAAAAAGTATTTCCATAACATAGTACAATAAAAATGGTGAACATGAAACGGCAAATCTATTATATATAACTTGCTATTCCTTTTAAATATATAATAAAGTTATCAAGTAAGTTCTTTTTCCTTTTTCCCTCTATCCTACCCTAGAGATGGCTTCCTTTACACACACACACACACACACACACACACACACACACACACACACACACACACACACACATGAAATCATTCTAATTCTATTTATCAGTTCTTTCTATGTATGCAGATAGCATCTTCTTTCATAGGTCCTTTGTAGTTAATTTGGGTATTTGTAATAGTCAAAATGACTTAGTTGCTCAAAGTTGTTCTTAAAACAATATTGCTATTACTGGATACAATGTTCTCTTGGTTCTGCTCATTTTACTGTTCTTTATTTTGGCCAAGTCTTCATATTTTTCTAAGCTCATTGAGCTCATCATTTCTTATAGCAATAATATTTTATCACATTCATATGCCACAAATTATTCAACCACTGTCCATTTCACAGGCATCCCCAAAATTTCCATTTGTCACTACAAAGAGAGTTACTATAAATATTTTAAAACAGATAGATTCTTTTCCTTTTTCCCCCTAATCACCTTTGGAAATAGACCTAGTAGTGGTATTGTAGGATCATCATATTTTAATAGAATTGTTATTTTTCTTACTTACAGGATAATAGAAGAAACCCTTATTTTTTAGCTGCAATGAAAAAGAAGTGAGTTGTAGAGAAAAGAGCACTAGATTGGGAGTCAAGAGACCTGTGTTAGTCCTAGCTCTGGCTTAAAACTGCTCATGTGACCTTAGGCAATTTTCACTTAACCTCAGTGGTCCTCTATTTCCTCACCCACAACATGATGGAGTTAGTATTAAGTGCTCTCAAAGGTATCTTCCATTTCTAAAAATTCTATGGAAGTTTTAAAAATTCGTGCTACTTTTCATTAATGGCCAAAGGGAGAAACACACAAAATCATTTTGAACTAAAATATGATGGTGGGGAAGAAATAGAGAAACATGAAAATGAAACCAGTATAGAGCTGATAACAAAAGTAAGAACTGATCTTTTAAAAACACTAACCAAATTGATAAGCTATTAGCTATACTGATCAGAAAAAAAGATGAAGATAAAATTCTTACAAATCAGGATTAACAAAGTGAATTGATATGTTAGAACTGTATCATGTTCTGGTTCTCCTAATCACTATTTTCCTTTCTAGTCAGTATACTAAGAAAGTTTATTGAATAGCAGGTATAAACGGGCAATAGGAGGAAATAATATTTCAAAGGGGAACCTGGAAGTCATGCACAAACCATCACAAAGATCAAAGGAGCATAATTCACATTTTATTTGATATATTAACTAAAATTCACATCCTGGAAATATGTACTGACTCAGGGGAAACTGACTAGATGCTGTTTGTCAAGTTTCTAATTCTATTATATGTAAATTCCAGACTAAATCCAAGCCTCCACAGCTCTGGACCATCAAAAAGATGCTAATAACTTTGAAATTATACTGAACTAACACCAAGGTGGTGCAGATAGGAGTTCATCTGTTTTCCCATCAAAATTCTGGAAAAGTGAGACCTCAAATTCCTGCCCTGCCACTCCTACCCTGAGTCCTCTTCCATTTCCATAGGGTCCTATGCTGCCTAGTACTCCCCAATCTATTCCATAGTTACATGAGGGATATTCTCTACCTCTCTTCTCCCCATCCTCTTCCCCACACTGCCTTCCTTCACCACCACCATTGCCAATTTCCACATAACTGTTTGTAACATTTTTCCCTGTTTGTCTCTGCCTTTCTGTGCTTTTTGCTCCCATACCTCTGTGTTTATTTAAAGCAGCGGTTCTCAACCTGTGGGTCGCGACTCCTTTGGGGGTTGAACGACCCTTTCACAGGAGTCACAGGGGTCGCCTAAGACCATCGGAAAACATATATTTCTGATGGTCTTAGGAACTGAGACACAGCTCCTCTATCCATCTCCAGGTGGGTCCGTCCACATGCAGATACGCCCACATACGAGTATTAAAGGGTTGCGGCATTAGGAAGCACTGTTTTAAAGTGTCATTGCCACCCCATTTCCCACTGTCAATAGTGGTCTTTCCTAGCAAGTACCCAAAAATCTGGTGTGCCTGCCCCTATTCCATAATGTCATAAATTATCAATTCAATTGATAACAAACAGAAAAGAAGTAAAAACAATGATCAGACACCATTATATAAAATTAAATATTAATAAAATAGACAATTAAAAAATGAATATCAACAAACAAATAAAACAAGAAATAGAGATTTTACACAATCCTCCCTCATGTAAAGAAGAGAAATCAAGCAAACCATAAAAGAACTGACAAAGAAAACAAAACAAACTCTGGGCCACGTGAATTTGTACATGAATTCTACTGAATATTTTAAAAGGCAATTTGTAACAGTGCTACGAAATTCTTTGAAAAATTAAAAATAGAAATAACCCTAAAAAATCCATTTAATGATACAAATAAGAGCTGGACAACTAAGCTAGAGAGGGAAAAAGAGAGAAAGAGAACTATTAACCAACTGCCCTAGTTAATATTATTACAAGCTTTAAAAAAATATCATCCTCTTAAGTAGACTATACACCTGGTATAATTCAACAGTGGGAAGATAATTAGCATAATTAATCATTTAAACAAAAAAAGATAATGAAAACCACCTAATTATTTCAGTAGATGCAGAAAAAGCAGAAAATATGACACTCATTAATTGTTAAAGACCCTAAAAATCCTGGGCTTGGAGGAATCACAGGATCATAAATCTAGAGTTGGAAGTGACCCAGAGGCCATCTATTCCACCCCGTCCCCGATTTTATATATGAATAAATTGGCCCAAGGTGGTTATATGATTTGCCTGTGGTTGTATAGGTAGTGAGCATCAGAGATAGGCATTAAATTCTAGGCTGCTGACTTCAGAGTCAGCACTCATTCCACTCTGTTCTTCATTAATATGAACTAAAGTATATATTTATTACCAAGACTTTGGATATTTTGCAGTGGAAAAATACAGTACAAAGAGGGATATAGTGTGGATGCCATCTCTCCCCGCTTATGTTTGACATAGTTCTTGAAATATTAGGCATAGCAATAGTACAAGATGAAAAGAGTAAAGATATAATCATTGGTAAGAGAGGTTACAATTATCCTTATTTGCAGATGACATGATGGTTTACTTAAAAACCCTATAGAATCAGTGAACTAATTGAAATAATTAATAGCTTTAGTAAGATAGCAAAATACAAAATAAATCTGCAAGAATCATCAACACATACCAGCAGAAACCAGGAAGAAAATGGTAATTTAGAGAAAAAACACCCTACAAAATTCACAGAATATCTACCAAGACACTTGGAGGATGTATCAAAATACAGCTATAAAATACTCTTTATAGAAAGAGACCTAAATAATTTGAGAACTATTCATTACTTATAATTGGACTATGACAATATAATAAAAATGACAAAGCTACCTAAGTTAAAATAAATTTAGTGTTATATGGGTCCAAGGGAGTACTTTATAAAACCATATATAGAATGACAGAATCATTTGGAAAAAAACAGACATTCTAGAGACTCAGGGGAAATAATGAGAAAGTAAGTAAAATGAAGGGATCAGAGCCTTACCAAACTTCAAAATGTATTGTAAATATAGCAGTAGACATCAGAACTATTTGGTGCTTGTTTATATATAAGAAATTCATTCATTCAAATAGATTAAATGACCAAGAAAGCAAAACACTTGAAAACAGTAGCCCTGCATTTGATATACCCAAAACATGAATTACTTTTCTTTTTCTAAGTCCTATTGGGAAGAATGGAAGACAAAAACCTAGAGAGAAGTAGCCAAAAGAAGAAAGTGACTAACAGTGTCAAATAATACAAAGACATCAGGAAGGAAGGATGAGCAGTGAGAAAAGACCATTAGATTTGGTGATTAAAAGACCGTTGGAATTTTGGAAAGAACAGTTTTGGTTGAGTGATAATGGGATTGGAAGCCAATTTGGCAAAAGGTTCAGAAGAGAGTGAAAGAAAGGGAAATGAAGACTTTTAAGGATAGACAGTTTTCCAAGGAGTTTATCTTGAAAGGAGCCTACAATGATAATTAGTGCAGACGGTAGGAGCAAGAGAGGGTTGTTTTATTATTTTTTTTAAGGATGGGAGGGTGACACATGGGCTTGTTTGTAGGCAACATAGCAATGGATAAAGATAGCAGAGAGGCAGATACTGGGACAATAAAAGAAAAATCTCCCTTTTAAGAATCATCCCAAAATTCTCTGCACTGTTTCCGAGACAATGGGTTCACTGTCACTGAAATTCTCTAAGCTGATACTGGATGACCACTTGTAAGGGAGCATTGTAGAGGGAATTCTTAGTCAGTTGCGCCTTGGATTAACTGACCTTTGATGTTTCTTCCTATTCTGAGAGTCTGTGAGTCCATGAAATGGTCTTCAGAGACTATGACCATCTCAGAAAATCCCCTTATCAGTAAATAATCATGAATTAGAAGGATAAACTCAGAACTCAGTCACTCAATTTCCATGTGTATAAACTGAGTAAAAAAAAATTTAGATTCTACATATCCCAGCCTATGAAGGAATATTCAAATTAAAGGGTTTGGGAAAACAACATGTACAATAATGTAAAAATTCAAAACTATTCCTTTGACCAGATCTTTCTGGCCATAGTAACTCATAGAATTTAGTTCTGTCTTAGTCTTGCTGATAGGAAGAAGATTCAGCCCACAACTTAGACAGGCTGTCATGGAAAGAAGACTGGTCTGAGAGGTCGAAGCCCTGACTTTCTGCTGTGTGTTAGCTAGGATGACTTTGGTCACCCCTCTCTACAGGTCTCAGTTTTCTTAGTCACAAAGTCAACTATTCAGACTAAATTATTTTAAAGGGCCTTTTTACATCTACGACTCTAGGAGACATGTTTTGTCCTGGGTTCCCTATACAACGGCAGCCAGCATAAATGGGGCCTTAAACGGTGCAGTGCTTGGTAACGACCTAAAAGCCAAAATGGGCCACAGAGGGGAATCGACTGTGTTCCTAATGGAGTTCAGTGACTTTGGGGCTGTGCCCACTGTCTCCAAAAGCAAACTCCTCATTCTGGTGCAGAAATTGTTCTGTCCTTCCAGATGGATCCGATTACCTTTTACTTCTGCTTGTTTCCTTGGTGAACAGGAAAGGGGACAGAAAGGATCCTCTTCTGGCAACTGTAATTGGATTTCCAAACCACTTCAAGAGTAATCATTAGTTTTTACCAACTAGCAGTTCATTGCTTATCTAGCAATAAGCAATTTCCTTCAGAAGGCACAATTACTTTTTATTCCTCCTTTCCTTTCTTAAAAACGTTTCCAATATTGGTATAAACAAAGACCCATTTCCTCCATCTCCAAATGCAGCTCCCTTCATCATACACACACACACACACACACACACACACACACACACACACACACACACACACACACACAAATGTAATTTCACCATCAAAGAGGAGCCGGGATTGAATTTGTATAATGATAGTAGATTCATATTCAAATAACCATAAGCCTAAATGTCTGCGGAAGCCACAACATGCACCATTTTCAGGTTTATTCCCTGACTGCTAAATAAATGGGGATGGCTATGTGGCACAGTGGGTAGAGCATTGGACTGGTTGTCAGGAAGACCCAAGTTAAAATTTGACCTAAGCCACTTACTTGCTATGTGATCCTGGGTAAGTCACCTTACCTCTGTTTGCCTCAGTTTCCTTATCTGTAAAGTGAGGATAACAATACCGCTTCCTAAGTTGTTGTGGTGATCAAATGAGGTAAAAATTGTAAAGTGCTTAACACAGCGCCTCGCACGTATTAGGCAATATATAAATGTCAGTGAATATCATTGTTATTATTGTTAAGATACATGTGCTGAGAAATTTTCTGACTTCATCTTATCTGAGCTCATAAGGATCCCGGATTTAACTCCTTGGAAATTATAAGTGAAGTCGAGTCAACAAAGATTTGTTAAATACCAATTTGCGTTATGCCTTCCACATCACGACCTTCCCCCATTGCCGTTCTGATATATTACGGGCTGACGTAAGAAGTTAAATGGGATTTTTTGGGGAGTTTTGTGGAAGCTTCAAATGACACACTAAGGCCAGCAGGTAACATAGAAAATGTTTAGAAACTCAAAAATGCATAAAATGTATGTATAGTGTTGTACAATGCCAACATATTTTATCTTTTAATACCCTAATAATTCTCTGGTAAAAAAGAATGGCCAAAAAACTTTACACAGATTTTCCAGATCACTGAGATACTCCTCCCCTAATCCCTGAATATGGAGGGGATAACTGTATATACCAGGAACTTTGCTAAGTGGTGAAGATCAAAGAAAGGCAAATACATGATGGGCGCTACCCCCGAAAAGCTCACATAAAAAGGTAAACAACATGAAAATGAATTTGTGCATATAAGATATACACAGCACAAATGAGAGGTAATCTTAGAGGAAGGGAATTGGGTAATGGGATTGGGGGCCAGGAAAGGCCACAAGACGTCACAAAAAGAGTGGAGTTAGGAGATCTGACTTTGAATCCCGGCCTAGGACAAGGTCCTTAAGTTTCTGAATTTCTGTGTTCTTATCTGTGAAAAGTGATGGTGATTCTTATACTGACTGTCTCACAGGTTTGTTGTCAGAAAAGTGCTTTGTGAACCTTAAAGTGCTACATAAATCTGCATGCTATTAAAATCAGTAGAGTTCTGAGTAACAAGCCATTTTTAATAGTAAAACAACGTTAGTGTATACAATTGTCTGGAACATAGACATAGCTTGTTTATGGACACACACATAGCAACAAAGTATAATAGAAAACAAACTCTTCTTGTGGTCCAGAGACCAGGCCTCTAATCCACGGTCCCACCAGTAGTGAGCTGTGTGACTTGATTTGGGTCATGTCTCTGCCCATATCCGTAGAAATGATTGGCTTGGTTTTTTTTGATCTCCAAGTTTCCTTACAGCTCGAACATCCTGTGATTCTGAAAAGATGCAGAATTAAAAGGAATGGATTGGTTGTTGTCTATTGTGCTCAAAGAGGACTGAAATGACATTACCATGTTGGGGTCAAGGTACAGTGTGTGATTGTGGCTGATCAGATCAATACCAGCTTGGAGCGCTCTACCACAGGTTGGACACAAATAATTCATATAAGGGATGGATTAATTTAAAGGGTAAAATTTCTTTGAACGTAAGGCAGGCTTAATATGAAACAATGAAAGGGAAGAGCAGGAAAAATTGTGAACAGATGTACCCAAAGTCGGGAGCCTGAACTAGACTGTTTTATGAAGTCACTTAGTGAGGGTCAGTCATGGCCTTTGATAGGCAAGGAAACCATCTACCTTCCCTAGTAACATTTACTTCTATGTTCCTGTTATGCTTTTAAAAAATTTATATGGATGTCTTTTGTTTTTACTTTACTACATATATCCTTCCCCTCTTCTCAGAGAGCCAAGAACAAAAAAGAAAGAGAAAAAATGTTACACAAAATTAATCGGCATATCTAATAAGGCTTTTGTTGTACGAAGTCTTCCATACCCACAGTACCACCACATCTACGAAGATCAAAGGGCGATGTCCATTTTCATGCCTCTTATTTGGGGACAAAATTGATTATTATAATTGCATAGAATGTCCATTTGTTGTTGTTCTTTCTGTTTACATAATTATTGCTGTTGTGCATGCTGTTTTTTGGGCTCAGTTTAATTAACTTCATATAATTCAGCCTGGGTATTATTATCTGTATTCTCCCTAATCATTTTTTTATAGAGCAGAGTATTTCATTGTGTCCACTTGCCACAATTTGTTTAGCTGTTGCCCGATTGATGGGCATCACTTTTTCACATTTCTTTGAGGCTACAAAAATGCTGCCGTAAACGTTTCTGTATATGTAATAATTTTCTTTGGACCTTTCGCACCCGTGGTTGTATCCCTAAAAACTGCTTTCCAGAATGGTTGGACTGATCCATAACTCCATCAACAGGTTATTATCGCCCTGTCTTTTTACATCTCCTCCATTGCTTATTTCTATCTTTCATCCTCTCTGACAATTTTCTGGGTGTGAGATGAATTTTTATGGTTGTTTTCATTTGCATATCTCTTATGCTTATTGGTTTAGAGCAATCTTTTGTCTGATTGTTAACTGATTGCAATTCATTTGAGAATTATTTGTTCATAACCTTTGACTACTTGGCTACTGGGGTTTGGCTTTTGATCTTGTTTTTATGCTAGTTCCCTATATATCTTTGGTATTGGACCCTTATTAGAGATATTTGATACAAATAATCTTTGCTAATGGACCGCTTCTATCCTTTTCCTGGATGCATTGATTTTGTTTGTAAAAAAGCTTTTCAATTTCACAGAGTTGAAATGATCTATTTTAATTTTTGTGACTGGTTAAGAATTTTCCCCTTGCCACATCTGTGGCAGATAATCATGCGTTTTATTTGTTCAGCTTTTATTTTTAATTCAGTTTAATTAATTAATAGTAAATTTAATTGTTCTTTTTCATGGTGCATTTGATTGACAGTATAATTGCAATTTCCTTTGTAAGTCCAAGAGGTAGAACTAATAAGTGAATAGACACAGGGAAACAAAAATCAGCTTTCATGTAACTTACTATTTATGTTTATTTGAAATTAATGCATATATTTTGCAATCTTTTTGCTCACAAAAGCCCTGTGAGTTGAATAGGACAAGTATTATTGTCTTCAGTTTATTGAGGAAGAAACTCAGAATCAGACATGATAAATAATTTGCCCATGGTCACAGAGAAAATAACTATTGGAGCCTGCTAAAATCTGGGCTTTCTGACTTCAAGATCCATATTCTTTCCATACCCACCTGACATTTTTTCCCGCACCTATTGGATTAACAAGATGACATGTGTTTAGGTTGGCATGATCTGGTCCTGATGAAGTGAAGCTGAATCTTAGTGACTCCAGTTTCCGTGTCTAAATGTTCACAAATGGTTCTTTTAATAATATGCTCCAGAATTTTGCTAGGAATTAAAGGTGAACACACAGGTCTCAGTTTGAATACTTGGTTCTTCTTTGCCAGTGCTATGACACCTCTCTGCTCTTTCAAATTTGACTGACAGTGGCTCAGCAATCTCATGTTCCAATTCTTTCAGTACTCTCAAGTGTAGTTACCTGAGTCTGGTGACTTGAACTTATCTAGGACTCTTATTATTATTTTCTTACTTATCTTGAAGTAGTTGCCTATTAATCATACTGGTTGTCTTCCTCTGCCAGATTGTCCGTGTCCATTTTAAAATGTGCATCCTAGAACTGAACAATGTTCCAGTTACAATCTACCTACTAAAAGCCCCCCTTTTGAAACCATTAAATTTTTTTTTTGTTAAATGTAATGGTTGGACTTAACCTAATTGACATCATTTTAATTGAAACTAATATGCTTTTTCCTAAGAACTTTTCAACAGGGAAATGCTTTATTAATTGATCTGTGCTTCTTGGACATTTCATTCTAAATTATCTTATTCCCTTCTTCTTATTCCCTTTCAAGTCCATTGCTAACTCCAGTTAATTTGGTTGTCCTTGAGGGGACCTGCCGAAAATATGCTTCTCCGGAAGTTCTCTGTAAAGCTGTTATCCCTCTGATCTTGGATGTAATATTGAAAAATACAAGTAGACAAGATTAAAAAGTAGGAGAGCTTTAAGAACAGCAATATATATTTTTTTTTTTTTTGCTTTTTGGAGAGGGGAGGGCAGGGCTATTGGGATTAAGTGACTTATCCAAGGTCACATGGCTAGTAAGTGTTAAGTGTCTAAGGTCGGATTTGAACTCAGGTCCTCCTGACTCTAAGGCTGGCACTATGCCACCTAGCCATCCCCAGTGATATCTTTTTAGTCAGCCATAATGAAGACTGAGTCCCAAAGTGCCAAAAGGACAAAAATATTGTACAAAAGCTCACACTGTAATCTTAGTGCTGGTATTAAAAGACAATCTGTGACTGCAAAAGAAGTAGAAAATTCAGGCAAAGATCTTGATATTTCAAAACTCTCAATTCCAATTCTTACCCTAATAATCTGAGTATTTTAGTCAAACACAATATCTCAGCATTTCAGATTGTAGGATTTAAAGTTGGTCAACACATCATAAATCTGGGGTTTGAACTCAAATGATCTTACTCCAGATCTTGTGAGCTCACCATTTCTTTGTTGTTGGTGTTCAGTCACGTCAGATGCTTTGTGACCCCATTTGGGCTTTTCTTGGCAAAGATACTGGGTGGTTTGACATTTATTTCTTCAACTCATTTTACAGATGAGGAAACTGAGGCAAACAGGGTTAAGTGACTTGCCCAAGGTCACACCGCTAGTAAGTGTTAGAGGTTGGATTTGAATTCAGGAAGATGAGTCTTCCTGATTCCAGGTCCAGTGCTCTGTCCACTGTGCCACCTAGCTGCCCCTGTCTGCTCACCATACTGCCTCTCATTTCATTGTCAGTGTGAAACACCTCACAAGGCTGGTCAAAAACTATACTGTATCTTTTCCAGTCATCTTTTAGTTGTGTCCCACTCTCCATGACCCTATTTGTACTTTTCTGGGCAAAGATACAGGAGTGGTTTGTCATTTCCTTGTCTGGCTCATTTTGCAGATGAGGAAACTGAGGCCAACGGGGTTAACTATCTTGCCCAGGGCTACATAGCTACTAAGTGTCTGAGGTCAGATTTATTTTACTCATTTCATTTAATTAATTTTTCATTTTCAACATTCACTTCCACAAGATTTTGAGTTCCAAATTTTCTCCCCATCTCTCCCCTCTCCCCACCCCAAGACAGTGTGCATTCTAATTGCCCACTTCCCCAATCTGCCTTCCCTTCTCTCACCCTCCCCCTTCTTTTAGCCCCTTCCTTCTATTTTCATATACGACAAGATAGATGTCTATACCCCATTGCCTGTATATCTTATTTCCTAGTTGCATGTAAAAACAATTTTTAATATTCATTTTTAAAATTTTGAGTTCCACATTCTCTCTCTTCCTCCCACCTCACCCACCCTCATTGAGAAGGCAAGCAATTGGATGTAGGTTATACATGTGTAGTCATTCAAAACCCTTCCAAAACAGTCATGTTGTGAAAGACTATATTCCCCTCCATCCTATTCCACCTCCCATTTATTCTATTCTCTCCTTTGATCCTGTCCCTCCTCAAAAGTATTTACTTCTGATTACCCCCTCCTCCCTTTTGCCCTCCCTTCTGTCAATCCCACCTTTCTTATCCTTGTTACCCCCTCCTTTCCTATAGGTAAGATAGATTTTCATATCCAATTGAATTCATATGTTATTCTCTCCTTAAGCCAAATCCAATGAGAGTAAGTTTCTGTCATTCCCTCTCTCCTCCCTGCTCTTCCCCTCACTATAAAAGCTTTTTCTTGCCTCTTTTATGTGAGATAATTTACTCCATTCTACTTCTCCCTTTCTCCTTCTCCCAATACAATCCTCTCTCATCCCTTAATTTTATTTTTTAGATATTATCCCTTCATATTCAACTCACCCTGTGTGCTCTCTCTCTCTCTCTCTCCCTCTCTGTCTCTGTCTCTGTCTCTGTCTCTGTTTCTCTCTCTCTCTCTCTCTCTCTCTCTCTCTATATGTATATATTTTTTTTAACAAGTATTTTCAGGGGTTTGGGGAGAGAGTTCAAGGAAGTCCCCACTTTTATTCTGCCATCTTGGCTCTGCCTGAGGTCAAACTTGAACTCAGGAAGACAAATATTGTTCAGGCTTGGCACTCTATCTGCTGTGTCACCCAGCTGTCCCCCTCAAACTCACCCCAAACTGTATGTACAGAGAAAAAAAAAGTCCAAAAATAGTTTAAAAAAAGTTTTAATATAGCTTGCAGATTTCCAACAATGTGCCACTTTAAATTAAACTCTGATAGTGAGTTATACAACCTTACAAAGAATATGTTTATAATACTTTTTGAAGATTTAAAAATGTTCTTGATCCAATTTCTCCACGAGAGTTCTAAAACATTTTTAGTTGAATCCAAGTTTCAACTTCTTTTCAAAACCATATGCTATGATCTGCAAATGAACCAGACCAACAGATTCATGAACCTCCAAAGCATTTTCTAATTCTAAGATATAAGGTATCTTGGTTTTTCAAAGGAAAGGGAAAAATGGGTTTCAGAGAAAAGGTGGTTTCTAGGGTAGGTAGTAAGGTGGATAGGGTACTGTGCCTGGAGTCAGGAAGATCTGAATTCAAATCTAGCCTCAGACATTTATTAGCTGTGATCCTGGGCAAGTGACTCAACTTTCTGCTGGGATAATAGCACTTACCTCCAGGGTTATGGTGAGGCTCAAATGAGATAAAATTTGTAAAGTATTTAGCACAGTATGGCTTATAGTAGGTATTTAATAAATACCATTTCCTTCTTTATTTCCATCTAATACTCAGATATAGTGGAAAACCCACTGGACTTAGAGTCAGGAGAGACTTGGGTTTGAATTTTTGTGATGATATTACTTTTGTGATATTGAGCAAATAATTTAATCTCTCATAGACATAATTTCCTTATCTGTAAAATGTGGATCAAATCTGTGGTATCTATATTATGGGATTATTATGAGGAAAATACTTTAAATTTTTATAGCTCTATATAAATATGAGTTATTATTATTATTGCAAGAAATTAATTTTCTATCAGAAAGTCATTTATTACAAAATATGTACTGACTTCTAATATAAAGTTAATTTCAGCAAAAGGCAGACTTTCAAATAGATCTACATAAACATCCAGCAATGACTTTTACCAGTTTAACAAATTGTAATTGGTCTTATTCATGCTCTCTAAGGTCCATTCATTTTCTCCCCTAAAAGAACCATCCTCTTTTCATTCCTACACTTTACTAAAGCTAAAAGAAAACAAATATCCAATTCTATTACTAACAAGTTGTATGACCTAAGGCAGGGCATTTGTAAGGCCATGCAAGAGCAGCTTCCCAAAAGAATGCTACTGTGAACAGCTTTTAAGGTTCTGATTACACAGTATAGTGAACACTCTATTCAAGAACAAATCAAAGGAAAACATTCACAACAAATCAAGATACAGGATTCATAACATTACATCTTATCACAGAAAATCACAATATAATGTTCACAACAGCTTATCATTACAATGGCCATGTAGTTTTCACCAAAGTGGTCTCAGTATTTAGAACAAAGAACAAAAGAACAACCATCTAGTATCCCTAAGGAGGTTTGCCTCCTTACTTAGTCATTCACTCATCTCAGAAAACAAGTCAGTCTTCCACTCCTGGGGCACCTAGGTTAACTTAATCAGTCACTTATTTAGCAATCAGTTACTAAGTATTGCTAATCACTAAATACAATCATTAGAAAATACACAAACCCTCCACCAGTTAACTCAGTCACTTATTCAGATTCACAATTACTAAGTATCATTAATCACTAAGTACAATCATTAGAAAATACACATCCCCCTCACCCCTAGGTCACTAGTAAACCATGTTATCATCACAGAATTCAATATCCAAGGGGAGATCTTTTCTTTATCTTGACTCAAGTGGTTCCTCAGATTCCCTGGATCCCCTTCCATGGTCTCAGCTTCTACCTGAATCCACCAAACAGTCACCTGGATTCAGAGGCAGACAGCTGCCAGGTCCTTGTCCAGTCCTCTGGATTACCCACTGAAGTTCACAGGGTCCAGCTCATCTCAAAACCTTCACAACTTCTGTTCCCAGGAACTCAAGGACCAACCAAGCCATAATCAAACAAAGTCTTAGCATCTTGGTCATGCTTCCTCAGTCCTCTGGCAGTTTGGCTGGCCCTAGGACCCAGAAGAAATCTCAGTTTTCCAGGCAGCAGCAGCAACACTGGTCTTCCAGGCAGCCTTCCCAGCAGCAACTCCAGCCTTCACCAGCTCTCTCAGAAGAACAGCTTCTTCCATCACAATCTTGTCAGGAGAAAATCCTGAATGTGCCTCTCTGGGGCTTTTCTTATAGACACACACACATTGGCTTCCTGTTTCAGCCAACCCATTCCTGTTATGTCAGCAGCTGGAGACAGAGTTCACACCTTCTGTTACTTTCACAGAAGTTTGATTAGTTACTAAGGGCTAAGTACCTGCTTACTTGACATAAAAAGGGGTCTTCAAATTTAAATTAATTACCATTACAGCATTTGAGCTCCTCTGGGAGTTATTTATGAAATTAGAAGTTTGGATCCAATGATCTAAATAGCCTTTTTCAATTGTAAAATTCTGTGATTCTACAATAAGTATATAGAAATATGGAAGTTTGGTATAAGGGATGATTTTATGGGGAGGGAGAATACACTTGAAACAGAAAGATGCACATAGAGTTAAAATAAGGGGTTAGAAAAGAATCTATTATGCTTCAGCTAAAGCAAAAAAGACAAGGGTAGCAGTCATGATCTCAGACAAAGCAAAAGCAAAGATGAAACTAATTAAACTAATTAAAAGAGATAAGCAGGGAAATTATATTTTGCTAAAAAGGTACAATAGACAATGAAGCAAAATCAGTATCATACACATATGTACCAAATACCATAGCATCCAATTTCTTAAAGAAAAAGTTAAATGAGTTATAGGAGGAAATAGAGAACAAAATTGCACTAGTGGGGAGATCTCATCTTTTCCCTTGCCAACTAGATACATTTAACCATAAGCCAGAGAGAGGGAGGGAGAAGGAGAGAGAGAGAGAGAGAGACAGAGAGAGACAGAGAGAGAGAGCGAGACAGAGAGACAGAGAGACAGAGACACACACACACACACACACAGAGAAAACTATAGATCAAATTCCCTAATTAATGTTGATGCAAAATTTTAAAATAAAATATTATCAAGGAGATTACAGCAATATATCATAAAGATCATACACCATGACCAGGTTTTTATTTATACCAGGACTGGTATACCAATACTGGTATGCAAATATACCAGTACATAACATATGTATGTATATACATATGTGTATGTGTATACATATATATAATATAACCAAATATATTTATATGGGTATAAATATATTTATATTGAACCAGGGCTAGTTCAGTATTAGGAAAACTATCAGGGTAATTGACCATATAAATAAAACAACAAAAATCATATGATTTTCTCAATAGATACAGAAAAAAACTTTTGATAAAATATAACACTAATTCCTATTAAAATACTAGAAAATATGGGAATAAATGGAACTTTCTCTAAAATGATTAATCTCTATCTAAAACCATCAACAATCATTATCTGTAATGGGGATAAGCTAACAGCCTTACCAATAAGATCAGAGGAGAAGCTAAGATGTTTATTACCACCACTATTATTCAACATTGTACTAGAAGTGCTAGCTATAGTAATATAACAAGGAAAAGAAATGGAAGGAATCAGAATAGACAATGAGGAAACAAAACCATTACTCTTTGCAGACTATAAGATGATATACTTAGAGAATACTTGAGAATCGATCAAAATCTAGTTGAAAAAATTAACTAGCAAAATTGCAGGCTATAATATAAAACCACACGAATCTTCAACATTTCTATATATTGTCAACAAAATCCAACAGGAACAGATAGAAATTTCATTTAATATCACTGCAGATAATACAAAATACTTGGGAGTCTACCTGCTAAGATAAACCTAAGAAGACAATTGCCAAATACTTTTCACATAAAGGCCACTTTAAACAGTTGGAGAAATAGTAATTCCTCACTGGTAGACTGAGCCAATATAATAAAAATGACAATTTTACCTAAATTAATTTACTTATACAATGCTATACCAATCAAATTACCAACAATTATTTTATAGGGCTAGAAAAAATAATAACAAAATTCATCTTGAAGAACAAAACATCAAGAATGTCAAGGGAATCAATGAAAAAAATGTGAAGGAAGGTGGTCTAGAAGTACCAGATCTCAAAATTATCTGGTACTGGCTAAGAAATAGAGTAATACATCAGTGGAATAGATTAGGTATACTATACAAAGAGTAAATGAACATCATAATTTAGTAATAGATAAAAAATAAAAGATCCAACAACTTGGGACAAGAACTTACTATTTGACAAAAATTTCTGAGAAAACTGGAAAGCAGTTTGGCAGAAACTACATATATTATACACCAATACACCATATACTAAGGTAATGTCAAAATGGGCACATGATTTGCACATAGGGTGATACCATAAACAAATTAGGGGAGCATGGGAAACTTTATCTTTCAGAACTGAAGATAAGGAAAGAATTTATTACCAAACAAAAGATAGAAAGGGTCAAGGTAAAAATAAATAGTTTTGATTATATTTAATTTAAAAGTTTTCTTGCAAACAAAATTAATGCAGCTAGGATTAGAAGGAAAACAGGAAACTGGGAAAACATTTACAGCTAGTTTCTCTAGTAAAGGCCTCATTTCTCAAATATACAGAGAACTGAGTCAAATTTATGAGAATATAAGTAATTTTCCTCTTGACAAATGGTCAAAGGATGTGAACAGGAGGTTTTCAGATGAAGAAATCAAAGCTATTTATAGTCATATAAATATGCTCTAAATCACTATTAGAGAAATGAAAATTAAAACAACTCTGAAGTAATACCTCACACCTATCAGATTGGTTAATATGACAGAAAAGGATGATGACAAATGTTGGAGGGGATGTGGAAAAGTGGGATACTAATGCATTGCTAGAATTGTGAACTGATCCAACCATTCTGGAGATTAATTTGAAACTATTTCCAAAGGCTCTAAAACTGTGTATCCCCTTTGACCCAACAATGTCATTACTAGATCTGAATCTCAAAGAGAGCAAACAAAAAGGAAATAAATCTATATGTACAAAAATATTCATAACAGCTCTTTTTTGTGGTGGCAAAGAATTAGAATTTGACAATATGCCTGTCTACTGGGGAATGGTTGAATAAGTGGTGGTATATGATCATGATGGAATATTATTTTGCTATAGGAAATGATGAGCAGGATGCTTTTGGAGAAACCTGGGAAGATGTATATAAACTGATACAAAGTGAGTGAACAATCTACATAGTGATAGCTACGTTGTACAGTGGCTAGTCTGATCAATACAATGATACAAGACTATTCAGAAGGACTTATGATGAAAAATGCTATCCATTTCTAGCAAAAAAAACCAAAACCCAAACAAACCAAAAATGCAAACTGATGGAGTCTGAATGCAGATTGAAGCATAATTTTTTCACTTTATTTTTCTTGCTTTTTTGCCACATGGCTAGTATGGAAATCTGTACTTCATGATTTCACATGTACAATTGATATCACATTTTTTGTCTTCTTAGTGGGTGAGGAGGAGGTAAGGGGGAGGATAAGAATTCAGATCTCGAAAAATTTTTTAAATGAATGTTTAAAATAAATAAAAAATAAAAAAAGCAAAGATTCAGCTAAACAATTGAGAAATATTAATTGTTCATGAATATGCAGAGCTGATATAATAAAAATGACAATTCTACCTAAAAAATCAGGGGCAGCTAGGTTGTGCAGTAGACAGAGTGCTGGGACTGGAGTTAGGAAGACTCATCTTCTTGAGTTCAAATCTGGCCTCAGACACTTCCTAGCTGTGTGACCCTGGGGAAGTCACTTAATCCTGTCTGCTTCAGTTTTCTTATCTGTAAGATGAGCTGAAGAATGATAAAGCAAACCACTCTAGTATCTTTGCCAGGAAAACGCCAAATGAGGTCATGAAGAATTGGGCATGACTGAAAAAAACTGAACAACAATAACCACCTAAAAATAAAAATTAGAGAGGGGGAGAGGATGATTGAGGGGGAATGGGAAAAAGCACACATATGGAAGGACTGGACTTAGCAAGAAGTGTTAGCTCCTTATCAGATACTTAAAGAAAGCAAGAGAGAGTGGGGAATGATGTTAAGGGGTTTTAAAATGACAAGGAGAGAACAGGGACTTCACAGGGGATGGCCTTAATTTTCTCAGTAAATCAAATAATGGGGTCCTCAGCTGAAAAGGAAGATGGAAGTCTATAGGAGAGTCTTTGGGAGAAAAGTTTCCATATAGCTTCTATGGGAAATGAGACAGGGATTCAATTATGGAGGAATAAAACCATTGTCTTGTAGCAGTAAGTGACAAATTGATCATTCATTCCAGGAGGTCTAATCAAAGAAGTGAGCAGAGTTATATTGGGGCATAGGTGGGTTAGGATTAAGGAAGAAGGCTTTGGATATCAGCACAGCCTCAGATTACTATGAAAATTTGACTGAATTTCAAGGAATGGGGTAGATTATGAAATATATTTAAACTTCTCTTAGGTAGATCCTTAGGTTTCAGACATATGGAAATGTGTACATGAGTATGATGCTAGCTCTTAAACATTTCTATTCTCCATAAAACTCAGTGATAGGAACAGGGTAATCACCAACATATTCTCTGTATGTGTGTGTGTGTGTGTGTGTGTGTGTGTGTGTGTGTTTGTGTGTGTGTGTCTCTCTCTGTCTTTGTCTGTCTCTCTGTCTGTCTGTCTGTCTCACACCCATACCCACACATGCACACACCTATACCCACACACCAAGTTAGAGCTATTATCCTTCTAGTCACACCCTGGTTTATAATGTTGGAATCAATGTAGACCTATCATCTCCTTCATTCCCCTTATAGTCTATTGCCAAGTCTTATGGATTCAATGTCCGTAACCTCATCTTTTCTCACATGGTTATCACCCAGGTTCAGGTCATTATCTCCTTTCTGATAGGACTTCTGTAATAACCTCTTAATAGATGTCTCTGTTTGTATCCTCTCACTCTCTTTCTAGAAGTCATCCTCCACAGCATTGCCAAAATAATTCTCCTAAGACATAGGTCTGACCTCACAATTTTCCTGCTCAAAAACCTTCCATGATTCCCTAATGCCTTTGGGATAAAGTTCAAGTGTCCATAATACGGCTTCTATTTACCTTTCAAGTCATATCTCAGGTTACTCCCCTTTCCCAAACTGGGTATTGCATCTGCCTCTGATATCGCACAAGCCATCCTCCCAAGCTTCCATTACTTATTTGTATTCCTCCAAATCCTTGTCTTTCCTTCAGGCTCAGTCCAATCATCATCTCTCATGAAGGCTTCCAAGATTTCCCAGGCCTTTGTGCTCTTTCCCTCCTCAAATGTCTTTGTATTTACTTGCCTGTGTGCATATTTCAGGAGCAGCCAAGAATTTCCTTTCTCTCTTTTAATCCCTAGCACCTTGTACATAGTAGGCTCCTAATAATTATTTGTTGAATTGAATCAATCTCAGAACTATGGGAGTGATACAGTGATATTGGCTGCTCTTGGGAAATAGGGTAAAAGTTTTCCATCTAACCCTTTTCAAGCTGGTTTATGAGTTTATTTGCATAGGAATGAATGATACTTGGAAAGGTGAGGTATGGATGGGCATTGAAAGGAATATCCTTACCCCTATTTCTATACAGCTTTTCTATAGATTTGGTAGGTAGAGTTCCCAGGATAATTTGAAGGTAATCATATCTCCTAACTTAGGAAAACGGTAGGAGTTTTGAAGGCATTTGTGACATAACTCAGAAAAGAATTTAGACTAAGTTATCCAGAAAAGCAAGAAGAGAAACGAAGTTCACAAAACAAACCTAAAAGTGCCTAAAATTTGTACAGCAGGCTGTAGGTGGTTAGCTAGAGAGAGTCTGCATCACAAAAAAGGTTAAGATGGCCCCTGGGACTATTGAGCTAAACAGCTGGTCCTTGAGGAGGAGAGAAGACAGTAGCAGGAACACTTTTCAGCTGAGGACAGCACAAAGAAAAGAAGAGAGCCAATAACCTCAGCTCAAGGGAGAAAGCAGCTTGGCTACTGACAACTCCAGAGAGCAGATGTCACTGGCTCTGCAAAATCAGTCATGAATTGACTTGGCCATATTTTTTGGTTGTTGAGTTGTTTCAGTCATGTCCTACTCTTTGTGATACCATTTGGGTTTTTCTTGGTAAAGATACTGGAGTGGTTTGTTATTTCCTTCTCTAACTTACTTTACAGATGAGAAACTGAGGCAAACAGGGCTAAGTGACTTGCCCAGGATCACACAGCTAGTGTCTGAGGCTGGATTAAAGCTTAGGCCTTCTTGACTCTAGGCCCAGCACTCTATCAACTCTACCACCCATTCTGCCCATTTGTGTTTCCTATGTATATGCCCATTATACTTGTGGCCAGGGCTGCACATATTTCTTACATGTATGCTCTAATATGTATGTTAATTGATCATATATGTTCTCTGTGTGTGTGTGTATACATACATATATACATATATCCTCTCCCTAACTTTGGTATATTTGCCCATAGGAGAGCATACCCCAATGTGAATGGGAGCTCTTTGTTGGCACTTAAGTTGCCATGCTGTTAGGTTACATTTTTTTTTTGCTTCAATCTAATATACCCTCTATTTGGCCTCGTGAAAGTCAATACATTTCTTGAGGCTCACGAGCTATTGTTTTGAATGAATGATCCACAAAGGGCTTTGAAGCTGGGATAGATTTCTTGGGGCATGTGCATGAGGGTATTCCTTGAGTTCTACCCTAGTTGGGTGAAAATATTCTAGATTAGGAGGCACAGAGTGATATTCTCTGTCTTCCTTTTTCCATCTAGACCATTGTAACAAATATTTCTGAAATGATTTTTTTGAGATTTCTCAGATGTATGATTGCTAAATGGCAGTAATAATGATATATATATATATATCATATAAAATATATTTAGAGATATAGACACAGAGACAGTGGGGAAGGAGAAAGGGGGAGAGAGAGAGAGAGAGAGAGAGAGAGAGAGTGACAGAGAGAGAGAGAGACAGACAGAGAGAGAGAGAGAGGCAGAGACAGAGAGACAGAGACAGAGACAGAGACAGAGAGAGAGAGAGGGGTGTGGAGATTTAAAGATTTTATGAAAACATAGTTGTTTGAATATTTTCTAAATGAATGATTTTTCACATTTCAACTGCCAAGAAAATGCCCAGGAAGTTCAAAAGTGTCTTTTATTTTCAAGTAGTAAATTGGGCATCTGTTGCATATGGATAGTAACTGAAGACTACTAAGAGGACCACATCAGAGGTAAAATTCCCTTTGAAATAATGAGTATGAGATGTTTAAAAATAGCTCTCCCAACATGAGTCCAAGGCAAGTTACCACTGACTCTGAAATCCACTCAGGGCTCCTGTTAAAGTTTTCACTTTCTAAAGAAGGTTCAATTTAAAATTCAAACTCTAAGTACAGGAGGACTTTTTTTATAGTTCACATATTATTTATATTTCCCCTCAATCCCCTTAAACTGTTTGAAAATCTCAGAGCCAAGGCAGCCACAGCCTGAGTGATTTCAAAGTCCCCATGGCCATTTCAGGTTGTTCGTAATGCATTTTCCAGGGGCGGTTTTGGACAATGGACACCTGTGGCTTATGTTGTATTCTCCCACCCCTCATGGCTCTTTGATTGTCGTCCTGCCGCTAAAGCTTTGCTTTATGGATCTGAAACAGCAAGCTTTTCACTGCCAAGTTATCAATTGAGACCAACTGCTGTTAAAGGGTTATAACAAATGAGGGAACTGGTTCTTTTCATTGGAATACATCAACACATTGGTCATTTATGCCTTCTCTTTTTGAATTCCCATGAATATGCCTATCACATTCTCTCTACTCAGACCCCATTCAGCAACATTTCATTTTGTGCCTCTGAAATGAACATGTATACTTCAACACTGATTGCATCCTCTTTGCCCTTCTCTAAGTAATGGTAGAGCTGGGGGTCCTCAAAGTTTATAGCTTTATTCCATTAAAGAGGGCAAGGGTTGGGGGAGATACACTGCACAGGGAAATTCTAATGCTCATACATTAAATTCTGCATTGAGAAGAGTTGCCTGGGAAACCAAATTTAAAATCTCATTTCGTATGAATTTTCAAATGGCTAGAGGTTCTGTTGTGTTTAAAAAACAAACAAGCAAAACAAAAAAGTCACCCCTCCTAAGATTCTCAACTGCCCAGAAAATTCCTGGTTCACATAGGCTTTCTATTGTAGCACTAATCAAATAGTTGCAAATGGAAATGTGGAAGAGGAAAAGGATAAATTGGTTTTCTGGGGTTGGAGCTGGGGTGTCTTAATGATCAAACTCATCTAACCATCTTATTTCAGACCTTAATCCAAAGTGTATATCCTTCAACAGCAATAGAGCTTTTGCACACATGACTTGATACTAGACATTTCTGATAGCTAGATTCATCTGTTTGGTTTAATTCAGGACCCTGAAATGTGTGTGCTATTGGATGGATCCATTGCTGCTTGCTGAAAAGAGGTGTTTTTTTGCTTGAAGTTGACTAGACTTTTTTTGTTTTGTATTCATTTTTGGGGAGCCATCTAGAGCAGTAACTAGAGAACGGACTTTGAGGCCAGGTGGACCTGAGTGCATGACCTTTTCCTGATGCTTACTGGCTCTGGGTTCCTGGGAAAGTCATTTAACATCTCAGAACTCCAGAACTTTCTTATACTTTGAGTTACGGAGACCAAGATGGCACAACCAACATGGCAGAACAGCAGGAGGAAATATAACCCAATTTCCCAACCACATCTCCTCCACAAAGATCTAGAATATGCATCAGAGCAAATCCTGATCAGGAAATCCAAGAAAACAATCACAGGAAGCTATTTTCTCCAGCCCAGTTCAGCAAAGGAAACAAGACAAAGAAGTCTACAGGTAGTAGGTCTATGGTCTGGCCAGAAATGTGCTTCACAGAGCATTCTAGCCCATAGGGATTAAAAGAAGATCAAGGCTATATATTGGGACAGGAAGCACCAGAGCAAGAAAAGATCCCAATGGGTCCTTGAACTAGTGCAGGGCACAGGGATGGGTGCCATTTGGCAGCTCTTTTACTCACTACCCAGTTCCAGGTCACAGATGAAGAAGGCATGAGAAGAGGGACTTGAACCAAGGGATCGCAGAGAGGAGCAGGTCTAAGGGAGCAGGAAAAAGCAGTCTAGATGAAGTAGACGTAAAAAGAGCTCTATGCTTGAGGCAATGCTATTTTGAGGGGGTTAGGAGATTTATTCTGAAGATATCTTAAAGATGAGCATATATTGAATGATTTGAAAAAAAGTCATTCTACTAAAAAAGGCAATTGGGACTATAGTCATAATACCAACTCATAGGCTTTTCTCTCATTTCTACAAAATTTTTATGATAATAATTTACACATGCATTATAAGGCATCCTAAATGAAAATATTAAAAAGGAACAGGCAATCAAAAGGCATCTACAGTAGACTATATATTGTTTTATACTCTCACAACTGACTGAAAGATGTACAAAATCCTAAAACCTTCAGTATATTTCATGTGTTGATTATTTCTTAAGACATTTTATTCAGTAGAACAAAATGGGCTCTCTTCCAATGAGTTTCTCCTAAACACATTTTAACATCATAAAGATTCCAAGATAGGCTCAACAACAGAGATAACATAATTCCATGACCTGTCGCTTATTAATATCAAGCAAGAAATGAAAAAGGGCAAAATACGTTTATCAAACATGTTCACCACTGTCATGGAGGATGTGCATTGAAAATTCAAATGGAAAAAGGATTTCCTATAGAGAGTGAAATCCTGAAAATGCTCCTTTGCAAATGACATCATGAATTGAATCAAGCCCTGGAATGCTACAGAGATAATGAGATCCATTATCACTAAAACTGGTTCACCCAAATTAAGGCTTCTATAATTATATACTTTCTGGTTTCTTCATGAAAAAATTTTCACCTTAGGCTGGCTTCCTTTTTATGTGTGATTTCTCCAGTTTTTATTTGCTGTGGACCAGCAGAATATTTTTTTTTTCATGTCAATATATCAAGTATCTAGGATTTTGTAGAAACATGCACATCTGTACATATCAGCACTTAGCACAGTGCCTGACTCATTGTAGGTACTTAATAAATGTTTGTTGATTGACAGATTGTCGATTTCCTTACTAGACTGTCTCTGTGAGTCATAGCTGAAAAAATTCATCACCCAGTGGCCAAGTTTCTGGTGATGAGCTTCTTTGACCTCAACTTAATGCAAGCCATGCGTAATCAGAACATGGCACTCTCTATGTCACCTGGTCTCCTTTCAGACCTCCACTTTAGCAACATCTTTTACACTTCTAGTTCTACAGTCTCTCATTCGAGGAAGCCCTCATACCATTCATGCTAACTCGAAACCTGGCTCAGCCCATGACTCTCTGGATGCTTTTTGGACCCTGTTGAGTACCTTCCAAGGATCCTCCTTGCCCTCCCTTCCTTCTGCTCCTACTGAAATGGAGATGTGCTTTTTGTGTGAATTTGTATTCCTAGCATTTAACACAATGCCTGTCACAAAGTAAATGCTAAATAAATGCTCGATTTCTCTCTCTCTCTCTCTCTCTCTCTCTCTCTCTCTCTCTGTCTCTCTGTCTCTCTGTCTCTGTCTCTCTGTCTCTGTATATTTAGACATCTCTCTCTCTCTTTCTCTCTACATCTCTTTATCATCTCTCTCTGTATCTATTTCTATATCTATCTATCCATCTCTCTCTCTCTATTTATCTCTCTATTTCTCTATCTCTA
>CM053581.1:447591081-447636039 GCA_028627135.1 Pseudochirops cupreus
AAAAGGAATCTAAAGTTAGATTGCTGTGCTTGCTTTGCTTCCTTTGCTTGCTCATGTTGCCACTCAATTACTTAACTTTTGAACTTTTTGCCACAGTAGAACTCTGCTTCCAGAGAGGAGAGCTTTGTCCCAAATTTGTGGGGTTTTCACAGCTGCCAGAGCTGATGCCCTCTCTGCAGTTTCCATATGATTTGGCACCTGGTCACACACCCCAGGTCTTCCACTCAAGACAGTGATCCAGGTCCAAGCAGGTTAAAGCAAGAGCAATTACCCCTCAGAATGGTCATTTGGTTCCCCTATGATCTGCAGGCCAGGAGCTCTGAAGCAGCCACATGGAGGGTGCTGCACGGCCACCACACCTGAGCTGCTTCTCCCTTCCAAGGGGCAGAAGCTGGACCATACTTGCGGTTCCCCTGTTCCCAAATTCCCACTAACCTTTTACTTTGCCTTTGGCGTTTGTGGGTTGATAATTCTAGAAATGGCCACAGCTGCTGGTGATCCACTCTCTGGAAGTCCCTCTAGCCACAGCTGGTCCTGGCCGCCCTGTGGCTAAAACCATGCAATGCTCGGCTTGGCTCCCAGCAGCTGTGATGAACCCTTCCTGCTGGCCTGTTGGGCTTCCTGTCACTTTCTGTGTTCTGTTCCTCTACAGTTTGTTTAGAGTCATATTTTATAGGTATTTGAGGTGGTCATGGGGGGAGCTCAAGGAGTTTTTCTGCTATGCTGCCATCTTGACTCTGCCTCCCTTCTTCTCATTTTACCCATAATGGTTTTGTTTGTACAAAAATATTTTAAATTTTATGTAATGAAAATTATCCATATTACCTCCTGTGATTGTCTGACTCTTCTTTGGTAATGAACTCTTCTACTCTCCATAGATCTGACAGGTAATTTCTTCCATGCTTCACTAATTTGCTTATAATGTCATCCTTCATGTCCAAATCATGTACTCATTGAACTCTTCTCTTGTTATACAGTGAGAGATATTGTTCTATATCTAGTTTCATGATATATTATTAGGTTGTAAAGACAAAGCAGGGGTGTGCTGAAGTTGACTTGTGAAAACCAGCAGTTAAGTTTTAAGTATGAAAATTTACACCTTTGATATTGGAAAATACTTCAAATTAGAAGTTGATTTATTGTTCTACTGATTGTCTAGACTTAAGAAAATAATAAACAAAGTGTTAATAATGCAGATAAAACTTAAAAGTGTGTCATATACATGCCCCTACCTTCACCAAAGATCCGGTTGTTAAAAATCTATCAGCACATCCCTGAACATGGTCATTATTATATATTATAATCATCTGAATATAGATGATTTTGGTGGTGGTGGTGAGAAATCATCAAATTATGCCTTTCACATTTTGATAGAGAGGTAGAGACAAACTGAAGCTACAAAATCAGACTTGCATTCTCTGACATGGTCAGTATGCTGATTTGATTTGCACTATGGCATAGTACACAGGGCACTGGATTTGATGTTCAAATTCTGCCTCAGATACGTAGTAGTTGTGTTACCCTGGGCAAGTCACTTAGCCTCAATTTCTCAGCTGAAAAGTGTGTGTGGGAAGGTATGGCCTCAAAGTTCCCTTCCAGCTCTAAATCTATAATTTTATGACCTTGAGTTAGTTATTTGTCATAGGGTAGTGTTGATACACAGGAGAACAGGAAAGGGTGGGTTGCTAGGTGATGGTGTACATAGGGAAAAAGATGGGATAGTATAGTATTTGGATAAAGATAAAGACAGAGAAAAAAGTCCTTTAGAGGTCACTAAAAATGCTCCATATTAAAGAAAATGCCTTTTACTTTATGACTTCTCAATTTTGATTTGATAATTTATGTCAATGAAAGATTAATTTTTATGGCAATTTTCTAAATGAATTAGGAATAGGATTTGTTAATTTTATTGATAGAGGTAACTCTGGAATGAAGAAACTCCCTTCGCAAATTCAGGTTGGCACCCCCTCTCAAACTTATACTTTAGAGAATTGCCTAGTGACTTGCCTGGAGTCAAAGAGCCAATTTATCATACTGCCTGTCATCTAAATGAATTAGTGTATTTTTTTAAAAAGAGAAATTCAGGGGTGGCTAGGTGGCACAATGAATAGAGCACCGGCCCTGGAGTCAGGAGGACCTGAGTTCAAATCTGACCTCAAACACTTAGCACTTACTAGCCATGTAACCTTGGGCAAGTCACTTAACTCCAATTACCCTGCCTTCCCCTCTTCCAAAGGCAAAAAATAAAATAAAATAAAAAAAGAAATTCATCAGTTGAAAGTTGAGATACAATGATTTTACAATAAATGCTATTAACAGCACTGAAGCTTCAAACAATATTAAGCCCTTCAAAAATCCTCTCCATCTTACTCCCATCAGCTTGCCAGAAAGACATCCCTACAGCCTGCAGAAACATGAAGAAACCAAGGATGGATTTGCTGTGTAAGTGGGTATATAAGAATATGTCCCAAATCTGTTGTCTGTCACTTCAAGGCATATTACCTTCCAGTTAGATGGGAAGACCCAGGGTGAAAAAGGACAAAAAAGGTGAGTAAGATACAGGGTAGCAGTGATAAAAACACAATTAAAACATTTTATTTGAATAGAAAGAAGCCCTTAAAAACTTTCACAGTATGTATGGTGATAACAGAATTAAGTGGTTTTGGAGACAGAAAACCTTGAATTGAGATCTCAAGTCCAACTTTTCTCATATCAGCCTGGGACATTAGTCCACAATTCTATGTTTTGACTAGGTGGCATGGTAGATAGAGTACTGGACCTGGGGTCAGGAAGACTCATTTTTTGTGACTTCAAACCTGGCCTCAGACACTTGGGAGCTGTGTGACCCTGGGCAAGTCATTTAACCCTGTTTGCTTCAGTTTCTTCATCTGGAAAATGAGCTGGAGAAGGAAATGACAAACCATTCCAGTATCTTTGCCAAGCAAACTCCAAACGAGATCTTGAAGAGAGGAAAACAACTGAACTACAACAAAATGGAGATATGGATTGAACCTGTGATATTTCATGGATATCGAGGACTCCAGATAAGGAAAGTCCATCTACTAGTTCTAATCAACCTCTTCTCTATTACTTTATATTAGGAAGTGGCCTCTTTGAGGGTGGGGAGGTTAAGAGACTTGATCAGGGCCGTGAAGTCACTGTGCATCAGTGATAGTGCTTGGAACTCATGTTGTCTTGGCCTCAGGGTCAGTTTCCTATTCATTTTGCTCTACTGGCCGTCTGGGACATAGTAATATTTTACCATTTGACAAGGCTTTTTGTGAGGAAAGTACTTTAAAAATCTTAAATATAAATATGAGTTATTCTAATAATTATTATTAATAAACATATTCCATGGAGCATATTTTGTAACTTTTTCACTATATAATTTTTTCTCTCAGAGAGATTCCCCTCACTGTTTTTTTCTTAAAAGTAATGTAGCTTATATATATTATATTGATGTCTAGTAAATATTACATAGTAATAGCAACACTAGTAGAGAGGGAAAGAACAAAAAGAGAGATGCTTAGTGCTTTGTTAGTTCATCAAGAAAGAGATTACTTCCAGCTGGGGGGATTTGAGAAGGCATCTTGAGTTAGGCCTTGATTGATGAGTGGAACAATATAAAGACCTCCTCTAAAAGAACCAGGACTGCTTAATCAAAAGCACCTTCCCATTGGTACTTTCTCACTGACTTTTTGTGAGGTCTTTCACTGAGTCCTGTGGATTTGACTCTGAGAATTAGATGTGGTACTAACTAACCCTCCAATTTAGAATGAACTCAGTAAAGTGGATGGGAACCATCATATCCCTGTGACTGCTTCTAGTGATGTCTCCTAGTGAATTGTCATTAGATGTCAAATGAGGATAAAATGGAACCCACTCCAAAGGGTTCTGGTGGAGATCAAACAAGGTCATATGTGTAAAGTACTTTGTAAACCTTAAAGAGCTCTATGTAAGTGTGAGCTACTATTAAAAGGAAATCCCTTTTTTCCTGGTGTTTGTTATTGCTCTCACTGGCTTTTATTTACTTTTCTGGGTAGCTAGCATGTACATAGAGAATACTTAAACATTTACAAAGTACTTTACGCACAATGTATTGTTTGATCCTCACAAAAACTGTGGGAGGTAGGTGCTATCACTACTCTCATTTTAGAAAGGAGGGAAATGAAGCAGAGGTTAAGTGCTTTGCCCAAGGTCACATAGCTAGGAAGAGTCTGAGAGAATTTGAATTCAAGTTTTTATAATTCCAAATCCAACATGTTATCCACTGTGCCCCCTAGTGGCCAGTATAATATGGGCTCCTTGAAAGAAATTGTTTAGTGTTTGTCTACAGAGCCTTGCATATCATAGGCTCTAAATGAATTGAAATAAAATGAATTGTGCAAAACCCATTGAGGGAACCCAGATACATAAGGAGAATTGTGAATATTAAACAGTATGGTTTTAACTGCCGGAGAATTAGTATACCTGCTTTCAGCCTCAATTTTGCTAAGGGCTAGAAGTGTCATCTTAGAAATTTCCTTTTAAATATAGAAATGTACAGTTTAAAAGCTGAGAGGCAGCTAGGTGGAGCAGTGGATAGAGCACTAGGTCTGGAGTCAGAAAGATCTGAGCTCAAATCTGATCTCAGACACTTGCTTAGCTCCACCACACCAGACAAGTCACTTCGCTGTCATCTACCTTAAATTCCTCGTATGAAAAATGGGGCTAATGATGGCACCTACCTCCCAGGATTGTTACCAGAGCAAAATTAGATGACATTTATAAAGTACTTTGTAAATCCTAAAGCACTGTATAAAAATTATTACCATTATTATTGCCTAAGAGTCATCTTATTTTGCAAGTGAGAAAAATGAGATCCCAAAATATTAAGTGACTTGTCTGAGGTTATACAGTTTGTGTTTAGCTTTGCTGATGGGAAGTGATGGAAGGCAAAGAGAAGGGGCTGGTGGAAGCATCTAGTACTTAGCAAGTCTCGGGTTTTTCTCATGCTGCCCTATTATAGCATCATCCATGATATTATACCTGGGATGGGGAGCCAGTTCAGCGCTGTTTCAAAACACTAAATCTTGATGTGATAACCTCATTATGCCACAGTTTCACCACCACATAAAATACAATTAACTTAATTATCTGTTTTGTGCATTATTCATGCTGTATAGTATCTACCATTAAATTTTAATCCCAAGCTGATTTCTCTCTGCTACCTCCAGGCATCCAGACTGCCCCCATTTATATTGTCCGCATCATGTGACTTGTGAATAGATACTAATTTTAATATTTTGAAATCTTGAACTATATAAATGTTAATTATCATTAATTGCCTTAAGTCATTATCATATAATGCCTATACCAACAGCAAATATTTATTAAGTTACCATTACGTGCAAAGCACTCAATACAAAATTTAGACAAAGTTTTAGATAAAGTACAAATTAAATTAGACAAATTCGGCATCAGATAAACCAATTTGGTGTCAGACATCAGATAAAATTCTTTTCCTCATAAAGCTCAGAGTCTATTAGCAGGATGAAACTACACATACTATAGAGTTGAATAATCTGAAATTCCATTGGTCTGTATATATTTTTTCCACTGTTACTGCAACTTTGATATTAATTTGTAAATGATTAAGTACTTCTGTGACTGAAAATATCATCAGCCTGAGGCCAAACCGATGATATACCTCAAGGAACTCAGCGAGGTGATTCTGACCACAGGGACTCAGACTGTCCCCAGGCCAAGTGCCCCTTCCGAGCCCAGTTCAGGGGCCATCACAGGATCTCAGTTCCAGAGTTAGGAGAGACATAAGAGGTTATCTTGTTTAACTTCATATTGTTCAAAGGAGTAAATGGAGGCAGGGGGTCAATAAGTATTTTGCCCAAAGTCACAGAGGTAGTATGGTATTTGAATCCAAGTCTGTTTCCAGAGTCAGTATTCTTTCTTGTATCATACTTCCTGCTTCCATAGCCTATATTTTGGTGCCATCATTTTTGAGAACCTTGTGGTACATTTACATAATTTTATTTTATTTTTCTGTATAATATTTTAAAATTTTTATTTTATTTTAAAGTTATGGAATAAAACAAGCATTTCTATTACATAGTATAATAAAAAAGAAGATTGCACATGAAGATGTAAATCTATCACGTACAACTAGTTATTCCCTTTAAATACATAAATATGTAATAAAGTTATCATGTAACTTTCTTTTTTCCCCTTTTTTGCTTACTTCCACCCATCTTGGAGATGGCTACCATTAGACACAAATAGGTATGTGTGTATACACCCACATATATATATATATATATATATATATATATATATATATATATATATACATATGTATATATATGTATATATGTAAAAGTAATCTACACATACTTCTATTTATCAGTTATTTCCCTAGATGTAGATAGTATCTTCCTGCAGAGGTCCTTTATAGTTAATTTGGGTATTTATAATGATCAAAATGACTTATTCAGTCATTCTTAAAACAATATTGCTGTCACTGTATACAATGTTCTCTTGGTTCTGCTTGTTTTGCTCTTCACTATTTCATGCAACTCTTTCCATGTTTTACTAAGATCATTGAGTTCATCAATTCTTATAGCATAGTAGTATTCCATCATAATCATATACCACAACTCAGTCCCCAATTGATGGGCAGTCCTGCAATTTCCAATTCTTTGACACCACAAAGAGAGCTTCTACAAACATTTTAGAACATATAGGTTCTTTTCCTTTTTCCCTGATCATCTTTGGAAATAGACCTAGTAGTGGTATTGCTGGATCAAAAGGTATTATAGGCAATTTAGTAACTCTTTGGGCATAATTCTAGATTGTTCTCCAAAATGGTTAGATGATTTCACAATTCTACCAACAATGAATTAGTGTGCCAATTTTTCCATATCTCTTCCAATACTTGTTGCTTTCCCCTTCAATCATTTTAGCCAATCTGGTATCCAAATAATTTTGGTGATAGGATGATAGGGTGCTAGAATAAGACCAATACAGACAACTATAAAGCCTGACATTGAAAGATAAGTGCGTTGCTTCATAACCAGGTGCTGTCATGTCTTGGGATAAAGATCATTAATAATTGGTATAAGAATGTGGGTCATTGAGTAAAATACAAAATTATCCCACCCCACCTAAAGCATAAAATGCTACATCCTGGTACCTTAACCAAGTAGGGACTCACCCTATCAAAAAGAAATGTGTTCCATCTAAGTGTCTCTGATGAGTCTGAAAGTGTCATTGGATAGGAAGAATGCTTGGATTGGCTAAGGAAACTTGGTCATCAACTGGGAATCATCTGTAAGATATCAAGCCAAATCGGATCCAAGAGAGATTTGATATTGAGTGAAAGGGGCCATCTCTTGACTCACTTCTCAAAGAGGACTAATTCACTCAATGGGTCTTTCCTAACTCAAACTGAGCACTTGAAAAAGTCTTAGCCTAAAAGGGCCAGGGTCTCCCACTGCATCCTGGGGCATCTCCAGTCATCCTAATTAAGAGCTGACCCAGATGGCTCTGGAGGAGAAAGTGAGGTTGTTGCAAAGAACTCCTTTACTCAAACCTAAGTCAATTGTACAATAATAGGTCCCTGCCCAAGCACCACTTAATGGTTATTTTTTGGGCCCTCATGGCTCAGCGTGAATGTCAATAGTAACTCTTTTCTTTTGGTCAGCAACCCTGAAGGTTTGACTTATTTTTTATCAAAGGGGCCGTCTCTTGATTCACTTCTCAAAGAGGCCCATTCACTGAATGGATCTTTCCTCACTCAAAGTGAGAACTTGAGAAGACCTTAACTTAGGGGCAGCTAGGTGGCTCAGTGAATACACACTGGCCCTGGAGTCAGGAAGACCTGAGTTCAAATCTGGCCTCAAACACTTAACACAAAAACTAGCTGTGTGACCTTGGGCAAGTCACTTAACCCTCAATTACCCTCCAAAAAGCAAAAAAAAAAAAAAGAAGACCTTAACAGGGTCAGGGTCTCTCACTGCATTCTGAACCATCTCGAATCATCCTGATGAATATCTAGTCACTGGATCCAGATGGCTCTGGAGGAGAAAGTGAGGCTGGTGTCTCTGCCCAGCCATCCCTCACTCAAATCAAAGTCAATTTCAAGTCTTCATCACCTCCCTGATGTCATGACTTTCTTTTACAACCACAGTGTCAAAGAGGAGAGAGAGTCACTTCTAAGAATGAACCATTTAAGGGAGAAAGAAGAAAAGTACCTGGGTTTTAGCCTTGACTTCCTCCCCACCCCATCCACAATTACCTTGGCTTTTAGAGGACCATGAGAACTTTGGAAGTCCAGAGGACTTTTCTTCTCATCAGTGTTCTAGTAGTGTCCCTGGAACAGCTTGGCTTTACTAATTGAGGATCCATAATTATGGCAGGAAACTCCCTAGTTGCGGCTTATAGAACACATCATTAGAAAAAGATACGTCACCATATTTCCAACATTTAGGGCTAGTCCTTGAGCCCAAATGGACACAGTAGTCACATACTGTGGATTTGACTCATCAGTGTTAGCATAAGTTGGGATATTTACCTTAGAGCTATATTGGGTAAATGAGGTGGTAGGGAGAGTAATAAAAATAAGATTAGAAGACCTGGGACCCATATTCTTCTTTGCCATTGACTACTAAATGGGATATCTACCCTTATGTCTACCTGTCTTTTGTCATGTGACTTGCCTCTGACGATGCATGAGATTTTGTTTGCAAAGGATTTGGAACTTCTTGGATATAAGGATATTATTATTATTATTATTATTATTATTATTATTATTATACCCCATTCCAGTAATTGACAGCCAGCCAGCATTTCATTTCTGTACCTAACATCATCATTTCAACACCAAATTTAATGAAGTGCTACAGTCTATTTGGTAGCACTTGGGACTCTTTATAATAGGTTAGGATAAAGGTAGAAGCTTGGAGTATTTTCCCTGCCATGAGCATTTAAAAAAACAATACCTAGGAGACTGGTCTCAGGTTAGGGATCTGCATGGGTGGTAGAAAGAAGTGGACAGAATTCTTCAAAGACATATTCATTGATGAAGTAAATCTTGAAACATTTAAAAAGTCAACTCCATTTGATTCATTGTCCATCATTAAGGCTAACTATAAACTTAAGTCCACCAAAATTTAGTGAGACTATATTAGGCCAAGTTAATCATTCAAACCAAAGTACAGCATTTCCTGTGAAGGAACACTGGACCAATTTGAGTCAAGAAACCTGGGTTTAGATACCAGTTCTGACACCTACTGACTCTCTTTCTTTAGTCAAGTGGCTCATGAATCTTAGCTTCCATTTTTGTAAAATGGGGCAAATAATATATTGGACCATTCAACTGAAAGTGCCCTTTCCAAAGTTCCCATTGATCTCATGATTGCCAGATCTTATGGCCTTTTCTGAGTCATCAGCCTCATGGATTCTTCTGCAGGAGCTGACACTATTGACCATTATTTTTTCCTGAATATCTTCCTCTTTTCTTCCCATCTGTCTGACTGATCCTCCTCAGTCTCTATTGATGGTTCACCATCCATATCCCCTTACTTAACTATGGGAACATCTCAAAGCACTGTCCTGAATCCTCTTCTCTTTCTTTTCTCTCTACATTCTCTCTCAGTGATTGTGCCATTATTTAGATAACTCTTAAATCCATGTATGTCTGGCTCTAGTCACTCTTCTGAACTCTAGTCCTGCCTTTTGGACATTTTCTACTGATTTAGGGGCATCTCAAGCTGAACATGGGCCCCAGCTTCTAGTCCCCTTATTTACCTTCATCCCTTCCCCATTACTTTGGTATTGCCTTTTTTACGTATTCAGTATTTACTTTTGCAGGCAGAATATTAAGTTCTTCAGGGTGGAGACTTGTTTTTAAGCTTTATTTCCTTAGCTCCTAGCACAGTGTTTGATATATAGTAGGTGCATAATAAATGCTTGTTGAAGATTGGTTCACTGCTTGATTGGTACAATGTATGCCCACACTCACTAAAATACATATCCTTGAAGTCTGAAGTAATCGTAATAACCTACATTGGTGTAACACATGCATAATTTCATTGGATCTTTCTTTCATTTTCTTTGGACAGTATCTTCACAACAGTATGCTGAAGATAGTACAAGTATTATCACAACATTTTACAAATGAAGAGTCTTAGCCACAGAGGGGTTAAATAGTTTATCCAAGACTGCATGTCTAGGAAATTGAATCAAGCTCTTTTGATTTCATATCCATTTTTTTTTTGCTATACAGTCTTATCTTTATTTAATAATTATGTGACCTATTATGAAGGCAAGCATAACCTATTTCACACTTATTATAAATATACATTCCATGTTTCCTTGTGCAGAAAAATTAGGGGTTTAAAAACTCTTGCTTTCAATTACTGTGGCAAACTGAATCTCCATTAATCCTTTTACCCATAGCCATATAAGGAAATAGCAGAAACTGAGAATCGAGGATTATGTTAGGTTTGCCTTCCCATAAGAAACCATCACCACACATAAATTTAGTAAGAAACAAGATAGAGTGCTAGAAAACACAGCTGGCATAATCCCTTCTAAGTAGTTAATTTGATATCCTGGGGATCCTATGGCTATATTCTTAAATATCTATAAAGATATAAGGGACCTGTATAGTATTTATTTTTTGTCAGGGCAAAAATAAAAAAAAAATTCATCAGAATTATTGTGAAAATGGTAGTCTTCTTGTTTGAAAGACTAATAATAGCAAAAAATAATTTGGTAAATTCTTGATATTGAAATAAAATTGAATGTCAAGTTTCAATTTCAAAAATGATTAAATATCCAAATTTTGACCCTATTAAAATGATCCTACTGCAAGAGACCAGTTTGGGAACATTCCAGAGAATCTTCACAGGCACTTCTTGTACCTTTAAATATATATATATTCACAGAAACGCAAGACCAAGATTGAAGCGGGCATTTGTAGTGCAATCCAAAATATTCCCACAGGTATCTTGCCTTCATTTACTACAGTTGTTGAGTGGGAGTTTAATTTTGGTCATTTACTACGTTCTGACCCCCATGAGAGACTATCTTTCTACCTCTTCATTCGTATCTCAAGGTTCTGATGAGAAAGGTGACTGAAAATATCCCTGTGTTGGTTGATGCTAATTGTGCTGTGACCTAAATTCATAAAATGATTAGAAGACTATGAACTATCTGTGGAGTTTCTCAAGGAACCTATCAGGGGTGAAATTAGTCTGTTACTGACACTGAACATTTCTCCCAGGGATTTATTTAAAATACAAAAAAATGGAAGAAGCCTCAGCATGAAAAAAAAAGTAGATGTATAAATATAGATATCTTTTGACTTGTTAAATCAAGTTATTCTTTGATGTTTTTGCAAAGGAACGTGTTACTCGTGGTCTAAAAGAAAAAGAAATTTGGTCTGGAAACAAAATGATTTCTTCTTTTATATGGCAGCCAAGGTCAAGTAGAAAATATGGAGGTGAAAAGAACATTTTTCTTCCAGCCTATGTATGTATGTATAGGGAATTGGGCATGGGAGGGGAGAATGGGGAGCAGGGCAGAGGAGAGAGCCATGAGTGTAGTTAAGGGAAACAGAAAAAGTAAAATTTTTATCTTCTCTTTTCTTGCTTTCTTATTTCTGTCTAAGATATTAAGTTTGAACATAACATTCTTTGCTCCTTAATTAATGATTAAACAATGCAATTCTTGATTTAACTTAATTAAACAACTAATGAATTTGTATGTATAAAGATCATTAATGTGCTGTTTGAGGCATGTCCCTGGGGCTTGGTTAACTCAGTTCTTCACAGCCCAGTAAATAGTTATACAGAGCCAAACATTTCTTGGCTTTTATGTGATCGCCCTTTTAGTATAGTTTCTGTTGGGTTAGATTTAAGAATGTACTTTATAATATAAATGAAAATGGCACTATCCACAAACCAGTAAAAATCACAACATCCCACATCTATATGGCATATATACCTACATATTATATAGATATGCTACATATGTCTGTGTAGATATATAGATACATAAACATACATACACACATACATACATACATACATACATACATACACAAATACATATTTGTAGTTTACAAAGAGGGGTGAATTTAGCATCAGAAGACTTAAGTTTGAATACTGGATCTCTCCCACATGTTGTCTAAAGTCTTCTGGGTCTTGTTTTTCTCATCCCCTCCTGGTTGTGCTTCTGATTCTCCTGAAGTTTTACAATAAGACCCAGGTGCTTTCTAACCCTGGTTCTTCCCTCTGCCATGCCAGCCTCCTTCTCCTGTTGGGAATTTCCTTCCAAGGGTCCTCTATTTTAAGGATGGCCAAGCTTTATTCTCCTAATTTTGCTTCTGGCTCTCTCAGACTTTTGCCACCATGCCCCTGAGAAGGTATGTCCTTCCTTTCCCTTTCAACTCTATTTTATATGTTGCTTCCCCCATTAGAATGTAAGCTTCTTGAAGGCAGAGATTGTTTTTCTTTTAGCTTGGAGTTGTATCCTCAATGTTTATGCTTGATACCTAGTAAGTACTTAATAAATGCCTGTTCCCTGCCCACCATCTGTAAAGTTCGGAGGATGAGAAGATGATCTCCCAAATCTCTTCAAACCTTCATATATGGCCCTACAATGCAAACATTATTATCCTTATTTTTCAAAAGAAGAAACTGAGGAAAAAAGATATTAAGTGAATAATCTAGATTCACAGCTAGGAAGTGTTAGAAATGGAAATTGTAAATTCAAATTCAAAATTCTTTCTGCCATAACATGGTGACATACATTTTGAATTATATTCCTGGTATGGGTGATAGAACTCTTAGCTGTCTATGCTGCAGTTCCCAGAATTCTCTTGTGACCACAGGCATGAATGTGACAGTTGGCCAAGGTTAGAGGACTGAAGCCATGCAAATGGAATGAATATAACTGACATATCTGTGAATGTAACTTTTACCTTCAGCCTTATTAGCATTTCTTTTCCTGGTAGTCAAATTTAGTGGAAAATACTTGGTAACAAGCTAATATCCTCCCAATAATCTTAATTAACCTTTCCTGTAGATTAATGGGAAAGCCTTACTTACTGTGTTTTTATTTAGGTTATTTCACAGAAATGCAAACACACAGCTCATTCTAGAGAAGTAGTCAGACTTGTTGTTTAGAACAAAATCCTTCCTTCCTTCCTTCCTTCCTTCCTTCCTTCCTTCCTTCCTCCCTCCCTCCCTCTCTCTCTCACTCTCTTTCTTTCTTTCTCTTTCTCTCTTTCTTTCTCTCTCTCTTTCTTCCTCTCTTTCTTTCTTTCTTTCTTTCTTTCTTTCTTTCTTTCTTTCTTTCTTTCTTTCTTTCTCTGTCTGTCTCTTTCTTTGTGTGTATGTATGTGGGGAGTAATGATCTGGCCCTGTGATTTCATAGAGAACAACCCTTGAGAAAACCTCCTCTGCCAATCTAGATTGGCAAATATTTTGCAATTTATTCTCTTAGAAAGTTGTTTGGGGGTACTAAGAGGTTAAATAACCTACCCAGGGTAACACAACCATAGGTCAGAATTTGAAATGAGGTCTTCCTAACTGACCATTGTGACACATTGCCTCTCAAACAAAGGAATGAACAAAAACGTACAAAGAAACCCCAGTCTAATTCAAGTTGGATCAAAATGGCAAGCAAGCCTAAATGACGGGAACTTTGAAAAGTTATGTGATTTTATTAAATGCAATCACTTTAACTAGAATTTGTAGAATTGAATACTAGAGGTCCTGTTCCTGAACACATCATTTCACATGTGAGAGAATTCCTTCTTGCGGTAGGTATTCTAACTAGCTTATAAATCTCAACTCATGGAAATTACAGCACTAGGGAGATGCCTGAGGCTCAAAAAAATTATACCTACAATAACTGAGCTAGTAAGTGTCAGATGGAGCATTTGAATCAAGGTCTTCCCAGCTCCAATACTGACTTTACTCTTGAACAGGTCAAAATGATCTGTCATTAGCATATGCAAGTGTCTATGGAAGCAGAGCCAGTCTCTGCTCATATGTGTTTAATGATCTTGAGAATAGTCTTTTCTTAAGCGGGCAAAAATTTCTCCCTTGAAATTTGAGTGATTCATTATCATTGGTTTACTTATTATTTATTATTACTTTTGTCGTGTTCAGTCATGTCCAACTCTTTGTGATCCCATTTGGACTTTCCTTGGCAAAGGTACTAGACTGGTTTGCCATTTCCTTTTCCAGCTCATTTTACAGATGAGGAAACTGGGGCAAGCAGAGTTAAGTGATTTGCCCAGAGTTACATGGCTAATAATTGTCTGAGGATGGATTTGAATTGAGGAAGATGAGTTTTCCTGATTCCCAGCCCAATGCACTATCCACTGTGCCACCTAGCTGCCCCTATTAATTTACTTAACAACCCTAATCCTCAACTTTCTTTGACTTGTTTTGCAAAAGGGAACTTCAGAAAGCCCCTGTCTGGCACAAATCTGGAATTACTGAAGTCCAAATTAAGGAGGTATATTGTAGAACTGAATGAAAGGGGCCCAGAAGTGAATAGGTTATTGTTCTGGAAAAACCCAATGTTGGAATGAGAAGCTGGAGGAATAGCAATGAAGAGAAAGGAGCCTGATCTGACTGACCCCTTCAATTACATTTAGCAAATATCAAGTACCATCTCTGCCCAAGACACTGTGTTAGAGTAGGCAAAGGAAAGGGATAAACAACATTGAATCTGTTGAACTTGATGGTTCTGTGAGAAGGTCAATCTGATCATTTCAGGCTTTTTGTTCCCCACAATATCTTTTTTGTCTTACCTGAGTTACCTGACTAGGCACCTCTATTTTATTCAGTTCTTATAAATGGAACCAGAGGGCCTTGTGCCTTCTGAATTTAAAATGAGGAAGCTACCCTTCCAAGTTTCTTCTATGATTGTACAAGGGCAGAGGCTAGAAAAAAAAGCATGAGTTAAGGTCAATCAACCAAAAAGCATTTATTAAGTGCCTTCTATGTTTTGGCTTACACATTTAAGAAATGAAACAAGCTCTACTCACAAGGAGCTTACATTCTAATGGGAAAGAAAATGAGAACATATATAAGTATAAACAAAATAAATATAAAGAAATACTAAATAATTAAATTTAAGGCTCCATGAGAGAGAGAGAAGAGAGGGAGAAGGGAGAGAGAGAGAGAGAGAGAGAGAGAGAGAGAAAGAGAGAGAGAGACAGACAGACAGAGAGAGACAGAGAGAGAGTTGTATTTTAACTTCATTTTGAAGGAAGAGAAGGATTTGATTCCAGTCATGGTGGGTGGCCAATGCAAAGGCATGTAGAAGGGAGATGGAGGGTCATGTGAACAATAGAGAGGACACTTGAATTTCACTGCAGAGTTTGAAGAAACAGGGATTTGCAATATCCTAAATGATGTTATTAGAGGATGAACTGAAGTCAGGGCTTGGTGACAAGATCCTATTGGACCTCCTTCTTTCTATGATACTCCAAATCCTAGTCAAGAAGCTACTTTATGGATGTGGTACATAATAGATTCAAATATTCTATCCTACCAACAGATAGGACCAGGGCTTACAAGGGAACCCATGAGACCAAGAACATGATTGCCCTACTTTAAAGGATCAATCTACTAAGGGTGTTGAACCTCAAATCCCTTCATCAAGGAAATAATATGAGAACAGTAGTCAATATCTTGGATCCAGCCAGGCAGAACAGAAAACAATAAAACATTGGGCTGTCAAGCCCAGCAGGTTCTTCATAGGATGAGTTAAAGGACCAGGCACATAGAGTAAAAAGTGACAATGAGCCAAACAGCCTTTCATAGTGTCCAGCTGGATTCCCCGTTGTAGCATTTGGATGCTAGTTATATTTGTCCTAGAGTAGTGTAGAGTAAGCCCCATTAAAATATTTGGTCTCCTTGGTCTTGGGATGTGATAATCTATACAGGAAACAAAATTAATTTAACTTGGAACCTGAGAGAACTAGGGCCCAAGATGGTTGTACTTTGAATCTGTTACAAGGACAGTGATGATGCATAACTGGTATCCTTTCCCTTGGAAACCTCTCTTTTCTCTACTGTCATTTAAAAAAAATTCCATTCCAACATCAAACCCAGAATCAAACTGGAGAGAAAGAGGTCTGTCCAAAATGCCAGCAGACTAGAGGGTTTTCTTGGCAAAGGGGTAAGTATTTTTCACTACAAAGAGACAAAAGTCAGTATAGAGATCAGCATTTTTTCCAAAGAAGGCTAAAGAAATTCTCACATATTAAGTACAGCAATGAGTTTGAACAGAAGGAGCAAAGAAGGTTCATTTTTTAAAAAACAGTTTTATGCTAATAATAAATGTTGCATAGATATCTGAGCATATATGTCTGCTCTGTGTGTATTGTTTTTTTCCCAGTCTTTTCAGTTATGTCTGACTCTTTGTGACCCCATTATATTATTATTTTCTTGGCAAAGATACTAAAGTGGTTTCTCATTTCCTTCTCCAGCTCATTTGACAGATGAGGAAACTGAAACAAACAGGGTGAAGTGACTTGCCCAGGCTCACACAGCTAGTAAGTGTCTGAGGCCTGATTTGAGTTTGGGATTTTCTGACTCCAAACCTGAAATTGTGGTATCAACTCTATTATGTCACAGTCACATGACTAGGGCAGGTTGAAATAGTGCAAGTTCCAGGCCAGTAAGTGAGAGTTCAGAGCTGATTTCTGATTGTTTATATACAAAATTCCTTATACCCTTAGCTCACAAAGAGAAAAGTAGAACTGAGGGAAAGAAGATCACTGATCCCCTGAAAACCATAGGAAATGAACCACTCTGCGTATTAGGACACATATACTTTTAGAAGAGTCAAATTCAATACTAGATTTTTTTTTCTTTCTTTGTTTAGCGGAATCAAGCGAGTATCTCTCCATGCCACCTGGTGGTTGCATTTACTCTGTTCAAGGGACTGTTGAACAGAACCAGGGAGTTTTAATGAAACAACTCAATCTGGTGAAACTCCATTTGTCTATTTCCTTTTCAAAACTACTGTATTATGCTTTCAGTCTATCAGAGAACATAGCCTTTCCCCGAGCATTTAAACTGTTACTTAGCTGGCTTACAGCTGTCTTTCACTGTCTAGACTCTGGGTTTAACCATCATTAACCCCCAGTAAGGACATGCACCTCATGATGAGTTCAAATTCAGTTCCAAGTAGTAAATTCCCACCTATGAAACTGAATTACTTCCTCTATGCTTCTCCTTTCCTTAAATGTAGTGTAAACAGCTGTCTAACAGCTGGGAGGAAGTTCTAAAAATCAAATGACTCACATGTATCTTGACAGAGTACACACAACACAGCCAGCTTAGTTTCTCTTTAAGTAAACAGTGAGATAAATGCCTGGCACTTCCTTTGCTTAGTAACCCTCTGGCCCATTGCCTTGATGTTCCTCCTTGGAACCTGAAAGTCATTTATCTCCTCACAGAAGTGTGGAAGAAAATGGAATGAGCTCTCAGATGTTTATGTGGAGCTCTTCTTGCCAGAGAGTGCCTTCTGCCTTCTCTGTTCAGTTTTATTCTTTAAAAAAAAATGCAACAGAAATGTAGGAATATTTAAACAGACAGTTCCTTCTTCTTAAGGAAGTGGGGCAAATGAGCTGAATGATTGTCTAAGTAGTGACTTAGAATTCTGCATTGGCAGTGGTAGCATGGTCACTTATAGTTATTAGGAAAACAAATATAAACACAGCATATACATCATATTATCAATACTATTTAAGGATTAGACAGATTAACTGTAATGAATAAAAGTATCACCACTATATACAGTTTTGCAGCTGGGTGGTACAGTAGATAGAGTGCTGGGCTTGGAATCAGGAAGAGTTCAAATGTGGCCTTAGACACTTAATAGCTGTGTGACTCTGGGCAAATTACTTAACCCTATTTTCCTCAATTCTTCATCTGTAAAATGAGTTGGAGAAGGAAATGGCAAACTCTTCCAATATCTTTGCCAAGAAAAAGGGTCATGGAGAGTTGAACATGACTGAAATGACTCAGCAACATGGACAGTTTTCCTTTTTTTAACACAATTATTTAGCAAACATACCACATATCTTCCTCATAATCATCATAACTTGTGTCAGACATCAATTATGAATGGCTTAGTTCTTCTCGGCAATACAATGATCGAAGAAAATTACAAAGGACTCATGATGGAAAATGATAACCACATCCAGATAAAGAACTGGTCGACTCTGAGTATGGATCAAACCACACTATTTTCACTTACTTTATTTTTTTGGTAAGTTTTTCCCTTTTGGTCTGTTTCTTCTTTCACCACTGTAACTAATACGGAAATATGTTTTACCATAATTGCACATATATAACCTGTATCAAATTGCTTACTGTCTTAAGGAGGGGAGAAGGGAAGGAGTAAGGGAGGGAGCAAAATTTGGAACTCAGAGTCTTGTAAAAATGAATGGTAAAAATTGTCTTTACATGTGATTGGGAAAAATACTACTTACAAAAAAAACTGTTCTCATTCTCATTATCTCCATCATCCTAGACCTTCCCTCCCCGCAATATTTAGTTTCACAAGGCACTATGCTGAGCAGAGAACTCTATATATACAGTAGTTTTCCCTCTCCTATGTGAGCTTACAATCCAACCTTAATAAAACTGACTCAAACAATCATGGCTACAGAGATATTTTTATAACATATAAATCTGGAATAAGTGTATCTTAAAAATAGTAGGTGAAGACCAAACATAAATATGGTATGACCATGGATATTAGAGAGAACAAAGAATGTGGGCAAGGCACTAGAGATTAAGCTATACAATGATCAGTAGAAGGAACTGGGGTCTTTGAGGGTTCATTTCATTTTTTCCAGGCTCTTCCATGAAGACAAATGGCTGTAAGTAAAGGAGGAGAAAAGAATAGTTAAGGGAACATGATAACTGTAACATCAAGTATCTGGAGGAAGGATTAGGTTTGTTGTACTTGGTCCCACAGGGTAGCTCTAGGAACAGGGTACACAAACCAAGGTAATATGGTGGAATGGATAGAGTGCTAAACTTGGAGGCAGAAGGACCTAAATTCAAATTCTACTTAAGACTTACTAGCTATGTGGCCCTGGAGAAATCACCTAACATTTAATTTCTTTCATCTGTAAAATGAGGGGAGTTAAGGTGTCTCCCAGATACATGGTCTTATAAAAAGTTTGTAAAGGCATAAATCTAAGCAAATGTTTCCAAACAATTAGAGTAGTTCAAAAGCAAAATAGGCTTCCTCAGGAACTAGTGGGTCCCCCCCCTTCCCTGGAGGTCTTCAAACAAAATTGCTTGATGGCTCATTTGTTGGAGATAATATAGGATGGATTTCTGTTGCAGTTATCATGATGTCAAACTCTAATAGAAACTTATCCCTGTGGCCACATACTGACTTACAAAACCGCAAATTACTGTTACCTATGTGGTATTGTGTTTTTATTTATTTTGTTAAACATTTCCCAATTACGTTTTAATCTGCTTCAGTCACACAGGGGTGTTTTGCCAGCAGTTTGCCGGCTCTGGATTAGATGACCTCACATATCCCTTTCAACTCTGAGAATCTCTCCTCCTGTGAGAATAGCTATATAAAATTCAAGTCCAGACTGAAAGGAATGAGAGGAAAAATAAAATAATCTATTTTTCATCAGTTCTGGAAGATAGGGAACCAGTAGCCAAAAATCACAGAGGGACTTGCATAGTGTTTTAAAAACTATCAATATAGGGGATGGAACCAGAGAGTATGACTTTTTTTTGCTTCAACTTTAAATTTTTTAATTAGGGAGATATAGGTTTTACTATGTGTTTTGTATGGTAAATGGCAAACAATCAGAGAAAGACAAGAATGTCAGCTCTGAAATGTCAAGTATCCTGTATGAAGGTATCCTGATACAGTGGAAATAACAGTGAACTTGAAGTCAGAAGCCCAGCTGGATCATGGATCTGTCCATTGTGACCTTGAATAAGTCCCTTCTCATATAACATAAAATTTGATAAGGTGGTATAAACATTGGCTTTTTTAATCTATCTTCTTTGGCACTCACTTATGCTTTAATCTTGTGTTTATTGCATTATTTGCTTTCTTTTTTTTTGCCCTCACTTTATTCCTCCCACAACATTCTCCCTCCCTCCCCCCCAAATAGTCAAGTAAAAAAAAATGTATTGGTTATGTCTAAAAAAATGTGTATCTCTTATGTACCTACAGCCCATTTCTACCTGCCAAGAAACAGGAAACACCCTTCTTCATCAGGCTTCTGAAACTGTGATTGGTCAATGCATTGATCATTGTTTTTAAATCTTTCAAATTGGCTTTCTCTTACAAAGTTGCAGACATTATGTAAATTACTCTTCTGATTCTACTTTTTTGTTCTATATCATCAGTTCATATAAAACTTTGTAGCTTTCTTTGAATTCATACATTTTGCCATTTCTTATATCAAAATAATATTCTATTTTATTTATAAGCCATAATTTGTTAAACCATCCCTCAACTGATGGCTACCCACTTTGCTTCTAATTCTTTGCAATAGCAAAAAGTGTTGCTATAAATATTTTTGTACATATAGCCCCTTTCCTTCTGTTTTTGCTCTCTCTCAGGTATAAGTCTAATAGTGGCATTGATGAGTCAAATGGTGTCTGTGTGTGTGTGTGTGTGTGTGTGTGTGTGTGTGTGTGTGTGTGTGTGTGTGCACATAAATGAATAGATAGAATTTAGGAATTTTTAAGTACAGTTCCAAATTGTTTTCTAGACTCATTTGATTTACTTTATAGCTGCACCAACATAGCATTAGTGTGTCTGTCTTCTCAAAGTTCAATTAACGACTGAACACATATAATTATCCTTTTTTGGTATCTTGTCAATCTAATGGATTTGAGGAGGACACTCTGAACTTGTTTTAATTTGCATTGTCCATATTATTAGTAATTTGCATTTTTTATATGATTTTTGATAGCTAGCCTTTCATCTTTTGAAAACTAGGTATAAATATCCTTTCACTAGCTCTCTTTTGGGGAATGGCTCTTGTTCTTATACATTTACATCAATTCCTTCTATATTCTAAATATCAGACTTTTATCATGAAAAATTTCCACAGAGATTTTTTTCTCAGATCTTTCCCTTTCAATTCTGACTTCCTTGATTTTGTTTGTGCAATATCCTTTCAACTTAATGTAACTAAATGATTTATCCAAGATCCTTTGATTCTTGCTATCACATGTTTGGTCAATAATTTTTTTCCTACATCAAGTCATGAAAAGTATAACCTTTCTTTTCTAACTTGTTTAAGAAATGACCTTTTATATCTAGGTTACACATACATTTATATCTTATTGTAATATATAGTGCAAGATGTTGCTTTAAGTTGTTGTATGAGATAGAGATTAAACAACCTGAAACAGAGCTATGCATTCCCAGAGATAGAACTGATGAGGGAGAATCTTCAAGGCATAGGGCATAGATATACAAAGTCACAGAGTTGGGGGATGGAATGTTGTGTACAAGAGAAAAGTAGACCATTTTGGTTAAAATGTAGAGTACATGAGGGGAAGTAGTATGAAATAAATTTGGAAAACAATTTGGAATTATTTGAAGAAAACTTACGAAACTATTAATTCCCTTTGATCTCCTCATCTCAGAATGAGGCGTATATTAAAAATCAAAGACCAAAAATGTGAAAAGGAAGGTCTTTTAATACTTATAGCAATGCTTTTTTTGGGGGAGTGAGGCAGTGGGGATTAAGTGACTTTCCCAGGATCACAGAGTGTCATGGGTCTGAGGTTCAATTTGAATTCAGGTCCTCCTGACTCCAGGGCCAGTGCTCTATCTACTGCACCATCTAGCTGCCCCCATTGCAACACTTTTCACTGCAGCGAAAAAAAAAAAGGAAACAAAGTAGGTGCCATTCACTATTAAAGCTGCTGAACAAATGATGGTATGTGAATGTAAATGGATAATATTCCTTTTATGCTGCAAGAAATGTGGAATATGAGAAATTCAGAGAAACATGGAAAGACATATGAAAAATAGGACAGTGAACAGAATCAGTTGAAAAATATGCAAAATGACTACAACAACAATACTAGAAGACAACTAACTATGATTAATCGCACTGATCAACCTATCCCAGAGATTAGTCCTAGGATTAAATGGGGTCCACTTGCCTAAAAGGGAAGGGTAGGTTAATCCTCCTTTGGAGACAGTCAGGAGATGTCGGTGGTAATTATGATACAGCGAGGGATGGCTAAGCAGATAGGAAACTAACCGTTTTCTCTCCTATAAAAGGAATTGGTTGAACGAAATCTTGAAGACCCTTCTGACACTATAATCTTCTCTGTATCTTAAGTACTTATAATTCTTATCAGTTTTGCATATTTAATTGATATTAATGCATGAGAATGATGATGATGATGATGATTTTGAAAGTGATGAAGCTAATCACATCCACTATTCTGATCACACCAGTTCACAATTTGGGAATTACACTCAATTCTTCCCTCTCTCTTATTCCCCCATATCCAAGCAGTTGCCAAGTCTCGTCTCTTCTGTCTTGTCAACATCTCCTGAATTCATCCACTTTTCTTTTTTATGCAGTTCCTGTTCTTGTTCAGGCTTCCATCAATTCTCTTTTGCATGGTATGGTAATAGACTTCCTAGTTTTTCTCCTTGTCTCCTGATTCTCCCCTTTTCAATCCATTCTCCAAACTAATATGCCTAATGCTTAAGTCTGACCACATACCTCCTTTGCTTAAGAAGCTGCAAACTCCTCTGATGGTCAAAGCCCTTCACAATCCTGCTACATCTTTAAACATTACTCATTTCTCCCTTTTATGAATTCATACCTCCAGCCATCCTGCCTGACTTGCTGTATCCTTTGTGCTGTTATGTCCTGACTCTATCTCTTCACAGAGGCTGTTCCCCATGCCTGGAATGATGCCCCATCTTACTCCCATGTCTTGAAACCACTAGTTCCCTTCAAGGCTCCAGTCAAGTGCCATACTTTAGGGAGTCCTTTCCTGATTCCCCCACTTGGTCCCCTCTTCCAAATCATTTTGTGCATTTATTTTAAATTTAGTTGTAAATAAGTTGCATTTTCCCTGGAAGACTGTAAGCTCTTTGAGAGCAGGGACTCTTTCACTTTTGTATTTATATTCCCCACACCTACCTTAGCACTTGCCACAGAATACAGGTGCTTAATAATTGCTGGTTGTTTGATTACTTCTGCCTGAAGGCCTGAGAAATAAAGCAACCACTAGAAAGTAGAGGCACAGCCACATATATGGTAATGCTAAGCTCTAAAGCTGCTCCTAAGTTATGTTGTTGACTCTATAATGTGACAGTCTAACCCACTGGGAAAATAGACACATCTGTTCAGATGAACTTGCAAAAATCAAGGTTGATTCTTTCTGTGGAAGCCTTCCGAGCTCTGCTGTATGACAGTGTCAGAGGACAATCTCCAACAGTTAGGTCAGGAAGCAAATATTTCACAAGAGGAACATGTATTCCTGAGAGATTAGTTAGTGCATTATAGCTCACTTGCCCTGGCAAAGAATCCATCATGTTTATGAACATATTCAGAGGAGACAGTATCTTTTTCCTTGGTGAATTCAAGTCAACATAAGCAAACCAGATTGAAAACAGGCAGTGGGTACCCCATGTGTTTTTATACCATCCATCAAATACACTCTCCTTTCGAAGCCATCAGCAACAAATTTCGATAAAGCAAAGCTGAATCCACATTGTGCAATAGAGCCCTGGATTTTTTTCCATGTGAGCAAACTACACATCCCAGAGAAGCTTCCCAACATTTCGACTGATTCCAGACTCCAGAAGGCAGAACTTGAATTTTCCACTGGGAAAAGAGCATAACTTAGCAGATGTTGACATCAGGAGCAGAAGGCACAGAACCAGGCTAAACCATTCTAGGCATGGTGACAATACTACCTATTTCATCCCTTTTTAAAAATCTTTGGAATTATTTTATTTTTAATTTATTAAATAACACAAGCATTTCCATAACATAGCAGAATACAAGAGATGATTACACATGAAGCAAACGTATTATGCATGACTTGCCATTCTTTTCAGATATATAATAAAGTTGTGTAACTTCTTTTCTTTTTTTTTTCCCTCTCCCCCACCCCCTGCCTTAGAGATGGCTACCATTAGACATAAATATGTGTGTGTGTATGTGAAGTTATTCTATACATACTTCTATTTATCAATTCTTTCTCTGGATGCAGATAGTATCTTTGTTCATAGGTCCTTCGTAGTTAAGTATTTCATCTTTTTTTTACATTTTGTTCTTTACGATATCTACTGGGTAAAATGATTCTGTAAAATGATATACTTTACCGGACATTATTTTACAGGGGGTCCTAATCACTCAACTTTTACTGCACAAACAAGATGGGAGTGGTATATTGGCTTCTATTTGGGTTCCTTCAAGATACAATGTAGCATGAACACAATTCTGAATGGTTATATCAGTCATAAATAAATGCAGAGATTTAAAAATTCTTTAAAAGTTAATAAAATCATTCTTCATAAGCTTTTGTAGATTGCAATGACATAGCAATGCAACTGTCTGTCAATTACTAAATAAGATGGTTAACATTTAAATCCCCTATTACAGTAAGTTCTTTGAGGGCAAGAATAGTTTTCCTTTTGTCTTTTAATCTGTATCATCTAGAAAAAATTGCTGATTGGTTGATTAATTGATTGAATTGTCTTTTCTCTGTCCTCTTTCTTCTTGATGTCATAGAAGATTTTTACACTTTTAAAAAAATCATGGTTACTCTTCCCTTCTGTGATTTCTGTGACATTTTTCTTTCTTGCCTATTGTACTATTCCTTACTTTCTTTGCTGAATCATTATCTATTTCACATCCACTCAGGGTAGCTTTCCCCTAAGATGATGTCCTAACCCTTCTCTTCTCTTTCTATACTTTCTCCTTCAGTGATGTTATCAGTTTCCATGTGTTCAACAGTAATCTCTAATGAGATGACTCCCAAGTTTACACAGCTACCCCTAATAACAAAGGGCGGCTAGATGGCACAATAGACAGAGTTCCAGGCCTGGAGTCAAGAAGACTTATCTTCCTGAGTTCAAATCTGGCATCAGACACTTAGTAGTTGTGTGATCCTGGGCAAGTCACTTAAACTTGTTGGCCTCAGTTGCCTCATCTATAAAATGAGCTGGAGAAGGAAATGGCAAACCACTCCAGCATCTATGCCAAGAAAACCCCAAAATGGGGTCATGAAGAGTCGGACATGACTGAACAACAAACAAAACCGTTAATCTCTCTCTTAAACTCCAACAACACTTCAACTCTGAAGAGTATTTCCACTGCATGCTCCTGTAGGCATCTCAAGTTCAATATGTGTCAAGTTAAACTCATCATATTCCCTCCGAAATCTTCCCCATCCTTCCAGCTTCCTTTTTCTGTTGAGGGAACTACCAACTTTCCAGTCTTCCTAGTTCTCAAGCTAAGCATCACTTTGACTTTTCCTTCACCTTTACCCTATATATTCAATCGAACACTGCAATATCTCTTATACTCATTCCTCTCCTAATTAGTCTTTCATCTTTCCAACCCTAACTCTGAACAGCCACCAAAATAATCTTTATAGTGCCAACAGAATAAAATACTCACTTTCCAAAGACCATCACAATATGGCCTTAGCTTTCCTTTCCAGAATTATTTCCAATTACTTGTGCACTCATTTCTTTTTCCATATACTCTACATTCCAATATCTGCAATATAGACCAGTACTATTCTATTCATTACTTCCTGAACCTCTCATTTTATCTTTAACCTATGTGGCACATTCATAGAATGTACTCTCTTACAATCCATCTCAATTTTCTTTCTTTTTTTTCCAAAATTTTATTTTAGACTCAAATGCAGAACACAAATACAGAATAGAGATAAGAAACAAAAGCATATCATAAACTTAAATATTGGAACTTAAATACAAAGTTAGAAAGAAAAGAAAACATGTCACGTGCATAGTAGAACATGAGAGAGGATTCAAAATATGTAAAAATAAATTTTCATTTCGGGAAAGCCTATATGGTAAATAATACTCATTGTGTTGAGAATTGTCCATCTTCGCTTCCTTGTGAGTTTTCTTTTGTTCTCTGCTGTGCACTTTTACTTTGTTCTTTATTTCTCTCCGCCGCCCCAGAAGACCACAATAAAGTTTAGATATGTTTCTCTATACATATATAGACATATACTTTCCCAAACCTCTTCTGCTCCTGATCTTTGTTTTTATGTATGTGTCTACCTCTTATTTCCTATCCCTCCTGCCTCCCCTACTTTATTTCTACCCACTACCTTGCCCTCCTATTACTTGCCTACTCCCATCCAAGGATCCCTCCCCTATCCTCCCATTCCCATAAATCTAAACACTCTTTTATACTCCTTTTTACCTATTCCCTCACCCTCCCCTCTAAAGATCCCCCCTTGTCCTCTTCCCCTTTCTGCACCCCTACTGTTTTATTTCTTCTGAATTTAGAAGACTGTGATACCTTTAAAAATATGTATGTATTGTTCTGTCTTAAACCCATTCCTGATGAAAGTAGGTTACCAGAACTACCAGTCCTCCTCACCCATCTAATTCCTCTGTATCAATTCTTCCTCTTGCACCTCATTTGTATAAAATAATTACTCTTTTAAGCCATTCGTAAATGGTTTTACTTTTTAAATTAATACCATACTCAGGTTTACTCCAATCTTTCTTATGAACCATCCAATTATTAATAAGAATCTTAGGCATACATTTTATATTTTACATACATAAAAAGTAAACAGTCTGTCCTTATGGCTCCCTTATAATCAGTCTTTCTTATGTACCTTATATTTCTATTGGTTCTTGTATGTCAAAGCTTCTATTAAATTCAGGATTTTTTTTTTAAACAAAGTCTTGAAAGTCTGAGACTTTATCAGATGTCCATTTTTTCATTCAGCATAATACTAAACTTTGAAATTTCTGGCCAGAGCCCCAGTTCTTTTGCTCTTCAATATGTTGTGTTCTAAGACCCTCAATTTTCTATAAGGCTCAGTTGGAGTATCACCAACTCTGGGAATCTTTCCCTGGTCCATGTAGCTGTTAGCATATTCTCTTTACTCAAATTATTTTGTCTTTGTCTATTTATATTTTATATCCTCTGATAAAATATAAGCTCTTTGAGGGTAAGACCTATGTTTTGTTTTTGTCTTTGAATTATCAACCAGCAGAATGCCTTATACATAATAGGTACTTAACAAAAGTTTGTTGAATGAATGAATGAATGAGTAAATATCCCGATACAGGAGAAAAATATATGAGTAATTATCTAGAGTACTGTTAATTATCTGTAACCTTAGGCAAGTCAGTTTCTTCTAGAAAATAAATGTGTTGAAATAGATGGATGATCTCTTAAGATATTTTTTGGCTTTGAAATTTTATGACTCTAGAATGACTTAGCCCATTTCCCCCTACCCTCTCCCCCAAATAAAAACAACAGCAACTATGCAGAAGCTCCATAATGTCTAATGTGCATGCTTACATACCACCTTCCATATTAATTGACACATTTTATAGTTCATTAGGGAAAGCTTAATGTTCTTGAAAAAGTATCTGGTATACTCCAGGGTTCTGTGTCCCAACACCAAAAAACCATATTTTGTCAAGTGTTTTTCCTTCTCCTTTCTGAGTTAGGGACTATAATCTATATATTGTATATGTGTGTATATTTATACACACATATGTATATATATTTATATATACACATATGCATATACATATATGCATACTCTTTGTATATACATTTATATATATGTATATACCTATACATACATATGTGTGTATATGGATATATGTATAGATATATGTATGTGTATACATACATACATATACGTGCATATACATATATATACATACATATATATATATATATACATATATATACATATATACACACACACACACACACACACACACATATATATATATATGTTGTATATGACTCTTCATGGCCTTATCTGGGGTTTCTTGGCAGAGATATTGGAGTGGTTTGTCATTTTCTTCTCCAGCTCATTTTACAGTTAAGGAAACTGAGGCAAACAGCATTAAGTGACTTGCCCAGGGTCATACAGCTAGTAAATATTTGAGGCCTGATTTTAACTCAGGTTTTTCTGACTTTATGCCCTACGCTCTATCTACTGTACTACCTAAGCACCCTATTAAAATAGTACACCACATCACTATTTCAAGAACATTAAAGTTCCCCTAATAAGCTTAAAACAAGAGGCCACATTGATGCTTACTCATGAGGCCTCCCAAAGTCCTTTAACTTAGAAAAACATGAACTTAGGAAAAAAAAAACTTTTAAAGACACATGGAAAATCAATGGCATGGCTTTCGGTCAAATACAGTGACTGAGAATCCAGGCCTTAGTCCTTAACCTTCAGGGTAATATTGCTTCTCTAATGAACAGTAAAGAAAGGAGACTGTAATATACTTTATAGCGTCCTAGACTTGGAATTAGAGGATGCTAGTTACATTAGGGGGAGTAGTTTCCAAATCTACTTCCTGTATATAGTAACTTTAACTTGTCTGAGTAAAAATCAAAATTAACAACAAATCAGAAAAAATTAAAATAAAAAATTAGAAGGTATATTGTACAATTGAGGCAATTCCTATCTGATTGGCTTAAATATGTTGTTGACACTGGAAAAAAAATAAAAGAGAATTGGATTAAAGAAATAATCATTTCCTAAGGAGTTTTATCAACTGGTGATTTCACCTAAAAAATTAGTGAGTAGCAATGTTTATAAAAAACTTTGCAGAAGAGTCAATTAAGCCATTGCCTTCCAAGTGCACCTAAGAATGAAATTAGAAGGATGACAAACTGACGATTAATGGAAGACTTCTGTTAAGATTTTGGTAACACTTTTGGACACTAACTTTAGTTTTTAATGTGCAGAGCAAGTCTATAGGAATGGCACTTAAGAAAATATTAGAAAGAGCAACTGGATTAGATGAAGTAGATATGGAGGATGTCCTCATTGGGGACACACAATATTGAGGTTATCAAGGAGTTAATTCTCTAAAGGGTGGGGACGATAAGCAAATTTCTAGAGGGAAAAAACTAACAGACATTATTACTACTGAAAAGATGAGAAAATATCAATAATTATTGACCCACTTTCTTGTTTCCGCATCTCTACAGAATAATTTAAAATAATCCACATAGGTACGAGAAATCCTTGATGAAGGTATGAGAAAGAAATAGTCAGGTTTTGTGGATGAAATTCTATGGCAGACCATGAGAGTTATAGTTCCTTCAAGAACTTCTGCATTCCCTCTTAATTCTAGTGTCTTCCCTTGGTTCATTATTTCCTATTTATCTGGTTTATAGCTGGTTTTGTATTTGTTTGCATGTTCCCTCCACTCCCATCCCCCTTAGATTGTAAGCTCCTTGGGGGCAGGGGTCATTTCTTGTCTCTTTTTGTACTCCTAGCACTTATCATAGTGCCTGGCACATAATAGTTGCTTAATTAAAAACTTATTGATTAACTGAAGCTTGAGAAGAGAGGAAGCTAACAGGAAGTTTTGAATAAGGGGGAAGAGAGAGAGGTGTTCTAGTTCCACTATTGCTGTGTGATACTAGCAAGATGGCTGTGATATCTGCAGTTTCCTTTTCTAAGTGGAAAAGTAGAGAAGTGAGAGGCTGTCTTCATTGTAGTTGCTGATTTCTATAGCTGGAACATTAAGAGAAGACATAGACACAAGGAATGGGCATTTGTCCTACTCCTACCTTACTTTCATTTAATTTTGTTCATTCTGTTAAATAATACATGTGATGGTTTTAATATAATTTCTTGTAAACACCTGTGGTTGATCCTATCCTTCTGTTGTCCAATGTCTTTTATTTCAGGTCACATAGGTGCAGGACAGCTCTGGGAGCCACAGAGGAAAGAGGAACCTTTCTTTGTACAGATCTGAGACCTCAATCTCCTAATTCATTGTTAAGAGAGTTTTTGCTTTCTAAAACTAGGACGCCTAAGAACTAGTCATTTTGAAACAACACTTCCAAGTGTAGAATTACTACAGTTGAGGCCATTTAAAAATAAACCTATCTCATAGATGAGATCTTAATGGTAACTGGGGGTAAAAATGTGGACATATTCTTGACCTATAATCTGATTGTGTAACAGCCTTATATTGAAGGAAAACATTAGGAGATGAGAAGGGGCTTAAACAGACTAACCTTCAAAGTGTTCATTTGAAATGTGATCACCTCTCTGACAACTGGAATTCCATCAATATTTCAAGGACCCATTCAAATTCTAATTCGAATTTGCCAAACTCCCTTCCCTGATTCTGTAAATCATCCCTCTATCTTTTAAATATAATCTCCTTCAAAGCAGGGATTCTTTTTTTTTCTTTGTAAACTCATTGCCTATCAGAATTCAAGGTAAGTAGTAAATGTTTAATAAATGTTTAGTGATTGATTTATTAATTGATTTGAATTCTCATAGCATTGATACCTCAGTCATTCACTTCCATTCTCTACTTTCTGTCATATTTTTGTGCATATATTCTTATTTTTCCTTAGTCAATCATAAAGTTTCTTAAGGTCAAGGTTTATTTCTTATTCATCTTTGTTTCTAGGTGAGAACTTACGAGAGAGTCATATATTTGAGATACAAGGCAATAGTACTCTTTATTTTATAGGTAAGTAAAATGAAGGTCAGAGAGTTGAAATAATTAACTCAAGGTCATTCAGTTAGTAAGTAACAGTGCTGAGACTCTTACCAGGTCTTGTGACTACAAGCACAAGACTCTTTCTTCTATACTAAGTTGTCTATGGCAATAGGTTCTCAAAATAAATATTTGTATAATTTCACATGTACTCCCTCAGTCAGGTGCCACATAGAAACTGTATTAACTAATATCAGCCTCTTAGGTGAGTTGTTGTTCATCCATCCACATCATGGAGTGGTGTCTTGACTATAAATTGGATTTAAGTGAGGCAGGGTTGCACAAAGTCGTCAGCCTCTTTCTCTCTTTCAGAGTCATTGAAATCTAGTGATGAGACAAAAGTCAGGGCAGTTGGTGATGGTCTGGGATGCAGTGGATGGTCTTGGTGGCTTTTGATATCTGAACAAATTCTAAGTGCTCCACAGTGCCTGCTTCAGCTACCTTCATGGCTATTGGAACAAACTGTTCTTATTTACCTATTCTACCAGGGGAAGACTTCACAGGCTTTGGGTGAACATCCCCCTAATTCACTGTTGGGTTTGAGGCCGAAAAGTTAATTAAGTGCCTTGGGGGAATAAATTTCCTGGGTGTTCTTTCTGATTTCAAAAAGGGGTTCCCTTTACTGTTACATAGGTTGGGAGGAAGGAGTTCAGAATTCTATGTACATTTAACCATCTTAGTTGGACACTAATTCTCATCAATGGTCCCATCCCTGATAATTTGAAGAACTCAGTTAAGGAGCTCCCTGTTGCTTTAGAAAAAGATATAACAAAAAAAGGTTAAGTCCCTACACAGCCTGACCCCAACCTATCTTTTCAGTTTCAAGGCATATCATTCCTCCTCTAACACTCTGTGATCCAGACAGACTAGCCTACTCTCTGTTCCTCACACAGTACTGCATCTGCCATTTCTAAACCTTTGAACTGACTATCTCACATGCCTGGAATGGTCTCATTCCTCATCTCTACCTCATAGAGTTCCTTTCTTCTTTTAAAATGGAATCTAAGCATCATAAGTGTTTCCTCATTTTCCCAACAGCTAGTACCATCCCTCTTAAACTACTTTGCATTTAACTACTCTGTATATTTGGATTTATTCACCTTATGTTCCTACATGTTTTTACATATACTTTTTGCCTCCATCATTAGAATTTAAATTCCTTGCAAGTAGAAATTGTTATATTCATTGTATTTATATCCCAGTACTTATTATTTATATCACTCTCATAGTAGGTACTTAATACCTATTGATTAAATGATTGATTTGGATTTCCTTCTAAATTACTCATGCTTCCAAACAGCTATATGCAGACCAGCAGACTCCCACTAGGAAGTCACCTTCTTCTGGAGTTGTGGAAGATTACAATACTTCTTCCCCAATGAGGTGTCCATAGTACGCGCTTGAAAACACAATGCATGCACACGCACACAGTATACACCCGCCCACTCACACACACACACACACACACACACACACACACACACACACACACACACCTCAGAATGTGCTGTAGTTAAAAAAAGGACTTGAAGTTAGGAAACATCTGAGTTTGTACTTTACTTCTGATAGTATCTGTATGGGTGCGAGCAGGTTAGTTAACCTCTCTAAGCCTCAGTTTACTCAACTATATAATGTGCATGATATCTATACTGCCAACCTAACAGAATTATTATGCAGATCAAATGAGACTCTCTATATTTAAAGGTATTCCCATCTCATGCATGGAATGTATTTATTCCCTTCTCACCTGTGCCTCATGGAATCCCTGCTTTCTTTCAAAACTCAAATGCCACCTTCTGCCTAAAACCTTTCCTGATTCACCCAGCTGCTGTTACCCTACCACCCAAAACTACCTTGTATTTATTTCATATGTATTGTGTATAGACTTTACTGTCTTTATGTTCACATTGTCACCTTTGCTGGGATATAAGATCATAGAGGGCAGGGCTTGTTTTGCTTTCTTTGCATCTCCAGCGTCAAGCACGATGACGGCCATATTACATCAGTAGAAATTGAATAAATTATTGTTAATTGATTGATTTCCAGTAATTTTTGCATTAGGGGCTATCTAGGTGAAATAGATTCATAAATGACTGATGTTGAGATCAGGCTTAACATTTTCATAATCCGGGGTTACCTTTATGTCTGGTCTCATCTTTGTTTCCTGATGCTGGTTTGGTGGAATCTGCTTCTGCTCTAACAAGTTTGTATTCTCTGTTGAGTGCATTTCACGTTATTGCCAGATGGCTATTTGGTTTGCATCTGCAGCAAAAAATAGCTCTGTCCTTTTGGTTACCCTCTGTTTATGGTATCTCTGCATCAGGCTACTATGACTGCTAGCCCCTTAATCCTTTGTTGCTTAATTTCTCAGTCATCTTTCTGTAAACTCCCGCAAGTCTAGGTGCCTTACTTCAGTGGTTCACATTTGAAAAGATGGTCTGGAGGTAGTCAGATTTGGATTTTCCTACATTAGATCGCTCTTTGAAGCCTTAGACTTGTGCTTAAACCATCTTGCTCTGTTCAAAATCTAGCTGTTTCTGTTTTACCTCATACCAAACATGGCCTGAATCCCTGTGTGGTTTATCCTACTTATGCCAATCTAACCTCATATACTTTCTTGGGCTTCATTTTCTTTTTCTGTATTAGTCTCTGCAGTAGATGGACCACACAAAGTTATCATGAGAGGCAGTATAAATCTACTGTGCTGTCTTGCCACCACCAAATTTTCTCTGTAGTCTTTATAAGTATTCCTGTCATATGACTTCTGGATTGTCAGCCTTTGGATTCTTCAAAAGTCCAAAGGCTGATATTTCAATACTTTCCAGTAATGTTTCCCCTTTTTTCTACATCAGTTTCTTGTTAGTTTTTATGGTTTCAGTTGCATTACTGATTCAAGATTTAACTGTTTCTTTCCCAGAACTATGTAGGTCTGTTGTTCCTAAGGAGGTTTCAAGCTTAGTCTGGTCATATTTCTGTTGTAAGGGAAATGCAGACACCCCCAGGCATCTGTGAGTACATCTTTTCCAAACATAAACTTCTTATTAATCAGTTGCTTTAGTCTATCTGCTGGCATGCTTTTTCTCCCCTGCCCATTAAGGCTCCAAATTGGCTACCCTAGTCCCATTTTTAGAGAGAAGCTTAGTGATCAGTTTCCAATTATTCTGCTCAACTCTTATCTCAGTAGGAATTTTTGAATGATAAACTGTTTCCAGCAGTTTACAGAAAGCAAACTGGGTTTGGTTTCCCTCCATGAGCATATCAGTGATTACTTCACATTTCTTCAAATCCTTTAGCATACCCTTTAATGGCTTACAATAGCCTCATTTTCAATGCTAAGGCTCTGTTCCTAGAATGAAATGATCTATTTCTTTCTATGCTCATTACTACACTCCACATTTCTAACCTCCTGATCTTCATTTTGGGCAAAATGTAGTCCAAATTGTACTTAAACACAATAGTGTCAATGCAAACAAACAGTGTGCCATAACACTAAGAATTGTAAAGCATTCATAAGGCAATTAGCATACAACATGATAAGCAATAGCACTGGAATCGATTGCACATGCAGCTGAACAACAGTATAATCAATAAGACAGAATTCCAAACTGTATTGACCAATAGAACTCAATGCCACTATAGGCAGTAATTTATTGGCAATCACAACACACTTAGAAGCCAGTGATTTGTGCTGAGTTGATTAAAAGAGCTAGAATCCTAGTTGGGAATGGGGAAAGAGGGAGCATCAAATCCCAAAATTTAAAGAAAATACTTTCAGTCATGAAAAAATTTGTTAAAAATATATTTATATGCAAGATAGTCATACAAATTAAAAAAACATTTCAATTGAAAGAAATTTATATCCTTAAGCTCAAATAAACTCTCAAAATTACAGGAATAAAATCCTAACAAAGGAGGTCCCCCAGGTAATAGGATTGAACACCTACTTTACACTGCTACCAAGGGAGGATGGTTCAGTAGGTAGCTATCTCTAGTGCTATATCTCTGTAAGGCACCAGGTGGTGCTCCAAGCTCAAGCTACTCCAGGTCACTTGTACTGCCCAGGTGTGGGTAGAACCTTGAAGTTCTAAATTTTAAATTTTTGGTCCTTCTGCACATGCACAGATGGGACCTGCCTTTCCTCCTCATTTTGAATGGTGATTCTTGAAGAGCATTAATCCATAAACTATTCTGCAACATATTATGAACATACTGGCACTGCCATCTTCTTCAGTATTGCAATGCTTGGCAATGCCCCAGAAACTTGCTAGATTATGACTGTGAGAAACACCATCTATCTTTTTAGGGAGATGATCTTACAAGAGTACCTCACCTGGAGTACTGCCACTGATCCAGTTAAGAGTGTCAATGAGAGTTCAATTGAAGAAGTCCTGCAAGCAGTTCATATTTTCAGGCCTAGACAATGTTACTTGAATAGGAACAGAGTACCATGACCTAGAGGATGTACCCTACCCTACACAGTGCCACATTTCTGGCCTTTGCCAAGGAGAGAATGATACCTGAAGATACAATAATATGTAAGTCTTACAAAAGGGGAGGAGGATGGAAACTTTTATCAATATGCGATAGCGAAACATGCAAGTTGTTGGGATAACGTGAACTGTTTAAAAAGCGTTGAGAAAAGTCATGCATTCCAGTGAGAATTTAAAATGATGATGTGATACTTGCTCTCCCTCCCAATCAAGGCAGCCATTTACAAGCTCTGTGGCTGAGCCCTCCAGCACATCATGAGTCCCTTGAGGTAGCCAGCAGGAGCCAGCAGCAGCTGAGACAGCTCCAAATCCTCATCACTAGGTGAACTGGAACGGATGTCACTGTGGCTTGTCCACCTGACAGCATACTGAACAGGGAACCATGGAGTTACTAACAAGTCACCTAACAGATTCACTGCTGTTCCCCTCCTGTGGTTCAGACTGACTGCTGCTTTCTTTCTCATTCCTCTAAAAATAACCGGTGTGTAGGCTAATTTGGGGCATACCGGGCCAATTGCCCACTCATGGGGCTCTTTGAATTCTCCTCTTTTTGTCTCTACTTGCTCTCTGATAGAGGTGGTATTAAACTAGGGAAATAACTAAAAGGTGGATAACTGTAAGGACAATTAAAGGGCCTAGAAAATTCAGAAAGTGGAAAAAGGAGTCTCAATATGACTGAGAGTTGGTTTTACATTTATTCTTGAAAATGACATGAAAATCACCATCAAGCACAGTATAGAGCCTACTGTTATCACAAGGACAAGAAATGAAATGATCTCTCTCCTGTTTTCAAAGTACTTTATAGTTTCTGGGAGGCCAGCTGGTAATCTCAGCTTCTTTCTCCATTTATTAAGAAGGTTGAGAAAGGTTCCAGATTCATCCTAAATGTTCTCCCCCACCCTACCTCTCATCCAGTATTTTAATCTTAAATACAGGAATACATGATTGTATATTATCAGCAATGCTAGAATCCTTTCCCCGCAACCTCAGTTGTAGGGCTGCTTTCGTTGGCAAATAACAAGAGTGGGTCATTTTCTGGATGAGTATCAGGCGAAAAGAACATCGCAATGGCTGATTTTAAGCCGCTGTTCCTCGTTTAATCAAATCAAAGCAGATACAGTTGATTACATGGACAAAAAAGCTACTGAATAAACACATTTGTTCAGGAGTAACTAAGCATTAGATATATTATGTAATGTGGAAGTAAGTGACTGCCAAGCTTAATGTTATGGTTTCCATGGAAACTGCCTCAGCGAAGAGTAAAGGAGTTCAAAAATACCCGTTCCTTTGGGTGAATAAATGGAACATCTACATTTGCATGAGGTTTGGCTAGCTTATCATTCTTCTCATTGCTAGTCTGAATAATAGCCTGATTAGAGAATAGACTTAGTTAATAATAAGTGGGAAATATTTGGACTTCGGTTTTAAAATGGTTTGCATTGCTCGCCCTGAATTCTGCTGGCTGGTAGAGAGATGGTGCTCACGTTGATAGAGAGAGAGAACTACATGAATTTTACATGTGACGTGGGCAGTTCGGCACTCAGCTGCCCTCACACGTAGGGGCCATGTGCCATAGTTTTTTTTTCTTTCTTTCCAAAAACAGAGATGATTACAGTCTACTAATAACAAATTAAAAGCCCAAATTCCAGCCAAATGCTGAATATAACAGTGGCTGGTTTCTTCAAAAGGCAGGAAAGATTAATTATGGGTAGAGTAGGAGGAGAAGAATAGGAAAGAGGATGAAGAAAAAAAGGGAGGAGGAGGAAGGAGAGAAGGAGAGGAGGAAGAGAAAGAGAAGAAGGAGGAAGAGGAGGAGGAGGAGGAGGAAGAATTTGGTTTTGTATTCAGCTGGGCATTGCAACACTCTCCCCTTCTTTTATCTGCAGAAGTACAATTACTAGGCAGGAAGGAAATGGGGGACAGGTGGTGGGGGTGGGGGCACTGCATTGCCCAAAGATCAGAACTGAGTTCCAGTGTGTGTGTGTGTGTGTGTGTGTGTGTGTGTGTGTGTGTGTGTGTGTGTGTGTGTGTGTGTGTGTGTGTGTTTATCCCTCTGGGTTACATGAAAAATAAAGTTATGTCTGCAGAGAGCTGACCCATAAGCAATGCTTAAATAAGACTAAGAGAATGCAATTATATTTATTCTATAGTTGAAGAGAAAATGCAAAGGGCTGGGAGCCAAGAAAGCAGAATTCTGTTCATTGGCCCTTGCCCTCACTACTCTGCAATGGCAGAGGTATGGCTCTACTTAAGGGCAGGAGGTTGAGTAAGTGATCTTTTGACATTCTTTCCAATTGCTTTTGGATCTTGTCTCCAGTTATTCTTCTTGAACTCATCTTTAAAGAGCTTAGTGGAGAATAAATATGGACTATTCATAGGGATATTTAAGGGTAGGTTAACTGGAAAAGAAAAATGAAAGAGAAGGTTAGTGATTAGCCAGGGAATTTGGCTTGTGCACAGCAAAACCACAATTGAAAACTCCGTTTTCTGCCACTTTGAGGTAACTGTGTGAATTCACTCTCTACAGGGTCAAGTTCACCAGACCTTTTACGTTATGCTTTGTTGTAAAGTTCTATTCTAAGAATATTTCCATATTGTCAAGCATGGCAGTAACAGATTCATTAACAGAATGTAAACTCTTCCAGGACAGCAATTGTTTTCATTCTTGCCTTTGTTTCTCCAATGCCTAGTACAGTGTCTGGCATATAGTAAGTACTTCAAAATGCTTGACCAATTGATTGGTTGATAGATTAACTCAGTCTTGGATTCCACAGAAGAGGATTCATCTTTATGGCCAAACTATAGGGTTTAGAATTTACAGAGTATGACAGTCAAAAACTGTTTACCTGGGGCTGAGCCAAGATGGTGGAGTAAAAGCAGGAACTTGCTTAATCTCCTGCACCAACCACCCCCAATACCTGTATAATATGACTCTAAACAAATTTTAGAGCTACAGAACCCACAAAATGACAGAGAGAAACAAATCTCCTGCTGAAGGCAGCCTAGAAGGCCGACAGGAAGGGTCCATCACACTGGACTGGGGGCTGAGCAGTCTCCTGTGAACCACATGGGCCCAGACCCAGGGTGGCCCCAACCAGCAGCTCAGACCAGCAGGAACAGACTTCAGGAGAGTGAATCACCACCAGCTGTGGTGGTTTCCAGACTTCTCAACCCATACACATGAAAGAGAAAGTAAAATGTCAGTAGGGAACTCTGTTGGAACTGGGTGATGGAAGAGCAGAGTCTAGCCCCTGCCCCTGGGGTGAGAGGTGGTAGGAGGTGCAGCAGCTGCAGCTGCTGCTGTGTGGCTTCCTCCAGAGGTCCTGGCCTGCAGATTGAAAGGGGAACAAGTGACCATTCAGAGGATAATTGGTCTTGCTTTGACCTACTTGGATCTGGGCCAAAGTCTTGGGTAGTGGTCCTGGGATTAGCAACACCAGTGTGCCAGAGCTTATGGGGGCTCTCTCCTCATAGCTCTGACAACATTTGCAAAAACACCAGCAATTTGAGCCACAGCTCTCTCCACTCTGGAAGCAGAGTTCTATTGTGGCAAAGAGCTCAAAAGTCAAGTAATTGGCTGGCAAGATGAGCAAACAGAGGAAGCACAATCAGACCATAGAATCCTTTTTTGGAGACAAAAAGGATCAAAACATGGAACTAGAAGAAGACAACATTCAGAAACTGTCCACTTGAGTTCTCAGGAAATTAATATCTTAGCCATAACCATGATGCTATAACAGTCTGTGTTACTGTTCAAGATTTCTTAGCAAGTAAGTTGTAGAAGTTAGTATTGAAAATCAACTCTGTAGACTTTAGGTCCAGATGGGAACATAATATCCTTACTGTTGCTTCCATACCATTCTCTATCAATTATCCTTTTTGCTGCCATCTACCAATGTTCAGGGCATAGATTTGGCATCAGGAGACATGGGTTCAAAAATTAAAATCTGCCGTTATTTTCTTAGGTTCTCTTAATTTCTCTAGGACTTGATTTCCTCATCTGCAAACTGCAAAGAATAGGCTAATTAATCTGCAAAGTCCCTGCTTCAATCATTCTCTCAATTTTCCCAATAGATTTGGTAACTTCTCTTGACATTCTAGCAAGATGAAGGACTTCCTGGTTTCAAATTCTACTTTATATACTAGTTGTGTGACCTTGAATAAGTCACAATGTTTCAACCTCATTTCTTCCCTTGGGAATATGTTGAGGATAATGATAGTATATGTCCTTAATTATACACTAGTTGTGTGACCTTGAATAAGTCACAACATTTCAACCTCATTTCTTCACTTGGAAATATATTGAGGATAATGATAGTGTGTGTCTCACCAGATTGGTATGAGGATAAAATGAGGTAATATATATAAAACCTTATTTTATATGAGGTAATTATATAATATATGAGATATATATATATATATATATACATATATATGTATATGTATGTATTTATATGGATGACCTCCCTAATAACTTGACTTCTCAATTCTGCTAACTCTTCAACTGCAATCATCTTCTCCATTCCAGTCACAATTAAAATCTTTTCTTCTCTCAAAATTTGAAAATTCTGGAATTCTACTCCACACCCACAATCTCCTTTCGTTCTCCTTCTCCTACTCCCTCATTCACATGAAACTCTTTTTGTCTTTGTTGTGACCTTTGGTCTTTTGAACAATCATTTTTCTTAGAGTCCTTATTTCTCATTCTTGTTTTGCTTACCTCCATACTCAACTTTGACCCTAGTGGTCTGCTGCTTTAATGTTTCACTTGCTATCACTACAGAGTCCTTTGCTTCTCTTTCTTTCCTGCATGCTAAACCTACCAACTCTCATCTTTTAGTAATACTGGATTACCCTAGACCTGCTCCAAGGCATCGTCTCTAGAGAACATTGTGACAAAGAATCAATTTCACTCACTACAAATTTATGTCACATCACCCAGCAGGACCCTCAATATTGCTCATCAATCATTCTGTTCTACTCTTATTGACCTCCTTATTTCATTCCTCACAGTGATGACTTCAAACTATTTCTCTTTTCCTTTCCTTTCCTTTCCTTTCCTTTCCTTTCCTTTCCTTTCCTTTCCTTTCCTTTCCTTTCCTTTCCTTTCTTTCCTTTCTTTCCTTTCTTTCCTTTCTCTTCAAGTCCATCCACAGCTACCATACTTACAGCAGGTAATTCAACATACTACTTTACTGATAAGATAAGAGTCATCTCACTTGAGCTGGAGATTGGGTCAAAGTATCCAACTGGAAGTTGGTAGGTCTCATCCATGTTTCATGTTCCTCATTATTAGGAAGCCATCTTCTCCAGCTGCCTTTACTCTCTTTCCCTGCCACATCCCACCAGTGGCCAGTCTTGGAAAGTTTTAAATCTTTCATCAAAGGAATATAACCCTGGGACCTTGTTGTCCTTAATGGTGTACACGTCACCTGTTCTCCTATTTAAAAAAAATATTCATATAGATGATCATTTATTAAATTAGAAGACCAAAACATTGTGTGACAATGGGAGAAAAAAAATGGGAGAAAATAATGCAGACACTGGATCCAAACAACAGGATCAGAGCCCAAGGCCCAAGAGTCACCTCAGCAAAGCTTCCCATTTCCATTGAAACAGGAAGGGCCCCATTGTCAAAGCCACCCCTCCCTCTATCCCAGGCCCTCAGGCCAGCACAGGCCAGTGCTGGAAGGGTCAAAAGACACCCAGTGGCTGCAGGACACTCTGTCCTTGTGTGTCATGGGCCTCTCAGGCACATTTGGTGGACTGTGTTCCTCATGCCTTTCCATAAGAACTGTGGGACTTGGAGGGGAAAGGTCCATCATCACACATTCTCCAAGTCCATCCTGGCCTGATTTCCTGACAGAGAAGCACTTTTGAAAGGCCCGGCCTCCACATTTTAGAATTTTTTAAAAACAACTTTCCTGATACAAGGTAAACTAAAGGAACCCCATGTAGGTGTAAAGACATTGGAGTGTACCTGGTACCAGTACTTTGAGGATCACAGCTCCTTGTATGAGCCCAGAGGATGATGTGGAAGCAGTTGGTCAAGCATTTGTCACATCCCACCCTGAGAGTGATATCCCCCCCCTTTTAACTATTTCATGTAGACCCTAGTCTTTACTGCCTGCTACCACCCTGTGTGTATACCAGAAACCACGATCAAATCAATTCTACCATTGCATCTGGAAGGGATGTGTAAGTCTGCTGCCCTATGGCTGCTGCTCATTGCTCTGATAACTTTCCGGATCAAAGTTCTCCTTCCTGGTCATTCCTTTATGATGTGTTTTATCTCCTTCTATCAAAATGTAAGCTCCTCAAAGGCAAAACTATCCTGACTTTTATATTTGTTTGTCCAGTGATTTGTACAATGCTTGGAACACAGTAAGATGCTTGGTCAATATTTTTCATGTATTTTTCTTCCTTTCTTCCTTCTTTCTTCCCTTCCTTGAATGTTCTCCTCCATTCCTAAAATAATTCCCTTTCCTTCCCCCTAAGTCACAGAAGAAAGGATATCCCTACTATTTACATGGGCAACATCTCTATCATTCACTCACATCTCCTCCAGGTCTTGAACCAGTGTTTAGCAATAATTTCTTATGCATCATCAGCCTCTCCTTCTCTACTGGCTTTTTCCATACCCAGGCTTTCCTAGTTCTAAAAGACTGTCTCAATTTTATCTAGCTTCCAACATGATTCTCTTCTCTCCTTTACTGAAAAAATTCTTCAAAAATTTGTCTGCACCCGTTGTCCTTATGTCTCTACTAAAGTAGTCATTCTCTTCTTAACTTCTTGCAATTCTTCCCTCATCACTCTGCTGAAATTGCTCAAAGTTCAAAAATATTCTATGAATTATCAAAGTCAATAGCTTTTTTTTCAGTCTCCATCCCTCTACACTTCCCTGTAGCTTTTGTCACTACTGATTATTCCATTCCGCTGAATACTCTCTCCTTCCTCACCTTACTCTGAGATGGAGTCCAGCCTTGTGAGTCATACCCTTTTCAGAATGCACAGCAGCAGATATTTTGGAAGAGACTGTATGTGTGAAGATGACTGGGATTGGGTTGAGGTGAGTTCTGGGAGGGAGAAACTAAAAGAAGAACTCACAGTGAAAGTTTGGGCTGCCTCCATCTTGAGGATATGTGTGGACTTTGTGTATGGCTTTTTTAATTAACAAGCATTTAAAAAATTAATCTATCTCCCTCATTTCCCTTAACAATCAAAACAATACAAGCCTGAAAAAAGCCCTCAAGTCATAACTTTATGGTCCATCAAAACAAATCCCCATATAGCCATATCTGGAAAAGAATGTTTCTTTCTGCATTTTAAGTTCATCATTTCTCTATCAGGAGGTGAATGAGATGCTTCATCTTCATTCTTCTGGACTCATGGTTTCTCATTGCATTGATCAGAATGTTTTTTCCTCTATAATTATGGTTATTTATTATTATATCAAATGTTTTCCCAACTCTATTCATCATCTGTGCATCAGTTCAGAGACGGCAGTTTCCTCTGAAGTTGTTGGTTCAATCATTTCTAATAATGAATAATATTTCATTACATTTATATACTACAATTTAGTCGTTACACTGTAGGATGATAGTCCCTTAGTTTCCAGTTTTAGCTGCCATGCAAAGAATTGCCAAAATGTGTGTTTATGTATGTGTGTGTGAGTGTGTATGTATGTATGTGTGTGTATGAGTGTGTATATGTGTGTATGTGTGTGTGTGTGTGTGTGTGTGTGTGTGTGTGTGTGTGTACATACAGGTGTACTTTGTTTTATTGTGCTACTTCAGAGATACTGCTTTTTAAAAACACAAATTGAAGGGTTGTAGCAACCTTGTGTTGCCCAAGTCTATCAGCACCATTTTTCCAACAGCATGTGCTCACATTGTGTCTCTGTGTCATGCTTTGGTAGTTCTTCCAATATTTCAAACTATTAAAATGATTATATCTGTTATGGTGATCTGTGATCAGTGACCTTTGATGTTACTATTGTAATTGTTTTGGGGGTACCATGAACCATACCCATGTAAGACAGCGAATTTAATCACTAAATGTGTATCTTCTGACTGCTTCACCCACCATCCATTCCCCATCCCTTTTCCTCTCCTGGGACCTTCCTATTCCCTGAGACACAACAATATCGAAGAATATTACATAAATTTAGTTGATAAAACAGCAGCAGAGTTTGAGAGGACTGACTCCAATTTTGAAAGAAGTTCTATTGTGGGTAAAATGCTATCAAACAGCATAGTGTGCTATAGAGAAATCTTTTGTGAAAGGAAGAATCAATTGATGCAGCAAAATTCATTGTTGTCTTATTTTAAGAAACTGCCACAGTCATCCCAACCTTTGGCAACCACTGTCCTCATCAGTCCTCAGTCAAGGCAAAACCCTCTACCAGAAAAGGGATTATCACTCACTAAAGGCTCAGATGATGGTTAGCATTTTTTAGCAATAAAACATTTTAAATTAAGGTATGTGTACACTGGAGTGTTTTTTTTTTAGACATAATGCTATCACACACTTATTCGACTACAGTATAGTGTAAATATAACTTATATGCACTAAGAAACAAAAAAAAGTGTGTGACTTGTTTTATTGCAGTGGTCTGGAGGCAAATGTGCAATGTCTTTGTGATATTTCTATATATACTTGTACTTTTTCTTGAGTTTCTTTTGAGTATAGGCCTCATAATAGTACAGTGGGATCAAAGGATATGCATAATTTGGCAGTTTAATGGAAATATTTCCAAACTGCTTTCTAGAACACCTGGACCATTTCTTAATTCCCCCAACAGTGCACTAATAAAACTGTTTTATCAAATTTGCTCCAACATTTGTCATTTTTCTCTTCTGTCATCTTTGTAACTGTGATAGGTGTGAGAGAGAACCTCAAAGATACCTTCATTAACATTCCCTAATTATTAACTATTTCAAGCCGAGCTTGGCAAACTATAACTCAGAGTCAAACTGCTTGTTTTTGCATGGCCCACAATCTAAGAATTTTTTTTAACTTTTTAAAGTGCAATGAAACTTTATTGAAAAATGTGAAAAAAACATCTTTGGCCCATGGGATCAGACCAAAACCAGCAGAGGGCCGGATTTGGTCTAGAAGCTGTAGGTTGCCACCCTTGAGCATGCTTTTCATAAAATTTTTGATAACTTAAGTTTCTTTCCTTTTAAAACTGCTGATTCATATTCTTTGACCATTTACCTATTGGGGAATGGCTAATAGTCTTGTAAATTTGAATACAATACTTATATATCTTGGAAATGAGACCTTTATCAGAGAAACTTACAAGGATTTCTTCCTAGGCCCCACCCCAGTTTCTCTTCTAGTCTCAACTACATTAGATTTGTTTGTACAAGAAATTTTAAGTTTTATAAAATCAAAATTATTCACGTTATCTCACGTGAACCTATCACTTGTTTACTCACGAATTCTTCCTCTATCAGTTAGGATGGCCAGTGAATAGAATGCTGGGCCTGGAGTCAGGAAGACCTGAGTTCAAATCATGCCACTGTATCAGCAATGCAGTATTCACAATGCCTACAGTAACTATAAATATGCTGATATAGTTATTAATCACAAAATGGAACAGGCTCTCTACATAAGAAATATAGATAGTGCATTCATTTAAATACCAGAAAACTGAGTC
>CM053581.1:447636539-447660445 GCA_028627135.1 Pseudochirops cupreus
GGGGTGATGGGGGAGGACATAGGAGAGAATAGATTGGGGGAGGTGTTATACAATGGGATGGTTGTTTTGGGGTGGTGGGTAGGGGAAAGATGGGGAGAAAATTTTTAACTCAAAATCTCATGGAAATGAATGACGTAAACTAAAACAAATAAAAGTTAAAAAAAATTCTGATGTGGATTATCTATTCTCATACAAATCTTAGACTTTAAGATCAAGACCACAGTAGCTTCTCAAATGTTAAGCCCTTAAAATTGAGCTTGGCATAAGAACTGAAAACAAACCAAAAACCTACCCACACTAACAACTTCCTGAGAAATCAGTGGTTTGAACAGGTAATGTCTGATGGGATTGAGTCTTGCTATGTATTCTTGCCTTTGTAGTCAGAGAGAGACAGAGGAGAGAGAGAGAGAGACAGAGAGACAGAGACAGAGAGACAGAGACAGAGAGACAGAGAGAGAGAGGATGGCATAGTCACTATGCCATAGTGGATCCACTGGACTTGAAGTTGGGAAAACCTGGGTTCACATCTTCCCTCTGATACTTTCTAGCTCTTCAATCCCAGGTAAATGCCTTAAAATTTCTGAGCCTCTGTGTTCTCATTTGTAAAATAAAGTTAATATTACTACATACCTCACAGGCTTGTGAGAGTCAAATGAGATAATTTGTATAAAATGCTTTGCAAATTTTAAAACACTATTATGAATGCCATTTATTTTTATTATATTAGCATAGTTTTTTTTTAAGTGGGAGGAATCCTTGGCAACAAGTCACTGAAGTAGCCATACATGCAGTCTCTCTTCTCAAAATTCATTTTTCCCCTCAAAACCTCAGTTGACTCAGTTGACTGCAACAGTGTTTTTCCAACTGCCTAGCAACAAAATTATGAAGGGACTTTCTTTAAAATTATATTTTAGTTGGGAGTTTGTTAGTTTAAAGTGAATATCCAAGTCAAGTTCTGGCTTAACACACTAGTTTCTCCTTTCTCTTGGATGCAAGTTAAGATTTGTGGTTGTTGAACCTCCCCATTCAACATCCTCTTCCTTGTTCATTTATCCATTGGATAGCTTCATTTTATCATTCTAAAAAGGTACAAGAGGACTTTATAAGCTTATAACATCCATGAAAATTTACCTTCTCCAGAATATCCAAATACTTACTCTATTTCACCACTTAAATCTCTCTGGGTCTCAGTTTCCTTAACTGTCAAATGAGCGGGTTGGAACTGATGATCTTTAAGGTCCTTCCTAACTTCAACATTGAGTGGTTCTAAGTAGGTAGGACTCCTTGGAACTTTCCTGCTATGTTGTTTATCCAGTACCATGAAGTTGAATATTTTCCTATCTCTTCTTATTCTGTCAGTCTTCAAGGGCCATGTCTTTTAAAGCTTCTATCTAACAAATATGAAATGAACAATCTTCTGCCTTAAAGTCCTTAAAGTCTTGCTATGGTAGCAAGTTAAAGCAGGTTGAGGGTAACCTAGGTGTAAACTGTCAGAGAGTTAGGGGGTGTCTACCCCACGTATGTGAAGACTTCTCCTGGTGGAATAAACAGGTGAGAACAATTTGTTCCAACTATCATGAAGGCAAGTTAATAATAACTTTTATTATTGTTATCATTAATTGTAGTAGTAGTAGTTTTACAGGAGGAAGGGAAAGGAAAGAAATAAGCATTTATATGTTCAGTTGTTTTCAATTATGTCTGATTCTTTGTGAACTCATTTGAGATTTTCTCGGCAAAGATACTAGACACTGTTGTGGTTTGCCGTTTCCTTCCCCATCTTATTTTACAGATGAGGAAACGGAGGCAGATAGGGTTAAGTGACTTGCCCAAGGTCACGCAGCTAGTAAGTGTCTGAAGTCAGATTTTAATTCAGGAAGAGGAGCCTTCCTGATTCCAGGTCCAGCATTCTATCCATTGTGTCACCCTGCTGCCAAAGCATTCATACAGCACCTACTATGTGCCAGACACTGTGCTAACTGATTTATAATTATTGTCTCATTTGATCCTCACTACAGCCCAACAGTTGGGGAAACTGAGGGTAACAGAGGTCAAGTGACTAGTCCAAGGATAAGACAGCTAGTAAGTGTCTGAGGTCTGATTTGAACTTGCATTATTCTGATTCCAGGCTTAGTATTCTTTTGTCTCATTAGATTAAGAGAAACTATACACCCTGGTATATAATACAGGTCACTAACAATCATTTATAAATACCGGGAGAGGAATACATGGCACCAACCCTGGCAAGGGCATCCTGGTCTCATGACAAGGAAATGTCATTATCTCTATGAGATCAAGAAAGGACCTTAGAGTCTATCTAATCTAAACTTTTCATTTTACAAATGAAAAATAAGAGAAGAAGAAAAGAAGTTTATTGGCCCTGTGGTCACATAAGTAAGAAGCAGAGCCCAAATTCAGGTTGTCTGGTTGAATCCAGGTCTCTTCCCACTACGATACACAATATGTTCTGCCTCTGTATCTGCACCAAATTGGGGAAAACAATATGGTGATATCTGACATTTGAGAGGCAGCATGGTGGAGTAAAAGGAGAACTGGTTTTCAAGGCAGAAAGACATCAGTTGAAATCTCACCTCTGACCCACACTTGGCTGCGTGATTCTGGCCGAGACACCTATTACACGGTGCCTCAGGAATTTCTCTGAGCCTGTAACTTGCGGGACAGTTCCAAATCTGCTTAAGTGACGAGAATTTCTTCTTCAGGTGTTGCCAACACCAGTCCATAAAGAAGAAGAGCAACTGAAATAAACAAAACAGAACCAGAACCATAGAGTGGCATTTAGAGAAGCATTAAGGTTTAGTTAAACAAAGTGCTAGACTTGCAGTCAAGAAAATCCGGATTCAAATTCTGACTTTAACTCTTACTAGCTGTGTCCCACTGGACAAGCCAATTGACTTTTCTGAACTCTCAGAGGGTTGAAATTTATATTGTTGAAGGGAATTCTCATACTGACAAAATAACAAATTATTAACAAGTATAAATAAAATAACAAATTAACGGAAAGGAAAGGAAGGAAATCAATGTTTATATGGAGTTTTAGGCTTACAAAACCCTTTACGTATGTTATCTCATTTAGTCCAGTTCTTAGCACAATGCCTGGCTCATAGTAGGTACTTGATCAATGTTTATTCATTGAATGATTGGATATTATCTTCTTTATTTTACAGAGGAAGAAAGCTCATAGAAGTGGCTTGTTCCTCTTCCACAAGTAAATGTTGGAGGCAAGATTGGAATTCACATCTCTCCTGACACCAAGTCCTGCACTCTTTCAAGTACAAAACACTCCTTCTCACTGTAGAGGTAGATGATCTGTCGACCCAGGCTCCAGAACATAATACTTGGCCATTAAAGTTGGAGGAAATTCCCCACTGGATGTAAAGATTAGGAAAGATTTGACCTGCCACTGAATAGCATGAGTGAGCACATTCTCACTCTCCATATTTAAAGGATTTTAAATATGTATTCATGCATCTTCATAAATTCCTAGATATACAAAAAATACTGTAAAAATTTAGTTTAAGTAGGTGTATTTTGACTCATCAGAATAATATATCAAATATGTAAATACTTGTAGAAATCAAATCATAATGTAAATGCTTTAGGAAATCTTTTCACTTAGAGAACTCCATGAAAGATACTCTTTGTAAATAAATGATTTATTCTGTCTCCTCTTGTTGATAAATTTGGGTCTCTATATATTGTATTTTCCAAAATCAGAGTAAAAGAATGCCATATGTAGGCTACCGTGACTTGGTTATTTTACAACAATATAACTTGGTATGAACAAATCCCCACAGGCCATTAGGAAACCCCTCTGTCACGCCCTTTATCTGATGGCCCATTTATTACATTAATCCTATCGAACTATCTACCCCATATAATATTGTTTTACCTTACATTATGTTTTTGCTTGATAAATGTGAATTGAATTGAATTGAATTGTGTGAGAAATCTGAAGTTCAGAGTGTAGAGGACAACTCGATTTGACATTTAGAAAGTCAATGGAGGAGCCAGGAATGGAATTTATGGCCCTAAGATTTCCATTTCACTACTTTGCCCTTTGCTACATGACGACTCAGGGGAAGTGGTTTAAACACAACTGCCATTCTCTCAATGTCCTCTTCCTAGTCTACACATATGATGAATTGGCCCCTCAAGTTAGGACATGGATAGAGCAGCATTTCTCTGCACATTAAAACAACCATCCACCTGTTAATTTATCATTTATGATTCGAAACCAAATATCTCTTCTCTGAATAAGCAACACATAAAATTACTTTAAAACATGAGCAAGTGAGTGTGCACTGGGGAAAGTGCATCCAATACTATTTATCACACAAGATGGAAATTATTCCTATTTTCCTTGGAACCCTTTCTGCATATCTTAAGCCACATGAAGTTGACTGTTACTAGAGAATATATATAAATTTGAGACACAAATTTCACCTTTATTCTTAATTTTGGGATGAGCACATATTCAAGTTAGAAGTTTAATGCATTTAAATGTATATAATTTGTGTAGAATGGTCCACTATAGAGCCATGCTTATACTAAGCACTAAATAAATATTTGATCAATGAATTGACTAATAGACAATTTCTCCATAGATTTACTGGAGTCAGTTTCAAATCAATATTATAAATATTTATAATTTAATATTATACACATGAAAATACCTACTCTATGCAAAATACTCTGTTAATCATGCTGTATCAGAAATTTTTTTCAGTTATATTTCCATGAACCAGTATATCCTAGATGGAACTCAGCAGGTTGGAAATCCAAGTCCCTTCCTTATTACAATTTCATGGCTATGTAGGCCATGCTTTCCTGCAGGGTTTTGATGAGATGAATGTAATCATTACAGAGCATGTGACTAAGTATTTAGGTTTTACATATTTATCCAGTAAATGGTATCTTAGGATTTTAAGAACAAATTATGGAATGAATGGAAGGAGAAATTAGATGTGAATATAATTCAGCCATGAAAAGTCTCCCAAAACAAAACAAAAAAGAAAAAACAACCCTGAAGCCAATTTTGAGGATCGGTGGTAGGGGGTGGGATGGGGGAAGAGGAAAAGATATTACTGAGAGTGACATTGTCATTTTTTGTTTGGCATGCCTCTTCAGGGAATGTCTCTCAGACTTAATTCCCTTTTATCTTATCATGTTACACTCCTTATTCTAATTTTGCTGTTTTAATTGCCACTGTTCTCAATATTCCCTTCCAGATAGGCTGCTGTGTCAAATGGACATTGCAAGCATGTATTAATCAAATCTCATTGTAAAAAATCACAAAGTGAATGTCACATCAGAAATTGGTTATTTAAAAAAAAACTTTGGGAACAATACAGGTGATTCCTAATGCCCAGAAAAAAGAAATTGTTGAGTGGGGTGAGGGGGTAAGTTTCAGCAAAACCACATCATTGTATATTAATAACAGTAACAATAATTATGGTGATAGTTATAGCAGGCATTGACTATGTTTTAGGTTTGCAGAAAACTTTATATACATTATATCATTTGACCCATATATTTTAACTTAGGTCCCCAAAGACTACTAGTTTCTAGTCCAGGCTAATTAATATGCCATCAATTTCTTCTTCAGGGAACTTTATTATGAAAAGAGAAATTGCTAATGAAACATCCACACAGATTGTACATGGTGACCTATGAGAATCTGTCTCACATCTCTATAAAATGCAATGAGCTGACAGATATTTTTTCTCAAATACATTTCTGCAAGGAACAAGCTGGCTACTGTTGCCAGAAATATGTATCAGAGCCTTATAGAGTAGTGGCATTTGTCACAGCTCTGTCAGCATTAGAAGGCATCAAACTGGTTCCCAGGGCTGAATTTACAACTCCCCCTAAACTAGGTGCTCATATTCAGCTCTGAAAACCTTTCAGTTTTTCTTACACTTTCCCATCATTGTCATTGGCTAGCACTAGAGAAGAAGCTAAAAATATATTTTGGGGCACCTTAGACTAAGGAAGAAGTCAATTAATAAAGAAACAAGAAGGCATAAGAAAGAACCATCTGATTAGGAGAGAAAAGAAGGTAGGTCAGAAATGAGTTTTGGGAGAAGAAGGATCATCCGTGCATGTAGGCAATTGATAGGATTCAAAAGATGGCCCCCAAACATATGAATTCAGCGTTGTCACATCATGGGAAGATTAAGACCATTGCATTGCCAACCAGCACAGCTTGATCAACTCTAGATGTGATTCCTTAAGGTCAAAGTTGAAGTACGTGGCTCTAGATGGTTGTATCTTAAACAAAAGAAACAGGGTAGGTACTCTACCCTTGCACATCTCCTCTGGAATATTATGTTCAACTTTGGGTACCACTGTTTAAAAAGGAAATGGGTAATCTATAGAGAATACAGAGAAACACAACCAGGGTGAAGAAGAGCCTTGGGTCTATGAAGGAGCTTGTCATGCTTATTCCAGAAAAGAGAAAATTCAGTTACCTTTAAATATTTGAAGGACTGTCAAGAGGAGATGGGATTAGACTTGTTATGTTTGACTCCAAAGAGCAGAACCAGGAGCAATGTGTAGAAGCTGTAAAGAGGTGAATTTTGACTTCATGTCAGGAAAAACTTCCCTAGCAATTAAAACTTTCTATGAATGGAATGGGCTGCCTCCAGAGGTAGTGGGTTTCTTCTATTTAAAAGTCTTCAAATAGAGGCTGGATGACCTTTTGAGGGATTCCTTTCATTTATAGATATAGACTAGAGGGATACTGGTATCTCTTACAACTCTCAAAATATGTGATTCTCTTATTCTTTCTATTCACATGACTACTACCGCAGTTCAAGCCATCGTAGTCTCTTGCCAACACTATTATGATTAGCCTTCTAATTAGTCTTCGTGTTATCTGTCAGTTTCTCCCCTCTCCTATCCATCTTCCATACCACTATCAAAATAAACTTCTTAATGTAGAGGGCTGTACTTTTTACTTCCCAGCTCAAAAATCATAAAAGATAAGCTTTCTGTTTTCTGTTGCAAACTCCTTGATGTGACATTGAAGACCCTTCCAAATACAAACTCCTTGACTTGGCTTTGAACACTCTTGCTTACTGTGACCCACCTTTCTAGCCTCATATGACATTTTTCCCCCATACAAATTCTAGGATCCTGCCAACCTGGATTACTAGCTCTTTCTCCAAATTGGCATTCCTTCTCTCTTCTCGCTGTAGCCACATAAGTCATTTCCCATGCTTGGAATGTGTCCCATTCACAGCTTCATCTCATGGGAGGATCTTTCTCTTTCCTGAAGGTTCTGCTCAGATGCTACCTGCTCAATGAAGGCTTGCTGGATACCTCCCCCTATCTTCCACACCTGTTGTCAGTGCTCCTTTTCACAAATGTCCTTGGATTTATCTATGTATGTGTAGACTGTATCCTGCCCTCCAAAAAAATGTAAATTCCTTGAACTCAGGGACAGTTTCACTTTCACTTTTGTATTCCATGTGCCTAGAATAATGTCTTCAAAATATTTGGGTCTTAAGCATTTGTTTGAATATTCAAAAGATTTATGATTTTGGTGTAGAGAAGGAACTGCCCCTGCCAATGCACATAGGAATATGCCTATGATTTAGCTAAGAAATCCAATGGAGTTGCTTAAGGCACATAGAATTTAAGTGATTTTTTAGGTCACACATTTAGGGTAAGAAGTCACATTTGAACTCAATTCTTCCTGAATTAAAGCCCAGCACTATTATGCTATTCTGTCTCTTAATAAGTGCTTATTCAATTGAGTTGAATTCTGGAATTCTTATTCCTGGTCCATCACTCTTTCCAGTATACCATTTAAATATATGCATATTCATAAGGAGAATGAAATACTGAATATTGTACTCTGTGCATATATACTCTACAGACCAAGAGGAGACCCAGTGGATAAGATAAAGGGACTTAGAGTCAGCAAGATGGAAGTTCAAATCCTGCCTCAAACACTTTTATAAAGTGTGACCCTAGGCAAGTCACTTGACCTCTCTCTTACTCAGTTTCCTTACCTGTAACATGGGGATAATAATAGTTTCTATCTTGCAGGATTGTTATGAGGATCAAATGAGTAAACATAAATAAAGTGTTTTGCAAACCTTAAAGCAATATATAAATGTGAGTGATTACTATTATTATTAATATAATTTACACATAAGCAGGCTCAGGGACACCATGGAAATATTAATTGTGATTTCCCATACAGAGTTTGCTGCATCTTTTAAAATACTATTTTATTGATACTTTGTTTTACAACCCCTTCATTTCTGAATATATGTCTACCCCACCCAGTAAGTCACCCCTTATCAAAATGTTTTTTAAAAAAGAAGGAAAAAAGTGCTTCAACATAACTAACCAATGTACCCACTGAGTTTGAAAGTATATTCAATATTCCACAACCATTGTCCCCCACCTCTGCAATGAGAGGAGGAATGTGTACTTTCTCAATTCTTCTTTGGGGGTCTGATCATTATATTCACACAGAATCATGCATTTCTACAAATTCTTTTTACCTTATAAAAAACCAGAACATAATTTCTTGGAGTTAATAAAGTTTAAGGGAGCTAAAAATGTCAAGAAACAAGAGACCCCAAATGTCCTCTTCTCTCCAGAATTATTACAAACAACAGTATACTTCTCCTGTGCCAGTGTAGAACCAGCCCTACTATGATCTAATGAGTGGTGGCAGTTGCTTTCCAGAAGTCGGCTGGGTTTTGATTTATTTCGGCAGCTCCATCAGTGAATCAGATGGAACAAACAAAATATAGTCACCCCCCCCCCTCTCCCTGCCTGCACCCGACTGAAACGTAAACCACAGAAAGGGGAACGCCATTGGCATTTACAGAAGCTTATAAAACTGTCAGCGAATCAACCCCTTACATTTGGACCTCCAGGCTTCTGTGTTTTATAGTGCTGAAGTCAGCATCTTGGTTCAGCTGCATAAATAATCTCACTGGAGTCCTGTAGAGGAGGGAGTGGGGAGGGGGAGACAGGAAACCTGTCAGTGCTTTTTAAACAAAACTCATCATAGGATGGAACAAGTAAGGCCAGGGTCACCATAAGGGTGCAAATCAATGTAGTTTATGGAGGGATCCACTATAAAATCTGCAGGTTGCAAGTATGCTAGGAAAGTAATATTTTCCCTCTTTCTTCTAAATTCTTACTAAATCCTTGCACAGTCAAGAACAGCACACCTACTACTCAGAAATGTTAGTTAACTGATTGAAATACTTTAAAGACATGATTGAGTTCTAGCCCAGCTTGGTCATTAACTCGCTTAGGTAAGTTACTTCATCTCTGCTTGGGTTATTTTTGTCTCTCTTTACCGGTCACATGAGAAGAATACACTTTAAAGACCCTATAATCTCAAAGTTCCTTTTCAAGAAGGGAAGAAAAAAATGCAATAAATTTAGACAAAATACCAGGATGCCTTTGCCTCTTTCACATGATCCTGACAATGGCTATAACCTGCTACGATCTGTGTCTTCTTGTGTCATTCCCCCTTATCATAACTTATCTCAATGCCTACAAACCACACCATACAGCTAAACACCTTATTGAATAAGTTCACTGCTAAGTGAACTATTCCAGTGAATAAGTTCACTGGAAAGGCCAATGAGTTCAAAATTATTTTGCAATTCTGTTCTTGCTATTGCTAGTTACCTGCTGTATCTCTTGCTGTGGGTGGGTCACGAGACTCTTTCTGGGACTCAGTTTTCTAATCTCTTAAAACAGGAATTTGGGCTAGATGGTCTCTAAGATCTATCTAGTTTTTGTGAACAAGGACCCTTTGGTCAAACCTACGAAGCACAGCATATCTTCTTGCAGTTCCAGTCTCTACATTTCCACACTAATTACACATTATTAGCCTTCATATTCGACCCCCACACATGGCATACACCCTCTATCCTTTACAAGCCTTCTCAAGGCTCTTCCCAATGCATGGCTGGGGAAAGGAGGAGGACATTCCTCCCATGTTTTCATCTCTTTAAAGTTCTAGCCTCCTTCAAGGTTCACCCCATTCTTCCTCCTTTCCTGATCTTACTCCCCAAGTTGTTAATCCCCCCTACAAATTAGGAAGGAAGTGTATAATTAGTAATCATGACTTTGAATGTGAATGGGATAAACTCACCCATTAAATAGAAGTGGATAGCAGAATGAATTAGCAACGAGGATTCAAAAATATGTTGTTTACAAGAAATATACCTGAAATAGAAAGACACACACAGTTAAAATAAGGAGCTGGAGGACAATCTATTATGCTTCAGCTGAAGTAAAAAAGGCAGGTAGAACAATCATGATTTCAGAGAAAGTAAAAGGAAAAATAGACCTAATTAAAAGAGAGAAGTGGAGAAACTTCATCTTGCTAAAAAGTACTGCAGGAAATGAAGTAATATCAATACTAAACACAAATGCACCAAACAGCATAGCATCCAAATTATTAAAGGAAAAGTTAAATGAATTATAGAAGGAAATAGACAGGAAAACTATTCTAATAGGTGTCCTCAACTCTTCCCTCTCAGAGTCAATAAATCTAACCACAAAATAAGTAAGTCGAGGAGATAAATGGAATCTTAGAAAAGTTATATATGATAAACTTCTGGAGAAAACTGAATGGGAATAGAAAGGAGTATATCTTTTTCTCAGTTATACATGGTATCTTCACAAAAAGTGACCATATATTAGGGCATAAACATCAAAAAGAAATGTAGAAAAGCAGAAATATTAAATGTACCCTTTTTAGACCATTATGTAATAAAAATTGCATTTAATAAAGGGCCATGGAACCATAGATTAAAAGTTAATTGGAAACCAAAGAATCTAATCCTAAAAATGAGCAAATCAAAGAACAAATCATAGAAACAATGAATGATTTCATTAAAGGGAATGACAACAATGAGATAACATTCCAAAGTATATGGCACACAGCCCAAACTATACTTAGGAGAAAATTTATATCTCTAAACACATACATCAATAAAGGAAAGAACAGATCAACTAAAAAGAAAATTAAAACACATTTTAAAGAAAACACTAGAAAAAGAATAAATTAAAAATCCCTAATTACAAACATGGAAATCCTGAAAATCAAAGGAGAGATAAATGAAATTGAAAATGAAAAAAATAATTGTACTACTAAAACCAGCAGCTAGTTTTGTGGGAAAAAACCAATAAAATAGACAAAACATTGGTTAATTTAATTTTTAAAAAGGAAGAAAAATAAATTACAAGTATAAAAATAAAAAGGTTGAATGCACTACCAACAAAGATGAAATTAAAGCAATTATGAGGAATTATTTTGCCCAGTTATATGACAGACAAAATGATAATCTAAGTGAAATGGATAAATATTTACCAAAAAAATGTAAACTGCCCAGATTAACAGAAAAGAAAATTCTTAGATAACCCTACATTAGAAAAAAGAAATTGAAAAAGCCATAAATGAGCTCCCTAAGAAAAATTCTGAGGACCAGATGAATTTACAAGTGAATCTACCAAACATTTAAGCAGCAATTAATTTCAATACTATATAAAATATTTGAAAAAATAAGCAAAGGAATCCTACAAAATTCCTTTTATGACGCAATGATTTTAATGCCTAAACTATGGAGAACAAAAACAGAGAAAGAAGACTATAGATCAATTTCCTCAATGAATATCAATGCAAAAATTTTAAATAAAATACTAGGAAGGAGATTGCAGCAATATATCACAAAGATCATATTTTCTAGTTAGGTGGAGTAATACCAAGAATGCAAGGCTGCTTCAATATTAGGAAAACTATAATTATAACTGACCATATCAAAATAACAACAGAAATCACATGAGTATCTCAATGGATGCAAAAAAAACTTTTGATAAAATTATTCCTATTAAAAACGCTAGGAAGCATAAGAATCAATTAATGATAAGTAGTATCTATCAAAAATAAAGCGCAAGCATAAACTGATAAACTGTAACGTGAATAAACTCAACGGCTTCCCAACAAGATTAGGAGTGAAACAAGCATATCCATTTTCACCACTATTAGTCAATATTGTACTAGAAATGGTAGCTATAGCAATAAGACAAGAAAAAGGAATAAAAATGGGCAATGAGGAAACAAAACTATCACTCTTTGCAAATGATATAATGTTGAACTTAGAGAATCCTAGAGAAACAACTAAAAAAACTTGATGAAACAATTAACAACTTCAGCAAAATTGCAGGATGTATAATGTTGTTTATTCTGTTGTTGTTACTGCCGCTATTTTTGAGTATTTTCACTCATGTCCAATTCTTCAGGACCCCGTTTGGTCTTTTCCTGGCAAAGACACCAGAATAGTTTATTGTTTCCTTCTCCAGCTCCTTTTACAAATGAGGAAGCTGAAGCAAACAGGGTTAAGTGAATTGCCTAGGGTCACACAGGTACTAAATTTCTGAGGCTGGACTTGAACTAGATCTTCCTGAAAACAGGCTTACTGCTGTATCTCCTGCACCATCTAGCTGCCCAGGATACAAAAATAAACCTACATAAACCATCATATATACATATATGCATAGTACCACTCATATATATACTACCAACAACTAGCACTAACAAGAGATAGAAAGAAAAATTTCATTTAAAACAATTGTAGAAAAAATATTTATAGCAGCTCTTTTTGTGGTGGCTAAGAATTGGAGATCTAGGGGATGCTCATCAAATGAGGAATGACTAAGCAAGTTGTGATATATGAATGTAATGGAATACTACTGTGCTATAAGAGTGAGGAGCAGATGGACTTCATAACAACCAGGAGAGATTTATATGAACTGATGCTGAGTGAGGAGAGCAGAACCAGGAGAACATTGTACACAATTACAGACACATCTTATCTGTGATGACTTACTTTGGTAGACTGGGTTTATCTCAGCAATGCAAGGTTATAAGACAACTCTGAAGGGCTGATGATGGAAAAGGCTATCCACATCCAGAGAAAGAATTATGGAGTCTCAATGCAGATTGAAGTAAACTACTTGCTCTCTCTCTCTTTTTGTTTTGTTTTGTTTCTTCTTCCTTGTTATTCATTTCATTGGTTATACTGCTTTAAAACTTGACTAATGTTTAATGTGAAAGTATATGTAGAACCTATATTGGATTGCATGTCGCTATGGGGGTGGGGGAATGGGGATGGGGAGGAGAAAGTTTGGAACTCAAAAACTTGTGGAACTGAATGTTGTAAACTAATAGTTAGTAAACTTTAAAAAAGAAAAAAATTAAAAATAATTGTAGACAATATAAAATACTTGGGAATCTACCTGCCAAAACAAACTCGGGTATTATATGAACACAATTACAAAACACTTTTCATACAAATAAAGACAGATCTAAGTGATTGGAGAAATATTAATTTTCGTGGGTAGGCCAAGGCAATATAATAAAAATGATAATCCTATGTAAGTTAATTTATCTGTTCAGGATCATACCAATCAAACTACGAAAGAATTATTTTATAGAGATAGAAAAAATAATAACAAAATTCATTTGGAAGAACAAAAAGATCAAGAACGTCAAGGGAATCAATTAAAAAAATGTCAAGTTAGGCAGCCTAACAGTTCTAGATTTCAAACTATATTACATAGTATTCAGAATAATCTGGTTCTGTCTAAGAAATAGAGTGGTGGCTCAGTGGAATAGATTAGATACAGTAATAAATAAACATTGTAATCTAGTGTTTGATAAACCCAAAGATTCAAGCTTTTGGAGTAAGAACTCAATAGTTGACAAAAAAAATGCTGGGAAAACTGAAAAAGCAGTTTGGCAGAAACTAGGCATAGGGCAACATTTCACACTGTATAGCTAAATAAGGTCAAGATGGATAAATGATTTAGACATAAAGGTGATAGCAAAAGTAAATTGAGGGAGAATGGAAAACTATATCTGGCAGATCTATGGATATGGGAAGAATTTATGACCAAACAAGAGGTAGAGAGAATGATAATTTTGATTACATGAAATTGAAAAGCTTTTGCACAAAGCAAATACACTTAAATTGGAAGGAAAATGAGAAAATTGAGAAAAATTATAGCAAGTTTCACTAATAAAAGTCTCATTTCTCAAATGTATAGCAAACTGTGCCAAATTTATAAAAATAAGAGCCATTCCTCAGTTGATAAATGGTCAAGAGATATGAACATGAAGTTTTCAGAAGAGGAAGTTAAAGCTATCAATAGTCACAGGAAAATGCTCTAAATCACTATTGATTAGAGAAATGCAAATTAAAATGACTAATATGACCTCACACTTATCAGATTGGCTAACATGACATAAAAGAAAAATGACAAATGCCAGAGGAAATGTAGAAAAATTTGAACACTAATGCATTGTTAGGAGAGTTGTGAGTCTAACCACTCTGGAGAACAATTTGAAACTGTGACCAAAGGGTTATAAAACTGTGCATACCTTATAACTCAGCAATACCACTACTAGGTCTGGATCCCAAAAAGCTTGTAGAAAACATTAAAGGACTTATTTTTACAAAAATATTTATAACAGCTCTTTTTTGTGTGGTGGCAAAGAATTAGAAATCAAGGAGATTCTCATCAATAGGGGAATGTAAGTTGTGGTATATGATTGTAGTGGAATAGTATTGGGCTATAAAAAATGACAAAAAGAATGGTTTCAGGAAACCAGGGAAGACTTATATAACTCATGCAAAATGAAGTGAATGTAACCGAGAGAACATTGTACACAGTATATTGTAAGGATGATTGACAGAAAGACTTAGCAACTTTGATTAAGAAAATGATTCACGACAATTTCAAAAGACCTTCTCCAGAGGGAGAAATGATGAACTTAGAATGCAGTTTGAAACATAGTTTTTAAAATCTTTATTTTATTGTTTTATTTTGTTTGTGTTTTCTTTTGAAACATGACTAATAGGGAAATACGTTTTGCATGACTTCACATGTATAATTGATATCAAATTGCTTGCCTTCTTGATGAAGGGAAGGGGTGGAAGAGAGGGAGAAAATTTGAACTCAGAATTTTTTTAAAAAGATTGCTAAATTTTTATGTGTATTTGTGAAATATTTAACAAAATAAAAATAATTTTTAAAAAATAATAAATTCCAGAATTTTGCCAAGAATTGAAGGCAAAATTACCAGCCTATACTCTACACTGTCTTTTTTCTTTCTAAAATAAGTGTATTTCTCATATGTAGTACTATTGATACTCTTCTATTATCCATGAACTTACCAATAGGGATTATCAATAATTACTCTGCTATTAAATCTTTCCATTCCTTTAGTTCCCTAAAATGTGCTTTGGTCAGGCTTAATTAGAGAAGGAAATGGCAAACCAATCCAGTATATTTGCCAAGAAAACCTCACGGACGGTAGTGGTGTGGTATGGTTCACAGGGTCAGAAAGAGTTGGACACAATTGAACAACGATGAGGTAAACTCACTAAGACTGTTCATTTAGACATCCTCTTATAGTCTATAAACACACAATATACTGGCTTCAGGCAGCCTTGCTATAGTGAAACACTGCCGAGCAAAAGACTTGAATTCTTCTTCAAGCATTTGATAGCAGTGTGATCCTAACCAGGTCATTTAGCATTTCTTGGCTTCAGTTTCTACATTTGCAAAATAAGAATGTTGAATATCATTATTTGAAAGGTCCCTGTTATCTTTAAATCTATGATTGTATGGTCCTGTACAGACACAGACCCACATATACCCATATTATACTCAGTTTTAGAATCCAGTACAAAAACTATACACATAAGTGGCAAGAAATGCAGTGCAAACCAAATACACAGGACATGCCGGCCTGTATGTCAGGAGGCTTAGAGAATGATTTAGCCTTGAACCCGTGTCTCCCTTACTCTCCTCTGAGGCTAGATGGTATTACTCTCTGAATGCCATTTTTTAGTGTCGGAGTCATAAGCTTGCAATTCTGGGACAGCAACAGGGACAAGCATCCTCAGATTACCTTTGCAATTCATAGTTTGAATACAATGCGAGAACTAATTCAGATAAATTTCACCTAGTTGGAGGGAGAATATTTTACATAGAGGTTTGGTAGATAGATTCTCAGAGGTCATTTGTCCTGACCCATGGGATTCTGAGTACCATGATTTTCACCTCCACCAAAGAAGCTTCTTCCTATGTGGTATGCATAGGGCTTATTGCTTTTGTTAAGAATAGATGTTAGGGTTGCAGAGAAAGGGTGGAAGAAGGGCTGGTTTGAAGGAGATAGGAAAGGTGAAGGCTTGGGAAGGAGATTTAGATGGGGCTCTTAGGAGTTTCTTAATGGGATGGATACGACAGACGGGGTAAAGTCTGCTCCCTTCCTGCCATTTGAGCATCCCCTTCCCTGAATCCTGGCCAGTTTCTGAGTTCATTTTCCCTTCACCTTCTTCTATTCTGCTGAAAGTGTTACATTTATTCATTCTCTAAATACCCTGCCCTGGAGTCTCAACTTCTGATTGATGATTTATCTCCACATTTCAAAGGAGAGCAGGCAGGGTTGCTCCAAACTCTGCTAAAAACCAGCAAAGAAAGAGCAAATCTCAAGGTAAGGGTCCGGTCTGCATTGTCACAATTGTTCCTGAGGTTGTGACAACTATTGCCTCCTCATATGATTCTGAATGTGAGGCAAAATGAAACATGTTTTCAAATCCTCATGTTTCTACAGGAATTTGGCTCATGATAAAGCATGCATATAAATTCTGGACTGGCTGCTTAGTAAAAAGTTCCCTGGTACTATTATTAGGTGGAAATTTCTATCACTTGAAAATGCTAACTTCATTAATTAAGGCCATTTTTAGAATTTCTGGAAAGAGCCAAAGCTGTTAACAGAAGACATTTCTGTCAATAACTTTCCAGGTCACCATTTTCTTCCAGGTCTTCTTAATATTTCAATTCTAATTGAATATAGGCGTAAGAAACACTTTTCAAATGCCCTTTTTAGTTACAGTCAGATTAGAAGTTCTCTCTAGTACTTTTGTGATTAATCAGCTTCTTGAGGAACTCTTTTCTATAATAACATTTCATATTTCAGACAGTGCCCTGGCACAAGAAGGGAAGGGAAGGAGGGCAGCACAACTATTTATTAGGTGCCTACTGTGTGCCAAATACTGTGATGAGCACTTTGCCCATTATTGTATTTGATTCCCTCAACAACTCTGTGAGGTAGGTGCTACTATTGTCCCAATTTTACCATTGAAGAAGCTGAGACAAATGGAGGTTAAGTGACTTGCCCATAGCTAGGAACTATCTGGGGTAAAATATGAACTCAGATCTCCCTGAATCTAGGTCCAACACTCTAACCTCTGTGCCAAGATCTATCATATTGTTGTTGTTCAGTTGTTTCAATTGTTTCTTATTCCTCGTGACCCAACTTGGGGTTTTCTTGGTAAAGATAGTGTTGTGGTTTGCCATTTCCTTCTCCAGCTCATTTTACAGATGAGGAAACTGAGGCAAACAGGTTTAGTGACTTGCTCAGGGTCACACAGCTAGTAAGTCTCTGAGGCCACATTTGAACTCAGGAGGATGAGTCTGCCAATTCTAAGCCCAGCTCTCTAACCATTATGCTATTTGCTATCCTAGGATGTAGCATGGTACAGTACAAAGAGTTCCTGCTCTAGACCACAAGACTTTTTAACCTTTTTCTATGTCTGGTATTCCAATGAATCCTATGAAACCCTTCTCAGAATAATGTTTTTAACTGAATAAAATAAAATATATAGATTTACTAAAGAAACCAATGATATCAAAAGTCCACAAAACATTTTCTTTTATTTTTTAACATATAAACAATTATTTATTAAGCATCCATTAGGTGTTTGCTATCATAGTAGGTATTGTAGGCATTGAGGACATCATACACAAAGCAAAACAACTTTTATGCTTATATTACCTATACATATTACCTATGAGATACATGAAAGATAAAAAGAGAGGGGAGACAGAGGGGAAAGGAGTGATCAAGTCAGAGAGGATGGAAAGGGGGGGAGGGAGAGGTAGCAGGGAACATGGATACATAACTAATTTCTTTTTTCTTTTTTTAAATTGATTTGTTTATTTACTTTTAGTTTACAAGATTCAGTTCCAGAATCCCCTGAGTTTCAAATTTTCTCCCCAGAAAACATTTTCAAAGAAAAGTTCTTAGACGCCAGATTAAGAACACCTAGAGTCAAAGAATTCAAATCCTATTACTAATGTTTACAACCTGTGTGACCTTGGGCAAGTCATTTCACCTCTATAGCCCTCAATTTCCTCATCTGTAAAAGGAGATTGGACTGGATGGACTGTGAGTCCATTTACATTTCTAGATGTGGTCTATTGGTTAAGTTGGAGTCAGAAGCTCTGAGTTCAGGCTCCAGTTCTATAATTTCCTACTGTGCTCTATGGTCCAGGGTGCCACCAAAGACTCTGAGTTGACACACACCAGGTTTGATCCTAATGACCAGCACCCACTACCATCCAAGGTAATCATTATCCCTTTGCTTTGTTCAGGGGTTTGCTGGAGAGGGCTCCAATAAGACTTGCCCTCAGAAATCAACAATCACTACCAATCAAGGCTTGATTTATTGATTGTTTCCAGACTGAGAGAAAGTGCTAACAATGCTGAATAAATTTAAAATGTTTGTGCATACATTTTCTCCCCTAGAGAACAAATTGCTAAACTTTTACCAGTAAAGGTGTATGCATCAGTACTGCTCCATAAATATTGCTTGAGTTCAGCCGGAGTACAGTAGAAGGCTCAGGAAATGACATAATTACTAGACTGCAGTATAATAATAATAATAATAATAATAATAATAGAACAGCATTTATATAATCCTTTCAGGTTTTCTAAGTGCTTTATATCTGTTATCTCATTTGAACCTTACAACACTCCTGGCTTTGTTATACCTGGTCCAGACTAAATCTGAAAAATTCGTTTGTAGAGCTGGTGTTTAGGTTTCCCCGAATGTGGATAATAATATTTAGGTTTCCTCAAAGCAGTTAACAGGATGAGACTAGACTCCACACGGGTACTCAGTGTCCAATATGGGTATCAGGTATGGTACCGCCATCCCTTCATCCACCAGAGAAAATGCACAAATATAAAGGATTCACAGGAGCCTATGAAAATATACAGAAACAAAATATTCAAATAGCCTGTTTTATTTATTAGATTCCTCTCACCACCCAGCACCCAGAAGGTAAAGAAATTCTTTGTGACTGATGAACCAATATTCCCCGTTGAAATCTACCCCATGCAATCCAAGTAATTCAGAGAAATACAATAGAGGGATGGCAAGGTCCTGGTCATGTCAAAATTGGAGTGCTTCAGAGGCAGGCACTACTCCATGGAGGATGTGTTCTCCTTCTTAAAAAACATGCTGTTTAAAGAAATCTTTTCCCTCTGAAGCCTCAATGTCTGACTCTGGAACTCAGAATTACCCGTCATTTAACCCTTAAGGCTGGAATTGTCTGTTCTCAGGATCACTAGTCTCTGGCTCAGGAAATATAAAAAAGAAAAACAGAAAAATTAGAGATCCAGAAATTCTCCTCTAAGACTCAGCTGGGCAAACACAAGGTATTCATCCATTAACTATATGCTTCTCCTGCAGGTCACCATTTTTTGCTCCTTTGGGTGGAGAGCAGAGCAAACAGAAATCCTCACCCTTACCCCCTCCCTACCTTGCATATTCATCTCTGGAAGTTCAAGATCAAGACAGCCTATGGGAAAGAAGGAAAAATGGACAAGCTATTCTTTTAGTTTGTTCTTATAGGCCAGGTTCAGTCTCCTACTTACTTTTAGTCAACCAATTATCAGGAGGTAGGCTCAATCACTAGAGACAAATCAGAGGAGTTCCCTGTGTCTTTCTGACCAGATAGTGGGACAAATGTCTACCTCCATGTGTGGCCCTTCCAGCAAAGGTCTAGGCTACATAATCTTATAATGTTAACTGGGGAAATAAATCAAATCGACTAGCAGCTCTCCAATTACCCCTAATACATCAGTTATGGGACTTTGGTCAATTCATTTAACTGCTCTGAACACTTTCCTCATATTTAGAATGGAGATAATCATAATTTTTCTGCCTACTTCACAAGGGTTATTGTGAGGATCAAAATGAGATAAGGTTCATGAAGGGTTTTTTTAAGCTATAAAAGAGTGTACACATGTAAGGTGTTATTATGGTTCATTCTCTTGCTTAGTAACATTGGCAGGCAGAAAGATGGTAAAAATATTCCTCAGGGTAAGGCTGTCGAGTAATAGGATATTTTTTATCTTCAGGTAAGTCAATGCTTATGAAAATATAATTTCATTTTAAGTTTAAAAGCATGATGAAATGAATCAGAAAAAAATATTGTCAATTCACCTTATCTCTTATAAGCTACAAATACATACCTATCACCTTGAGGGCTCCAGAACAATTATGTTTTCCAGTTAACAAAGATTTTGTTTCACGTGTGCCTGCTCTGGCCACTGAGAGGGCCATTAGGACATGACAAAGAACAATCATGATTCTGCTCAGACCGGAGACACCATGTTTCATTGCCTTTGTAAGGGTGGATTTTGGCAAGTGTCCCCCAAGTAGATTCATTCCATCAGCATTTTAAAATCGTTCAGGGGAAAGCCCATGTTCTGTAGTTACATTTCTAAGAAATTCTCCATTTCTTTGCCCTGCAGCTGCATGGTCTGTTGATTATTTATGACTGAATGCATCCAGCTTTCTAACACTCTGGTGAATTTTAAAACAGGAAAGCTATCCTTTGGAAAGCAGACAAAGCTCAGTTAATTGTATTTGCTCATTTTTTTTAAAAAAGCTGTTTCCTTTTCAATATGGGCATTGCGCCAAAGATGAAGGACCCTCTGATTGTTTCATTGAGAACCACTCTTAAGAAATCTTTCTTAGTTGAATTTAGTCGTATGCATCCTAGAGCATTGTTCAACAGCTTTATTTAAAGTAAAACAAGGGAAAAATTGAGCAGCGAACTTTTTTTGAGCTACAACAGAATGCAAGGTGTACAAGCCAGCATTGTGCATTAAATTTGATTATTGCCCTTTGGAGAGATCTTCATCTTCTCTTTTGGTGCTGGCACAAGGCTTTGATGTTCCTCTCCTGTCAATTAATAATATACTCAGCTTCCATCTGTTGGTTGTGAATTGAGAAGTACTGACTTTCATTTCTCTTCTCAGTTTTCCTCTATCTCTTAATTTGCTTCGCTTTATTTTTTCATTAATGTCTTTACTTCCTTTGGGTCAGAAAAAAGATTCTAATGTTTTTGTAAAAGGTTACTTTTCAGACTCAAGGTGACTATGGGAAGTAGGGACAAGGAAATTCTGACAAGAAAGTCCCTTGAGTTAGTATTGGGAGAAAGTACTGACTGTAAAATCCGTTATTGGACTAGAGGAAAGAGCATTTCTACTAACTGTCTTCTTGCCTTCCCATAAAGAATCCTAGGAGGAGAGGGTTTTGGTAAAGGGAGGGCCATACCGGCAAGAACCAGCCTAGAGCTAAACAAGTAAGCATTAGTAATGGACCGGTAAATACCAGTCTGCTGGTAATGCCATAATTGACTATATCTGAGTCCTAAAAATTAGTATTGTTGCAATGTAAGGGGGAAAAGATGACGTGAAAATTAAAACAGCAATCTGATCACTATGTTAAAATCTTAGGGAATATTATTTACTCAAATGGATATGATTATCAGTAAAATATTTGTAGATTGACACGTTTATTTTTCTGTTCCTGACCTATTGTCTTAGGTGTGTGACCTCTGTTACAAGGTTCCCGTGGGGAGCCCTAGCAGGAAAACATTATGTGGATCAATGACATTAATTTTTTTTTTCAAGTCTCTTTTAGCTTGTATCAGTGCTCAGCTTAGACAAGATTTTAGAAAAGTTCCAGGAATCTTTTTCCTAGCACCTCTCTCCTTTCCTTCCTTCCTTCCTTCCTTCCTTCCTTCCTTCTTTCCTTCCTTCCTTCCTTCTTTCCTTTCTTCCCTCCTTCCTTCCTTCCTTCCTTCTTTCCTTCCTTCCTTCTTTCCTTCCTTCCTTCCTTCTTTCCTTCCTTCCTACCTTCCTTCCTTCCTTCTTTCCTTCCTTCCTACCTTCCTTCCTTCCATAGTCAACTTGCTAATAACATTAATCATAGCTAGCATTCATATAGCACTTTAAGGTTTGTAAAATTTATACATTATCTAATTTGATTCCCACAACTGCTTTGGGAGGTAGATTGGTCAGAGAATGGATACTTATTGGGAAGACTGAAAGGCATCATATTACAGTGAATAGAGCACTGGGATTCACATGACCTGCGTTCTATGCCCAATTCCTCCTCTTTCTAGCTAGGCAACATTAAACACTTTTTTTTTTATCATCTCTGAAGTTGAGTTCAGTTTCATCATCCACAAAATGAAGTTAACAATTCTTATACTTCGTAATTCATTGAGCAATTGTAAGGACAAAATAAGATAATATTTAAGTAACCCTTGGCTCAAAGTCCATTTGCATGGGACTCTTCCTTGGTGGAGACTTTAGTACTCATTGCTCCTCAAATGTGTGCAGTTCAGAGTTGTTGGGAGCTTAAGAGAAGAGAGGTACTGCTCTTCTTTCTTCCAGCTTCAAGAGAGAAGCCACCTCTCTTCAGGGAGTGGTCCCTTAAGGGAGAGAAAGACCCGGAAAAAACTGACCTGTAGAAGAGAAGTCACCTCAATTATGTCCCTAGTCCCAACTTAATGGGGTCTTCGAGAATTTCCCCTTTGAATGAAATCTGAAACTTCCATGATTGATCTGAGGTCTATCTTTGTTCCCAGTGTAAGAACTTATTCACTTTGTGTATTGTCTGGTATATTCTCATCTGTAAACCTTTTCTGATTTCTGTTTGTAAATAAATGGATTTATTTACTATTTGTTAACATGTAGTCTTTCTCTTGAAACTGGAAGTCACAAGACCTGAAATATTTCTTCTCCCAAACTTTTGCCAATCCACAGGCATGGAGCACTGAGCAATTAATTCTATCAATGAAGAGAGTCCCATACAAATGTAATTTGAGCTGAGGGATAATGTGACAACACTTTGAAAATAGGTGAGCACTATGCAAATGTAAGGCATTATTACCCCTTTCATTAATTAATAAATCTATCAATTAGCAAACATCTTTTATGAACCAGTTTCTTAGATAAGCTAATTTAGTACATTATAATAATCAACATAAAAAAATTCTGTCTTATGTCTGACAAATTTCTTTCATTTTAATATCAAGTTGAAACATATTCAATAGTTTATGAATTCCATTGGGTTAGTAATTTGGAGGAAAAGATTCTTTCTTCTACTGTTTTCCCTTATTTATAGCCTATGGTCCTGATATGGAGATCTTATACTTTCTACTGGTATACATATCATAGATTTTTGAGTCAGAAAGGAGTTTATCTACTTCAACCCAAGCACAGAGAAGTGAAATTACTTGTCTTGGGTAACACAACTAGTAAATTTTGAGGTGGAATTCAGTGGTTCTCTGATATTACCTAAAGATCCTTTAGGGCACGGGGGAGGATATTTAATAGGTAGCTGGTAATGGGTGGCTTCATATATGAGTGTTTGACCCATTTCCTTCTTTTTCTTAGTTTAACAAAGGATATACTCAAAATATACTAAGGATTTAAATCCATGAATGTGGGGGAGAGTCTAGATGGAATGAGAGTTAGTGATCTGTATAATACTTTAGACTTTATAGCTTAATATATCACATAATAGTACATTTCATCACTTAAATTAATTCTTTTTTTTTTAAATTAAATTCTTTATTAAATTTTTTTGAGTTACATCTTTTCTCCCCGTCTTTCCCCCGCCCACCACCCCAAAACAGCCATCCCAGTATTTCCCCCCTCCCCCAGTCTATTCTCTCCT
>CM053581.1:447660945-447676738 GCA_028627135.1 Pseudochirops cupreus
TTGGTTGGATCTGTTTGACAGTATCTTGATTTCCCATGAAGTCATTTGCTTCCATTTGCTCCACTCTAATTTTGACAGAATTATTCTCTTCAGAGTGCTTATGAGATTCTCTTTCCATCTGGCAAAGTCGACTTTTTAAGGCATTCTTCTCCTCATTGGCTTTTTGGGCCTCTTTTGTCATTTGAGTTAATCTGTTTTTTAGGGTGTTGATTTCTTCAGTCATACTGCTGACTCTCTTTTCATGATTTTCCTGCAGCGTTCTTATTTCTCTTCCCAATTTGTCTTCCACTTCTCTTATTTGGTTTTCAAAGACCTTCAGCTCATCTCTAGCTTTAAGGCATTCTTCATGTTTATTGGAGGCCCCTGGTGGAGGAGCTCTGGCTGAACTCTCCTCCTCCCTTTCTTTGTCATGATCTTGCTTTTCCCCAAAGAAGAAATCTGGGGTTTGGGTGCTGTTCTTACTTTGCTTCTTATGCTTATTCTTACTCATGGTTGGTCCGTCTGTGATTTTTTTTTTAATCTCTATGGGGCTCTGCTTCCAGAAGGGAAAGCTCTGTCCCAAATTGCTGGCATCCTCCTGGCTGCCGTAGCTCTCAGGAAGGTGCTGGGTCCCTTCCCTACTTACTTCTGGCTCACTGGATAATGAAGACTCCAGGACCAAGGCCCAAGACTGAGATCTGGATCTAGGCCGCTCAAGGCGAGAGCACTCGGCCTCTGAACAATCGCTTAGTCCCCTTGCTGTCTGCAGGCCGTGGATGTGGAAGCTGCAATGGGGAGGTGGGTGCAAAACCTCTGCCTTTTGCTTTCTAGCCCTGGAGGCCTTTCAGCCAGACCGCTTTCACAATCTTCACTGACCTAGTTCTGAACACTGCTTGCAGCTGCCGCTAATCTGAGGCTCCTCCACTCCTCCCGTCCAGCTGCCCCCGTGGCTCAGCAAGGGCTTCAGGTGAGGCTGGTTTTGGTTCACAGTGCTGATATGGTTCCTCGTAGCCGAGCTGACTTTAGTGGAGAGTATATTTGTGTGTGTTTTGGAGTTCTAGGATTAGTTTAGAGTCATATTTTATGGGTATTTTGGGGTGGCTATGTGAGAGCTGAGATACGTTGCTGCTCCTACGCCGCCATCTTGGCTCCATCCCCCCTAAACAGGAATTTTCAAAAAAGCTAATATGTGTCAGGAACTATGCTAGGTGATGTTTCTAAGATCTATACTTTTCTTTAGGTTTGTCACTGTCTTCCTTACATAGTCTCACACAGTTACTACATTCAGACTCTCTCAGAGTGTAAGGGGGGGGTAACCTTGTTGAGAAGAAATACACTTCCCCTATTCATCACTCTAGCTTGAGTCTCCATCAAACACACTTTGTGTCTACCAACCAACTATTCAAAATAATGACACTTTTAGATCTTGAATATAACCACTTTCTTAACAATAAGTGAAAGGAAATAGTAATTTAATAGATTCTAATATATTAAACAAATATTAATAATAAAATATGTCACAATGCACGTAAAAACAGAGACCACATTCTTCCATCAACATACTCAGTCTCTATAGTGAAGGGCAGAAACCTATTTATATGAATTTGGCAAGGAAACACACAGGGAAGGAAAACGAATGTGCTTGTAACAACTCACAACTCTGGACTGCAGACTTCAATGTTATTGGTCCATTCATGAATATCTGCACTATATAAAAAATGCTTCTCTATTTACTGCTTGACTCTTCAGTTGGGTAAATCCTCTTCTCTTGTTTACTCCAACACAGCCTTTAAAAACTTTTTCAATAAACTATCACCCTTGAACAAGCATTTAAAAAGTGTAAGATCTTAATGTGAATAGCAACTCTCATTAAGCTAGAGAAAAGCAAAGCTCATCAAACTGGTTTCCTCTGGACTACACAGACCACAACAGTCAGTTATTCATTCACCCAGATGCTGTGATCACAACTGAGCTAATAACAACACAGTTTAGGTGCAGCCTTCAAGCCAGCTCATCAGGATAGATCTCAAATGTAAAACACTCCTCCCAGACTTTACATTCTAAGGCCAGGGGAGAAATTGAGGGTAACAGACCCTATGAAAAGCTTCCCCTTTCTCCATCTCTAGATGTGGTAGAGGATAGTACTGTCACTGGAGCCCTAAACCAATAAATTCTTTCTAAAGGCAAATTCTTTCTTTGAACAATTAGTGATGGCTCCAGTTGAAGCCTTCTCTCACATGATTGCTTTTAACTCCCATAGCTTCTCAGGCCTACTGCTAACAAGTCTTCTTTTTTCTTGAAGAAGAAGTAGGTAGAACCTGCTTGGTTGAGGGGTTTAAATGAGAGCTTCTTGAATCCCAGGGATTCATTTTTCACTTAAAAAGTTACAACACCACAACTCAATAGTTCTTTAAAACTCATACTTCAATCTTCAAATATTTATATAATTTTTTCTTTTCTTAGTTTTATCCTCTTTATTAATAAAACTTTTGTATGCAAATTAGTTGAGGTACTCATCATGCTTGTAGCTTTGAAGTCTCAAACAAAATCCTCTACTTCAATTAATCTGTTTCAACTAGGTGGAGTGATGCCTTTCACTCATAGAAACAGTTTAATGTTTTAAAGAAGCGGAGGAAGATTTTACTTATTAAATAGACAAATGTGAGTATAAAGAAACAAAATCTTCAAATCTATACTTTAGATCATTTAATTGCCAAAACTTTCCAAATCCCTTCTGAAATCTATGTCTTTACTCACACATATTAGCCACAGATATCAAAACAAATTCTTTTTCTATTCATATTAGATATCAAAACATTCATCCAAAATATCTTCACAATTAATATCTTCCTTTCTACAAAAAACACTTTTTCAGTCCTTTTCATCATTAGCTGCTTCTTTTATAAAAACTGGCATTAAAGAGGTAGAGTACCTTATATAAGCCTCTAAAACACAAGTCTATTTGTTCTACCATAATTTTTCATTAATGTCAAATTGTCTTCAAGGATCTCAAAGAGAATCAATCACCTGTCACCTTTATTTCTACCAAATCCCAGTGGGGCAGAAGAAAGTGTAAAGGGTTATTAGAAATCCAGGAAAATCTCTAGAGCCAGTTCAGGAGTAAATAACAGTGGTAGAATTGAGTTAAAACCATTTCTCCCAGAATACGCCACAATCCTTTACAAGACTCCATGGAGGGAGTGAGGGAGCTGGATTAGGAAGGTTGGGAAGCTGACAGAGTGGGGACAGTAATTAGGGTAATCACCAGGCCTGAGCAAAGATTCCCTTTTGAGAAAAGAGAGTCAGGGCACAAATCAGGATCCAAGTAAAAGTGTAACCCAGAGACCAGCTGGATTTTTTCAAGTCTAAGGGGCTTGACAAGTCTAAGTCTAAGACAGAAGCAAGATGCCAAGACTCAAGGTCAGGCTGGTGAGGATTGGTTGTAAATCATGATACCAGGAGTAACAGGGTAATGATAGTTTTGCAGACACATTCTTTCTCCTTAAAACTCTGCACTTTAATTGAAGTAATATGCATGTTCTAATCCACATTGTTGTTATGGTCTGGTCTATGACCGCACCTACATGTTTGCCAAGATTCAGCTTTGCTTTGGGGTATATGGGGCATTAAAGGAGGATTATCCCCTCTAGAGTACAAACTTGCTGAGCCCTTTTCAGGGTACCTTATCCTCCTTTGGTCTCCAACAGTCCTATTGTGACTACGCCATGAGATATGGGGGTGACATAATTGATATTTACTATTCTTTTGTAGAATGATGATATTGCTAAAGTTAACCTGTGAGCTTAATTTTAGCTAGATGCCTTCTTTGTCTGTTGCCCTATAAAGCAAGTGGGCACTGGTCTTTGAGTGGGGAAACTACAGATAATGCACAGAGGAATGCACGTACCTGCCTCAACCAGTCCCCATTGAGGCTTAAGGGGATTTAGGGAAGTGAATAAGCTGTGCCTGTCCCAATTGACTGCATTGAGACATGGTTGTGCCCTCTTCTTCCTGACCTCTATGAGAAGGGTGATTAGGGAATACTGTAAGAACTGGTACTTCCATTACTGGCAACCTTTCTGAGAAGATCAGACTAGAATAAAACTGATTATTAACCCCTCCAAAAACCCCTCTGCCTGTCTGACCAGATCAAGAGTGAACCTGCGAGGGGGCAGAGCCAAGATGGTGGTGTAGAAGCAGGAAAATTCTGCAGCTCCCCCACAACCACCTCAAATACTCATAAAATATGACTCTAAACAAATTTTAGGGTTTCAGAACTCACAAAATTGCAGAAAAACACTCTCCTGCTGAAGGCAGCTCAGCAGGTGGAATAGGAAGAGCTCATCGCAGCACACTGGGAGCCAAAACCAGCCTGGCCAGAAACTGCAGCTTGGTCCATGGCTGGAGCCTTCAGGAGAGTGGATCAGTGACAGCTGTGATGATTTCCAGAATTATTAAGCCATAAGGAACAAGGACTAAGTGAAAGGTCAGTGGAACTTAGCTACATTTGGGGGAGAAAAGTGGGTCTGACTGAACTGCTTCCAGGGCAAGGAAGCAGCAGAAGCAGTGGCCCTGCAGCCACCTCCATGTGGTTTACCCTACTGGAAAGTCAGAGAGGCGATGGGGGAGGACATAAGAGAGAGCAGATTGGGGGAGGGGTTATACAGTGGGATGCCTGTTTTGGGGTGGTGGGTGGGGAAAAGATGGGGAGAAAATTTATAACTCAAAATTTTGTGGAAATGAATGATTTAAACAATAAAAAAATTAAAAAAAATTAATAAAAAAGAGTAAACCTGCTAGAGGCTAGAGTCCGAAACCTTCAGTGCCAGTGTGTTATCTGTGAAACAATGAGGCATCATTGGAGCTGTCTGTGTGTGTGTGTGTGTGTGTGTGTGTGTGTGTGTGTGTGTGTGTGTGTGAGGAGTGGTGAAGGAGAAGGAGAAGAAAAGGGCATCAGACCCATGCTTTAGAGAAATGGTATTAGCAGCTGAGTGAAGGGTGGATAGGAGTGGGAAGAGTCTTGAGAGGGGGACCAGTGAGAAAACTATTGCTTGTAGTCCAGATAAGAGGTAATGAGGGTTTGAACTAGAGTTGAGGTTCTATGAAGGATTTCACTGCTTTACAATCCAATCCAATAATCATTTAATATGTACTTACTAAGATCTTGAAATACAATTCATAAAATGAAAAATAGTTCTTGCCTTCAAGGAGCTTACAATCCAACAGGGACAGATGGCACATAAAAGGAGACTGGAGAGGAGGGCAGGAGGAGTCCAGAAGGTACATGGCATCAGAACATCTTGTTCCATGGAGTTGAAACTAGGTAGAGCAGCAGCTGCAGAGCACAGAAATTCTTGTTCTCATAGATGAACTTGTAGATGTTCATAGAAGAATAATTAGCAAGTGCGAATATCAGTGGATAAAAGTTACAGGTAGGCAGAGTTCAGTTCAAAGGAGGGTAGAACTTTCTAACCATCAAAGTTTTCTAAAATGAAATGGGTTTTTGGTACTAACTTCTCCATTACTAGAGGTATGCGAGAGAAAACTAGTCGATCATTTATTTGACATATTATAGATAGGATAGGTATAGGAAATTGAACTAGCTGACCTCTTTGACCTTGAGATTCTCTAATTCTATCCACTTACATCATTAATTGAAGACAATTGGCTAAAAATAAAGCTGTAATCTAATTTATAATTTGCAATGTATTTGGGATTTGGTGGATAGTCACTGTCTTCTTCATTCTTCTCTACGCATTTTTTTCTCTTCACGCTGAGAAACACATCAAATAAGACCATGGCTTTTCTTGTCCTCAAAGGGAAGTTCCATCAATGAAAAGGGAGAAAGCAGTGTGAAATTCTGCAGGTTTCTTTTGGTGTTGTATGCATTTAGTGACTAATTTGGATACAGCTTTGGAGCATAAGGAAGCATAAATTACAACCAAAATGGGACTATTGGAGACAATGAAGGAAAATGCTATTTAAAAAAAATAAAAACCAACTAAGAGGGAGAAACATTTGGGGAATTAAAAGTAGGGCAGGTTTTGAAATATTTTCAAAACCGTTTACTACCATCTGTTAGGAGTCTTTGTTGCTGGGGATTTATGGGTTCCTATCTGTAAAATTCTCTGGCTACTGAAAACAAATTTGGGGAAAGATCATTACATTTGCTTCTTAATAACAATGAAGTAAAGGACAAACTATATGGGTAGGTATGGAGCTATATCTATAAAGAAATCTATTAAGGAATGAAAGCTCCATTGCTTGCATCACTGAAGTCTTTTGGTGAGCAGCCGTAACCAGAGCAGGGAAAACTTGTCCAAGGTGGGATCAAATTTAGAAGACAACAGGTGGACACAATCAGCTGGCAGGGGGTTGGGGGGGTGGCACAGGATAATTATAAGATAGTATGGAAAGGCCTGCCAACAGTCTGGATCCCAGTCCTCCACTACAGCCTTGGGAAGTGGGAACCTTCTAACCACTCTAGTTCCAGCTTTCTTTGAGGGAAGTGGGGAGTGAAGAGGATGAATGGTGAGAGGTCTTTCATCTTTACATATTTTCACTGAGAAGAGCTGAGTCTCTGAGGGAAGGAGATAGTGGAGATCAGCATGGGGTTGACCTGCTTCCACTCACCTGTATTCTCCCCTGGGTGAATGGGAGTTTGGGTTGAGGGGGAAAGAAGAAGAGAACCAAAGAACAATCTGAACTCAGCAAGAGGGAAGGATGGGCAACTGATCAGAATTAATCCATGAGTTCCTACTCCCTCACAAGAATCCAATTTTTTCCTCTACAGCCTGGCCTCCCAAGATCAAATGGAAGACCATAGGATCATGAGATTTAAAGCTGCAAGTGACCTTAGAGACTTTGTGGTCTAAGCCTTTCCTTTTAGAGATGAGGAAATGAAAGTCCAAAGAGCTAAAGTACTTGGACCAAAGACAGAAAGGAAGTAAGTAGTACAGCCAGAATATAAAACCAAGGTCTTCTGACATAGCCAGTGTTCTTTTTGAGCTGTTTAGATGGCTTAAGGACTCTGGGGGATCACTGTGGTTAGGAAGTTTGTGGGAGGCTGTGTATGCACAAATTCCTATTCCCTTTTCCTCTGTCTTCACTTCTCAATATAGGGTCCTGGCATTTACCACTCTTTGCCTGGGACTGGACTTTATCTACCACATGAAAGAAGGAGAGACATGTGCTCCAGAGTCACTTGCACGCAGACAGTAATGGTGATGAAGGAGCTAAGAGGTGGATGCTGGAGCTCCTACTTCTTGTATTTCTACCATCCTGATATTTTTGTACCAATTGTATACTAGCACCTCATTTGTTTGTTTATCATTTATTTAGGATAGGCTTCTGCTTTCATTGACATAGGGGATTGCTACTGAGAAAACTCCCTCTGCCAATGTAGGTTTGTGCCTTACCTGTGATTTTATGATCTTAGAGAGTTACCTTGGTCACCAAGAAGGTAAGTGAGGAGCTCAGGATCATGCAGATAGGAACTGTCCAAAAAGAGACTTGAACTCAGATCTTTTTGACTCTGAGGACAGCTCTCTCCCTGCTATGCCAAGCTTTGGTTCCAGAGTTAGAAAACATGGGTTCATATCCAGCCTCTCATGTTTTTTGTGACCCACAGTAAGCCACCTTACTTTTCTGGGCTTCAGTTTTCTCATTTGTAAAATCAAGGTGCCAGATGGGATATCATCTCAGATGTCTTCCAACTCCAGACCTATGATCCTATTATCTCCCTGCTTTTGTATAGACTGTCCCTCATACCTGGGAAACAGATGAAGGAATGTGTGTGAAGTAATTTGCAAACTTTAAGACACTATATAAATGCTAGTTGCTGTTGTGGCACATCTCTCTTATGAACTCCTCAGGGTAAGCCTTACTGAGCTTCACAGGTGTTAGAGCTGTCTCCCTCCTCAGATCCTATGCATGTAGGCATATCTGTTTAGGCGGTATTCCACTAAAGTACTTGGTAAAGGAGCAATAACACTTTCAAACGGGATGTTCTTGTGGTACATTTCTCCTACAAATTCCTAGAAAAAGCCTTCCATTCTCCTTGCCTCCATGTCCTTCCTTCCTAACCCACTTCCAGCCTCTTGAAATTTGTTATACTTAACTATGGATATTTGGTCCAAGAATTTTGCTTTTGTTTTCTTAATAAAGGGAGAGAAAAGGTGTTTTGTCATTGGAAAATAACTTAATTTGATTGAAAAAGAATGAATCGCATGAAAATAAATTATGATATAGGAATGTAATGGAATATTATTGTGTCAAAAGAAATGATGAATGTGAGAAACTCAAAGAAACTTGGGAAACTCCTATGAAATAATACGGACTCTAGTAAGCAGAACCAGGAAAACATATACAATAACTATAAAATGCAAATTAAAAAGACACAAACTAATTTTAATAACCAAACTTGTTCTCAGATATGACACAAATAAATATACTCTCCTTGAAGAGATAAAAGGCTAAGTGAGAAGAAGATTTCATACACTATCAGGAATGGTCGTTGTTTCAGTTGAGTTTGCTTAATTATTTTTCTTTCTTTCTTTCTTTCTTTTTTTCTTTCTTTCTTTCTTTCTTTTTTTTTTTTAACAAACACAAGGTCACTGAGAGAGTAGGGGTGGTATAGCTAGAAATGATTAGACATAAAGCCAATAAAATATTGATATTAGAAGACCAACAACAAAACTCAATCTTTTGCAATCTGACTTCTAATCTGACCACTCAACTGCAACTGGTCTTTTCCTTTTTAAAAATAATATTATTGGGAGTCAAGATGGTGGCATAGAAACAGGAAAACTCTGTGAGCTCCCCCCATAACCACCCAAAATACCTATAAAATATGACTCTAAACAAATTTTAGAGCTCCAGAACCCACAAAGTGACAGAGAAACAAATCTCCTGCTGAAGGTAACCAGCAGGAAGATAGGAAGGGTTCATCTCAGCAAGCTGGAAGCCAAGCCAACCCAGCATGAACTCACGGTTTTAGTCCCAGGGCAGCCCAATCAGCCCAGCTGGAGCACTAGGGAGAGTGGATTGCCAGCAGTGATGGTGGTTTCTAGAATTATCAATCCATAAGAAACAAGGGCAAAGCAAAAGGTCAATGGAACTTGGCTGAATTTGGGGGGTTTGGAGAAGTGGGTATGGCCCTCTGCCCCCAGGACTAGAAGAGGCTGAAGTGGTGGCCCCACAGCTGCCTCTACATGGCTGCTTTAGAGCTCCCTGCCTAGAGATTGCAGGGGAGCCAAGTGACCATTCAGAAGTTAAGTGCTCTTGTCTTAACATGCCTGGATCAGGATCCTGGTCTTGGGTGGTGGTCCTCAGATTCATGACCAGGGAGCCAAAGCTGGTGGTGGCTGCAGAGACAGAGGCCTTCTAATAGCTCCAGCAGCTGTGAAAACCCCAGCAATTTGGGGAAAAAGCTCTCCCCTCTGGAAGCAGAGCCCTACTGTGGCAAAGAGCCCAAAAGTCAAGTAATTGACAGGCAACATGAATAGGCAAAGGAAACAAAGGAAACCCAGCAATGCAACTTTAGATTCCTTTTTTGGGGACAAAAAGGATCAAAGCATGGAACAGCAAGAAGACAACACAGTCAGAACTCTTGCACCAAAAGCTTCCAAGAAAAATGTAAATTGGTTGCAGGCCATAGAGGAGCTTAAGAAGGATTTTGAAAAGCAAGTAAGAGAAGTGGAGGAAAAATTGGGAAGAGAAATGAGAATGATGCAAGAAAATCATAAAAAGAGAGTCAACAACTGGACTGAAGAAAATAATACCTTAAAAATAGATTAAATCAAATGGAAAAGGGGGTCCAAAAGCCAATGAGGAGAAGAATGCCTTAAAAAGTCAAATTTGCCAGATGGAAAAAGAATTTCAAAAGCTTTCTGAAGAGAATAATTCCGTCAAAATTAGAGTGGAGCAAATGGAAACAAATGACTTTATGAGAAATCAAGATACTATTAAACAGATCCAAACAAATGAAAAAATAGAAGGCAATGTGAAATATTTCATTGAAAAACCACTGACCTAGAAAATAGATGCAGGAGAGACAATTTAAAAATTATTGGACTACCTGAAAGCCATGATCAAAAAAAGAATCTTGAAATTATCCTTCAAGAAATTCTCAAGGAAAATTGCTCGGATATTTTAGAACCAGAGTGCAAAATAGAACTTGAAAGAATTCACCAATCACCTCTTGAAAAAGATCCCAAGAAGAAAACTCCTATGAATGTTATAGCGAGGTTCCAGAGTTCCCAGATCAAGGAGCAAATATTATGAGCTGCCAAGAAGAAACAATTGGAATACTGTGGAAACACAATCAGGATAACACAGGATCTAGCAGCTTCTACATTAAGGGATCAAAGGGCCTGGAATATGATATTCTGGAGATCAAAGGAGAGGATTAAAACCAAGAATCACCTACCCAGCAAAACTGAGTATAATGTTTCAGATGAAAATATGGTCATTCAATGAGGTGGAGGACTTTTAAGTGTTCTTGATGAAAAAAACAGAACTGAATAGAAAACTTGACATTCAAATACAAGAAGCATGAGAAAGTAAACATGGAAAAGAAATCACAATGAACTTATCAAAGTTGAACTATTTACATGCCTACATGGAAAAACAATAATTGTAACTTATGAAACTTTTCTCAGTATGAGGATAGTTGAAAGGAATATAAATGTATATATGTATACATACACATATGTCTATATGAGAGATACATATGTGTATGAATACATATGTGAGTGTGTGTGTATATATATATATGTCTGTGTGTGTGTGTGTGTGTGTGTGTGTGTACATAGACAGAGGGCACAAGAATAATTGAATAGGAAGTGATGATATTTTAAAAGGTGAAATTGAGAGGTGGGAGAGGAATATAATGAGAGGAGACAGGGAGAGTGACAATGGAGGGGAAGAACAGGAAGGCAAAAAGAAATGGGTCAACCTTACTGTCATTAAATTTGGCTTAGGGAAGGAATGACATACAATCTAAATTGGGTATCTTGCCCTACAGGAGAGTGGGGGGGAAGGGGATGAGATGGGGAATGATGGAGGGGAGGGCAGGTTGTAGGGGAGGGTTGTTAGAAGTACACACTTCTATAAAGGGACAGGGACAAAGTAGAGAATAGAACAAGTGGGGGGCGGGACAGGAAGGAGGGAAATATAGTCAGTCTTTCACAATATGTCCATTTTGGAGATGTTTTGCGTAACTACACATATACGGCCTATATTGAATTGCTTGTCTTTCCAGTGGGGGTGGGTGACAAGGGAGGAAGGGAAAGAATCTAGACTTTTAAGTTTTAAAATCAAATGTTTAAACAAATATATATATATTATTTATATATATACATATAATAATGATTATTATTTACATGCCACTGGGAAATAAGATATATAGGTACTGGGGTAGGGAGATCCAGCTTGCCCTACCAGAAAGTCAGAGGGGTGATGGGGGAGGATATAGGAGAGAGATGATTGGGGGAGGGGGTATAAAGTGGGATCACTGTTTTGGGATGGTGGGTAGGGGAAAGATGGGGAGAAAATTTATAACTCAAAATCTTGTGGAATGAATGATGTAAACTAAAAATAAACAAAAGTAAATTTAAAAATAATATTATTATTTATTTATTTTAAACTTCATTTTAAAAACATATTTAGTTATAAAATCTCTCCCTCCCTCCCTTTCCTCCCCCACCCATTGAAAAGGTAAGCAAAATGATATCAATTATACATGTAAAATCTTGCAAGATATATTTCCATATTACCCATGTTGCAAAAGGAAAATCAAGAAACATAGAGAGAATAAAAGAAAATATGCTTCAGTCTTCACTCAGACTTCATCAGTTCTTTCCCTGTAAGTGGATAGCATTTTTCATCATGTGTCCTTTGAACTATCTTGCATCATTGTATTGATCAGAGTAGCTAAGTCTTTCACAGTTAATCCTCATTACAACATTTCTGTTACTGTGTATAATGTTCTGGTTCTGCTCACCTTGCTTTTCATTACTTTTTATAAGTTATTCAAGTTTGCAACTATTCTTTTTAGTTATCAAGGATCTCTTAATCCAATGACCTTTTTTCTCATCTATTTTTATCTCTCTGTAGCTTTTGACACTGCAGATTATCTTCTCCAACTAGATACTGCTTCCTTTTTTTAAAATTTCACGACACCGCTCTCTCCAGATTCTCCTTCACAGTCTTTTTTCCTGATTCATCGTCTATACTCATTAACTGTGGGCGTTGCCTAAGATTCTGTCCTGGATCCTCTTCCCATCTCTTTCTACATCTTCTAAGTATAGATCTCATCAGCTCCAAATGGATTCTGTTATTACATCTTTGAAGATGAGCCTCCAATTTGTAATGGGTGTCCCCAGTGGGCAATTTTAAGTTTTAATATCCAGCTCTAATATCTCTCCTGAGTTCCAATTCTTCATTATCACGTGTTTGTTTGACATCTTCAACTGGGCTGGACATATCTCAAAATCCACATTTCCAAGATGGAAAGCATCCTCCCCCAGTCCTTGTTCCAATCCAGGCTCTGAATTTGACCACTTCTGTTCAGAGCACCACTATCCTTCCAGTCACTCAGGGTTATGACTCTACCACCATCCTTTCCTCTACCTTACTCATCCACATGTAGTCAATCATGAAATCTTGTAGTATCTATATCTACAATATCTTTCTCTCTCATATGTTTCTTTCCACCCACAAACCTCCATCTTAGTTCAGGACCTCATTACTTCTCAACTATTTCAATAGCTTCCTATTTTACTACAGACTCCTAGTTTCTACTCTCTCTTATCCATCCTTACATAACTTGGTTACCAAAATTGCCTTCCCAAATCACAAATCTATCCACATTACTCCCCTGTTAAGGATCCTTCAGTGATCTCCCTATTGCTTCTAGGATAAAATATGAACTGTTTGTTATTTAATGGCCTGCAAAATGGGTAGAATTCTAATATCCCCTATTCATGGCTCCTCCCATAAATCACTTCCGCATAATTCACAATTCTCTCCTCATCTCTGCTTTTGTTTATATTGGGATCCCTCATGTCAGGAATGAATTCCTTCATATATTTTAGAAACTCAAGTTTCCTTTAAAGCTCAGCTCATATGCACATTGTACAGAAAGCCTTGGCCCACTAGTTTCCCACTAGATTTTTCCTTCCTTTGATGATCATGCTTATACTTTATATACTTTGGATAGAACAACAGAATTGGAGTCAGGAAGACACATCTTTCTGAGTTCAAATCTGGCCTCAGACACTTACTAGCTGTGTGACCCTGGGCAAGTCATTTATGCCTGTTTACCTCAGTTTTCTCATCTATAAAATGAGCTGGAGAAGGAAATGGCAAGCTACACCAATATCTCTGCCAAGAAAACCCCAAAGAGTCAGAAATAATTGATTGAAGCCAGGGACTGTTATTTTTGTTTCTTTTATTTTCTCATATACAGAGCATAGCTTTTTGCCTTGAACATATTAGGCATTTAAATACTTTCTGGATTGGATTAGAAGTTACCAGATCTACCAGAGCAGGGTCCTCCCCTTCCTTTTTTGGGTCACCAGGTCATTGCTCTAAAGTTTTCCCTCTCCTTCCCTTCCCTCCTTCTCTCTCTCTGTCTCTCTCTCCCTCTCCCTCTCCTCTCTCCTTCTCTCTCTCTCTCTCTCTCTCTCTCTCTCTCTCTCTCTCTTTCTCTCTCTCTCTCTCCCTTTCTCTCTCTCCTCTCCCCCCCTTCTCCTCTCCCTCTCTCTCTCTTTCTGTCTCTTTCCCTCTCCCTTTCTCTGTTTCTTGCTTTCCACCCCTCATAACAGGCACAAACACTACTCTTCACCCTGGAATACATTTCCTGACTCCTGGTCCAGGTGCAAACAATTTTCTTATTGATGCTCCATGACAAATCGGATAAATATATCCCCAACACCTCCAGGATTACATAGTTATGGACAAATTCAATGATACAATAGAGACAAGAAGTTTGCCTGTGAAATCTTTTTTGTATGTTGGAGTCTTGTACACTGAAAGCTCACGTTTTCGTTTTTGCTCTCAAAAATATCCAGAGAAAAGTCCTGGCTTCTCATCTGTATCTTGGCAAGAAGCAATTTTGCATGAAAGTAATTGCATTCTTTTTTTCTGATTCAGACTGAAAAGTATCAATCTCACAAGTGACTCAGACTTTGCTTAGTAAGGTGGTTATCACATGGAAGATAGAAAAAAATGTTACTTTTCAATAAAATAATATTTATGGTTTGTACTTAAAATTCAGTTGAATAATAAAAATGACTTGTTTTCTCAGAGTGCTGCTGTCAAACTCAGGTGCTCTAATTAGAATAGGAAATGCTTTTCCAGGTATTCCAATATACCATCTTTTCTTTCCTTTTACCTTTCCCTCCATTATTGGGGCTCTGATGGTGTGGTGTTTCAATATCTCCAGACCTACTAACAGAATATCTCTTTACCCCTTCTCTCAATTGTCCACCAAAATAGTTTGGTATTAAAAACAGACAAAAGCAAAAAATATTCACAGGAAAAAAGAAGATAAAAGAAGATTATATACTTTTTCAATGTGTTTTTGGCATTGGTTCAATGCTACTCTATAGAGCCCAGATTCTCTTCTAAAGTGCTATGTAAACTGAGTACTGCCTCCTTAAATGAATTACTAGCTAGTACCTTAAAGATGACGCCTCTGGTCTGGATTGTCATTAATGTTCAGCATTGAACATTTAAAAGTTTCAGTGTTTCATTTTGAACCTTGGAGGTAATGGTGAGGAGAAAAATCTCTAAACTAAAAAAAACACCCCACACAAAAACCAGAGATCTATCACACTGAACAGTGAAGTACCAATCTGTCTGATGATCAAAGTGTTTGTGAGAGTGTGTGAGTGCATGTGTCTCTGTGTATTTTGTATGCCTACCTTTTTAAAAGTAAAAAAATTCTGGCATTTTTATTCTATATCCATGCTGAACTTTAAAGAACAAAGGATCACCTATTGTTACAAAGGAACAAAGTCCTTTTTAAAGAACTTTGAATTCAGAAGTAATTGGCCCAACTGCCCAACCAGCTAATGCAATTTTAGTAACAATCAAATTCCTGGAAGATTTCAGATGTTTTAATAAAGTTTAGATTTGTAGGGTTTTGCCGTTAAGGGCCATCTTGGAAGTATAATAAATCCCCGAGTTTTTTTGCCAGTTGTGGAATGTTGCCAAACACAATATGAAATTGACATTATTGTATCAACAAAGGCAGGAATTACACAGCGATACAAAGAATGATGTACTGTGCACGCCAGCTTCTGAAAGCTCATAAATCTTGAGGCATCCTCTGCATTTATTCGGTCTCTGATGGAAGAATTAATGTGTATTTGCCAAATATGCCTTCTGCTGTCTTGAACATTCTTTATAACAAATGATATCATCAATGCAGGGGAAAAATCCCAAACCAATTTGGACTCTATTCATGAACAGATCTGCACACGAGACCTAATTTTGTCATTATAATGTTCAGATGTATGTGTTGTGTTGATTTTAGAAGAAGATCTAAGGCTTCCAAAACTATTCATAGGATATAAACTTTAAATGTATATATATATATATATATATATATATATATATATATATATATATATATATATATATGCACACACATATACATGCATATATAATGCATATGTTTTGTGTGTATGTGTGTGCTATATATATTGTTACTCTTCAGTCATTTCAGTCATGTCTGACTCTTCATGACCCCACTTGGGGTTTTCTTGGCAAAGATGCTGGAGTGGTTTGCCATTTCCTTCTCCAG
>CM053581.1:447686406-447711031 GCA_028627135.1 Pseudochirops cupreus
AATATTGTGGCCACTGTAGTGAAAACTGTGTGGCCATTTTCTGTGATAAGATGTAATGTTGTGAATATTATAATATTTTGAATGTTTGTCTTGATTTGTAATGGAATAAACAGAGTGTTCACTCTATTTTGTAATCTGAACTCTAAAAGCTGTTCACAGTAGTATTCCTTTGGGAATCTGCTGGTGCATAGCATTACAACCACCTAGCTGCCCCATTTCTTAATCTCTTATAATTTCACTGGCTTCACTTTGTCCAATTCTAATTTTCAAGGTGTCATTTTCTTCCTTAAGTTTCTGGATCTCCTTTTCAAATTGGTTAACTTTTGTTTCATACCCTTCTTGTTTTTCTTGGATTATTCTTATTTTCTTTTTTTAGTTTTTCCTCCATCTCTGTCTTTTTAAAGAACTTCCATGAATTCTTTTTGGTTAGGTGTCCAGTTGGCATTACCCTTTGAGAGTTTCTTTATTTCGATGTCCTCCTCTGATGATGAACCCTGGTCATCTCTATTCCCACAATAATTTTCTATGGTTGGATTCTTTCTCCTTTGCTCCTGCCTTTTTGGGAGGTAATAGCTTAACCATTTGTAATCACCTCTAGCTCTGGGGTATGGAAAATGGTGCCTTTTGCCTCAGATCTTCAGTTTTTCCCTCAAGCCTGAAACCAAAGTCAAACCTCTAACCTCCTGTAAGTGCCCACAGCCAAGGGCTTTCTGCTCCTCTGCTTCTGCACTCAGCAGTTGTGTTCTGGTTCCTTCTGCCCTCCCCCCACCACTGCTCTTTGCAGCACAACCGGATCTGGTGTTCCTTGTCAGTAGAGGTTCCTTTGATCTTCCCAAGCTCAGATAGCCAACTCTTCTCACTATCCCAGGGGTAAGAGTTCTGGTGCCTGGGGTTGAGGCAACCTCTCCAAACAAGTAACCTCAGGACTTGTTGCTTGTTGTTTAAGTGGTTTGCTGCTTGCTATTAAAATATAACCTACCCTGGAGGTGTTTACTCTTCACAGGAACCAAACTTTGTCCTGGGATTTTTCTTCCAATCTTCTCAAATTGTACCAGGAGGACCCCAGTTATGCCCCTGTTCTTATTTATCCCCAGTCACACTTTGTTCACCATAAGGTGCAATTTTAAGTCTTTGTGGGGGGAAAATCTTGAGAGCTTGGAATTTTCTGACCTCCTCCTCCATCTTCCCAGAATCCTCACCTCTCCCCTTATCTCAAATCCCCTTAAAGTTATTCCTCACTCTCTTCTTCTTAAGTCTCTGATTAAAAAAAAAAACCATGATCTTCATCCTTGCCAAAGCTCTCTATATTCACCTTTGATTCTATCCTATCTTACTAGATTGGACCTTCTATAATTTCCTCCCTCCATTTCAGTCTTTTGCTATTTACTGGTTCATCCTCTGTTACCTATAAACCTATCCTACCTGTGTCCTTCATCCTTAAAAAAAATCACTAGACCCTACCATTCTTAAGCTATAATCCTATATTTCTCTCTTTCCCAGACAAAATTCTAGAAGAAAAGCTGTTTACCTTATTTGCCTACTATGATGAGACCTCCCCATACTTGCAGGTTAGGCTAATTTTTCCTTAATGGTACTGAAACTATCCTTAACATTTAGTTGATTCAGGGGACTTAAGGCTCAGGGTACTGCCATCAATTCTTGGTGTCCTGAGTACGAATTATGTAAGAGTAATGAGATTTGAAGTTTCTTTTGTATTGCTAAACTAAGAGGTACTTAGCACCTAGCTCAAATTAAGCCTCTGTTAAAGAAACAGAAGGCATGAACTCCTGTGTCCTGTTGCTGATATAATGCTAAGGGGCTGAACAGTGAGGGGCAATACTGTATATAAGGAAAAGCCCCAGAGAGGGAGAGACAGATCTTCTTGGAGCAAATTCCACAGAGGCAGAAGCTGCTGCTGCCCGGGAGGATGAAGAGGAGGAGAGGAGATTGAAGAGGAAAGCCCCATTCCCCCAAGTTGGAGAGAATTATTTTGATTTTGAAAACCTGGATGAAGTGATTTTGATTCTGGGAACCAGGTGAAACTTCTGCTGAGTCCAAGGGCCAGTCAGAGTGGCCAAAAGACTGAGGAAGCATGACTGTGATGCTGGTACTTTGCATGAACCTGTTTGTGGTTTTGTGGAGCCTTGTCTTCCCAGAAATAGAGACTGTGAAGGATTTGAGATGGACTGGACACTGTGAGCTCCAATGTGGGGCAAGAACTGCACAGAGAGATGGACAGAGAGCTATTTGCCTTTGAACCCAGGTGACAGTTTGGTGAATCCACAGAGGAGGATCCAGGGAATCTGAGAAAATGGACCTAGTCAAGCTGTAAGAAGTCTTTATTTAGATATTATGTACTGACTGACAAATTGTAAATTTACTAGTGACCTAGGGGTGGAGGGTCTGTGTATTTTCTGATGTTTGAATAGTGAATGATGAAGGATGATTGAATGATTGAGTTGATTGAATGATTGATCACTAAATGATTGTACTTAGTGATTAATGACTGAATAAGTGACAGATTGAATTAACTTAGAGTACCCCATGAGTGGAGAACTTTGACTATTGTACTTTGTGTTCCTTGAGGAGGCAAACCTCTTTAAGGATGATTGAATGATTGAGTTACTAAAGATTGTTCTTTGTTGAAAACTTTGCGACCACTGTGGTTGAAACTGTGGCCATTTTCTGTGATAAGTTGTTGTGAATGCTGTATTTTGATTATCTGTGATAGGTTGTAAGATTGTAAATGCCTTAATTTTCTGTGAATGTTTTGCTCTGATTTATTATGGAATAAATAGAATGTTCACTATACCATGTAATCAGAACCTTAAAAGCTGTTCACAGTAGCATTCTTCTGGAAGGCTGCTTGTGCTTGGCTTTACAAGGACCCATACGGAGCTCGACATGTTGTTCTTTGGTGTTTGGCTGGTAGAAAATGGCAGATAACTCAGGTAATAGAACTTTGCTCAGTTGAATCACTTCAAAATATCATCAATTTGTATTCTCATTGAATATGCTCCTTCTATTGGCAAAGGGAATAATTTTTAACTTTTTGATTACTTATTAGTACCTCAGTTTGTTCTAATGTTGAACATAAACTATTCAGGCATAGGCTTGTGTCAGGCAAAGCCCAGAACACCTCTTCTTCCTTTTTTTTTTTTACCTCTCACCCCTTTGAAATAAGGCTTCTGACTCCATCATCCAACTGAAATGGCTATCTCAAAGTTAACAAAGATCACTCAATCTGATGCTGATCCTTTTTTACTTCTCATCTGCCTCTGTAGTATTTGTCATTATCATTCCCCACTCCTCTTGGATGCTGTATCTTCTTTGGATTTTCCTGGTTCTCCTACTTGATTTCTCTTTCTTTGTTTCCTTCTTTTGACATGGGCCTTAAGTCAAGACAAAGACTCTCATACTGTTAGGTGGCTTCCTTGTGACTCAATCATGTCACCACTCAATACTTTATGCAATGCTTATGGAGATATATAACTACAGATTCCAGAGACATTCACACTAGCCCCAGATGTGGAAATATAAGATTCCCAAGCCCTGATGTGTATTACATGTCTTGGTCTGTGTCTCCACTTAGAGGCAACAGGTCACTTGGTAAATGCCAACTGTTCTACTATTTTCCAGGTAGTATAATTCTGCTGGTATGTACCATTGCCATTTTAAGGTCTTTCATGTTAAACAAACAAAATTGCATTTAAGAGGTGATTAAAGTGGGATGCAGTGTATGGTACTTGCCTAAATGTAATCTAACTACAGTATTCATTTAGTGAGTAGTCTAATTACTAACTCTATAATTACACTACTCAAGGAAATTGTTTTAGTGATGGTTTTATTAAACTAAGTTGAGACAATTTTTGTGCCAACATGAGCAGAACAAATGGAATTTAATTTCAAAACATGACCAAGGGAAGGTTACCCAGGAAGAGGAAGTCTCAAGAGCTTGGCATTAAATTTTTAAATTGGTAAAGAATGAATAATAGTGTAAAAGGGCAATGATTTTAAATTGTAGCCTAGAATGATTTAGGTTGTTGTTGATTGATTTTTTTTAGTTGTGTGACTCTTCATGAGACTATCTGGGATTTTCTTGGCAAAGTTACGAGAGTGGTTTGACATTTCTTTCTCCAGTTCATTTTACAGATGAGGAAACTGAGGCAAACAGGTAAAGTGACTTGCCCGGGGTCACACATGTAGTAAGTATCTGAGGCCAGATTTGAACTTAAGAATAGGAGTCTTTCTGACTCCAGGCCTGGCACTCTATCCACTGTGCCACCTAGCCATCATGAAGATAGAAAGACATTAGGAAAGCCTTCCTGACTAGAATATTTGGAACAAAACATTAGCATAGGAAGCTGTAGAGTCCCCACTGCTTTTGGTACAAAACAGTATGCAAATTGGTTCCAGGTATGGTTTAACTACATTATTTCTTACAGAAATGCTGATGACCATAAAAAACTCAAACTATCACAGAAACATGAAATCTATGAGCTGAAAGAGATGTCAAGAGCCTTTGAGTTCAAGGCCCATCTGACCATGGATGCATGGATCCATGGATCCCTTCTATTACATGAACTTACCCAATAAGGGGTCATCCAGCTTCTGTTTGAAAACTTTCACAAAGAATTAACTCACTACCCCCTCAGTATTTAGAGTGCCTATCAGACTAAGAACAACTTTTCTTTTCTCTAGTGAAGCTAGGAAGGATACCTAACACAGTGAATGACAGAATCAGCAGGCAGAAAGATTTCTACAGGCTTGAATAATGGACCATACTTAACAAGAGGAAAATTTATCAGGGGTTAATATAAAGACTTACACTTGGGTTTAAAAAAAAACAATTTTAACAGCTCAATATGGTTATAGCTTGGTTGGACAGAAGTTTGTCTACGAAAGAGGTGAAGGTTTCAGTGGACAATAAGCGTTATACGAACCATAATAAAAACTAGCATTTCTGTGGCACTTTAAGGTTTGCCAAGTACTTTACAAATGTCTCATTTTATTCTCACAACAGTCATGAGAAGTAGATGCTATTATTATCCCCACTTTACAGTTGAGAAAACCGAGGCAGTCTAAGTTAAGTGACTTACCCAGGGTCACACAGCTAGTAAGTATCTAAGCCTGGGTGTGACCTCACGTCTTCCTGACTCCACATTCTAGCATTCTATCCACTTACTCTTCAGACAAGAAGTATAATGAAATCCAAAATCGCATTAGAAGGATGACATTCAGGATTAGGAGGTGATTATAGTGTCATGTCCTACTAATCAGACCACACAATCTATAATATTTTGTTCAGTTCTTAGCAAGTCATTTTAGAAAGGACGTTGGTAATAGTGTCCAAAGAATTTGATAGCCTTTCGAATACAATATCCTATAAAGTACTTAAAGACTTAAGGGATACATGATAGCTGTCTTTATGTATTTGATAGTCATATGGACAAAGAACTAGATTTATTCTACTTAATTCCAAAGGGCAGAACTAGGGACAGTGTTCAAAAACTGAAGACGCAAATGTAGGTTTTATATTAGGGGGAGGGAAAACTCCTGACAAGTAAAGCTATATAAAAAGGTAATGGGCTGCTTTGGGAGGTAGTCGATTTATTCTCATTGGAGATCTCCAGGCAAAAAGCTTGATGACCAGATGGTCAATGTGATAGAGAGTGGATTCTTGTTCAGGTACTGGTAGGACTACATAACCACTGGGGTCCCTTCCAAACTTTGAAATTCTATGGTTCTGAAAAACATTCTGGAGGTGGATGAGGGAAGATCATGAACAGTGCTGCCTCATAAAACATTAAAGAGTAATGGCAGGGAGAATGAATCTGCAGCAGGTTTGGAGGGAAACCAAATTAAACTCTATCTTCCCAAAAACACTAATAAACCAAACTGGGAGGAGAACAGCAAAGAGATGAAAAATGGAAGAAAGCTGCCAGAATTTTTGGAGCAACCTTGTCTCCGTTATCTGTGACAGTGAAATCACTGCATTTGGACAGAAATGTTTCAGTGCCTAATGTGCCATAGGATGAAATGAAAATGGCACTTAAGAAAATGAAGTCAAGAAAGCAGCTACACTGGACCAAGTACACAGAAAAGATAGGTGCCCAAGGTGACATCATTTTAGAAGTCTGGAAGAATCAACTTATGATAAATGATAATGACAATGTTAATATTAGTTCCCATCATCAACCTAAATAAACCTTTAAAGGTCCTTGAAGACGCATAATTCTCTAAGAGAAGGCAATGTTTTCAGCAAACATTTTATCTGATTTTCTTTTTAATTTTTTCATGATAATTGGAACAGTTTATTACCAAGGGTCTGACTCTTGTTTTTGAGGATAACCAGTTTTTCTGTCCATCGCCTTTGGCCTTTGAAGATCTTCACCCCCTGATCCCTTCTTACATTTCCAGTCTTCCTCTCTTTTTCTTTCCTCCACTCACTCTACTGGAACTCCAGGGTTAATCCTCACACACCACGTTCCATCTTCTGATCTACCTTCTCATATTTTCTCCCTAGAATCTCTAGAGTCTTCCAAGACAGCTCAAATGCCCCCTTCTGCAAGAGGTCTTTTTGGGTTCTCCCAGTTATAAGTGTCTTCTCCTCTATGATTTTGTCATTGATAATTCGCTTCACTCATGTCTGACTCTTTGTGAAGCATTGGGGATTTTCTTGGCAAACTGGAAGGGTTTGCTGTTTCCTTCTACAGATCGTTTTACAGATGAGAAAACTGAGGCAAAGAGGGTAAAATGATTTGCCCAGAGTCATACAGCTAGTGTTTGAGAACAGATTTGAGTTCAAGAAGATGAGTCTTCCAGATTCCAAGCCTAGTGTGCCACTACTTTTAGCGTATCTTGTATGTACCTATTTATTTACATGTGCTATCCTCCATTAGATTGTAAACTCCTTAGGGGCAGGGATTGTTTTTGCCCTTCTTTGCATCCATATCCCTTAGTGCAGTGCCAGCACAAGCTCTTAATATGAACTTCTGATTGATTGACTGATTGCTAATTGGCTAATGAAGGTCTCTCTGCTATTCTTTAATCATTTGCCATAAAGCAGTCTAGAGAATCATCGGAAAGGAAACTCAAGGGCTGTATCAAATCTGTGTCAGATTCTTTTTTGTGTGTCTTCTCTTCAAAGACAGATAAAGCAGCTCCTCAACCCAATATGCCTAGTTACAGTTTAAAAACACTAAGAGATGCCATTGTAGAATAAAATGCTCATGTTATTAAACTAATCCTTCATTTCTCACATGATGCAAATGATTTAGACTTTTTAGGGACCTCTGCAATATGATTCCAGCCTACCTTTTCAGCCTCATTTTCTACACTGCCATATTTCATACATTCTTGTCTTCCAGTTAAACTGAACTACTAGGTGTGTTCGCCAAACTTATATGCAGCCTCCGTTGCTGTTGTTGTTGTTGTTCAGTTTTTTCAGTTGTGTCTGAGTCTTTGTGATCTCATTTGGGATTTTCTTGGCAAAGATACTGGAGTAGTTTGTCATTTCTTTCTCCAGTTCATTTTATAGATGAGGAAACTGTGGAAAATAGGGTTAAGTGACTTGCCCAGGGTCATACCTTTAATAAGTATCTGAGGTCAGTTTTGAGCTCATGAAGATGAGTCTTTCTGATTCTAGGTTGGGCCCTGTGGTACCACCTAGCTACATCCACGGAACATTCTGCCCTGTACAAGTATCCATTCTCTCCCATGCCTACATCATATTCTCCTTTCAACATTTCAGAATCCTTTTGCTTCAAGGCTCGGCTCTTCCACAATATTTTCAGTGATCCCTCTTGCTGATAGTGCTCTCTCTCTTCCACATTTATTCTCTTCTTGAGTATTTATTTCTGAATATTCTTATTACTCCCTCACCTTGCTATCCTTCCAATAGAATGTAAACTACCTGAGGGCAGGACCGTATCATTAAAAAAAACAATAAAAATCTCCAGACACTTGGGATAGTAACTTGAAGACAGGAGGTATTTAATAAATGGTGGTTGAATGAATAAATGAGCTTAAAGAAAATCCAAATCTTTGACAGATGCACAGATATCTTTCTAAGAAATTTACTTTTGGAGAGTGACATTTCTAGTTCATGGAGTGTAAAATCTGACGATATGGCCTACAGGAGCAGCAATTATGCTCACAGCAAATGCCACAGCCTAGAATGAATACCAATCAGTGTCTTCCAGGATATTTATTTTTAACCATATTTACTTGTTTTTCTCCCTACTGTATTTCTCCCACCTCTTCAGTTTTGATGGATAAAAATACAGTGCTTTAGGATTTATTTAAATTAAATGCTTCACTTGCTTTCTCTAATTTGATCCTTTCAGCACCTTTCAGCATGAGCTACTTACTACATCTATCATTGTCCCCATTCTACAGAAGAGGAAACTGAGGATCAGCATGGTTTAAAAACTTACCCAAGATCACAGAGATGGTACTAATGATGGGAACAGAACTCAAGCCCACACCTTCTGGTTGTCCTTTATGCCACACTGCCTTTCTTAAGGCATTTTCTTTCTTTTGTTTTTAACCCTCCCTCCCCACGCAACGATTTATTGTAGATAACAAACCTAGACTTAGATAGGTTCATTTCTTCATTTCTCACAAAGCTTTTACACTTGGTTCTTTTGAGTAGCCACAGGCATTTTTAATGATTCACTAAAGGAATTTGTTACTACTCAAGTTTGAAAAGTTGTCTTTGTCTTTCTCTGTAGTTCCTAAGACTGAATGAACACCCAAAAGCTGGGGGTATGTTTCCTGGGTGCTTGTGTGAATGCCTGAAAAGAGTGACTTTTTAATTTTTTATTTTTCTTGGAGTAAAAATAAATTTTGAAAGTCCTACAGAGGTTGCAGCATGATCTTGTGTTAGTCTGCTTCAAATCCCAATTCATGCAACTTTTCTCAACCTTTGCTAATGGGGCTCAGCCAATATAAAAAAAGTAAATTCTCTTACATTTGCACATTTTACATTTTCGTGTTATAACCACCTTCTCTCAAGCATGGGGCTTCTAAATCGTTCATTGGAACTGTTTTCTAGCACCATTGCCAAGCAGTCATTGAAAGAGATTTTTTAGCCACTGGGGGGAAATTTCACTCTTACCTAATAGCTGCCAGGGTTCACAACTACCAGAGTAATTTCACTGCATAATTTTTCCCATTTTAGGCAAAAGTGTCTGTGAGGGAAGAAAAGAAGGGAAATTATCCAAGTGGATTTTGAAGACCATTATTCAAAAGTAAATCGATAAATAGTTATTGAGTCCATATTGTAGGTCTAGCATGTTGTTAGATGCTGTGACAGACACAAAAGTAGTAGAAGTCAGAAACCTTCCATCAAGGCTTTTATAGTATTATGGGGGTGGGTGGTCAAAGAATGTGTTGTAAACTGTTAGTAATCACATGGTATTGTTCTAAAGAGAAATTCACATCAAAACAACCCAGGTTTTTACCTCACACTGCAAAGTGGCTAACATGGAAATAGTTGATGCAAAAGTTGTTGCTATGGTATGGCAGGAATACGCTTTTAGTGGAATTTGTCTTACTATTTGAATTAATTCAATTATTTCAAAGCAATTTGGAATTATTCTAAATAAAAGGTTATTTTATTATTTAGGCATGGGTTAATGGAGACCTGGATTAGAATAATGGTACTGGATCAAGAGGAAGAGATAGGAGGAAGAAAGGAAGCAACAGTTGAATAGAAAGGGAAAAACTACAGGTAGGCAAGTTGTTTCATCAAAATGGGATTTCATTTCATTATCTATAAAATGAGATGGCTAAACTAAATGATCTCTAAAATCCTTCCAGCTGAGTTTATGATCCTCTGAACAAAATTGGTTACTAATCAGATCAGCAGAATGTGAAGAGAAATGAATCTGTGGTCATAGGATCATAAGGATATAGATTTCAAGCTAGGAGTGATTGATTTATTTGTTTATTTTCATTTATTTATTTATTTTTAATTTTCAATATTCATTTCCACAAGATTTTGAATTACAAATTTTCTCCCCATCTCTTGCATACCCTCCACACCAAGATAGGATCCCTACTGAATACTCCTTCCCCCAATCTGTTCTCTCTTATATCCTCCCTCATTCCCCCTACTCCCACAACTATTTAATAGGGCAAGATGGATTTCTATACCCCAGTGCCTATATATCTTATTTCCTAATTGCAAGTAAAAATATTTTTTAACATCTGTTTTTAAAACTTTGATTTCCAGATTCTTTGCCTTCTTCCCTCCTCACCTACCCCCACTGGGAGGACATACAATTCAATATAGGTTGTACATGTGTAGTTACGCAAGACATTTCCATAGCACTTATATTGTGAAAGACTAACTATATTTCCCTCCATCCTATCCACCACCACACTTATTCTATTTTCTTCTCTGACCCTGTCCCTTTTCAAAAGTGTTTGCTTCTAACTACCCTCTCCCCCAATCTGCCCTCCCTTCTATCATACCCACTCTTATCCCCTTCCCCCCCTACTTTCCTGTAGGGTAAGATACCCAATTGAGTGTGTAGATTATTCCCTCCTTAAGCCAAATTCAATGAGAGTAAGGTTGACCCACTCCCTTTCTCTTTCTTGCTCTTCCCCTTCACTGTAAGAGTTTTCTCTTATCTCTTTTACATGAGATAATTTACCCTATTCTATCTCTCCCTTTCTCCTTCTCCCAGTATATTCCTCTCTCACCTCTTAATTTTATTTTTTAAATATCATCCCTTCATATTCAACTCATCCTGTACCCTCAGTCTATGTATACATGAGCATTCACATACACACACTCACATGTATATTTATACACACATACACCCTCCTGTTCATACATATATATGTATGTATACATATATAAATATATATACATATTCCCTTCAACTATCATCATACTTAGAAAAGTCTCATGAGTTACAATTATTGTTTTTCCACTAAGGAATGTAAATAATTCAACTTTAATAAGTTCTCTATGATGTCTATTTACCTTCTCATGCTTCTTGTATTAAGAAGTCAAATTTTCTCTTCAGGTCTGTTTTATTTTTCATTAAGAATGTTTGAAAGTCCTCTATTTCATTGAATTTCTGTATTTTCCCCTAAAGTATTATACTCAGTTTTGCTGGGTAGGTGATTCTTAGTTTTAATCCTAGCTCCTTTGACCTCTGGAATATCACATTCCAAGCCTTCTATCCTTTAATGTAGAAGCTGCTTAGAACTCGTGTTATCCTGATTGGTTTACTCAAATTGTTTTCTCCTAACTGCTTGTAACATTTTCTCCTTGACCTGGGAACTCTGGAATTTGGCTATACCATTCCTATGAGTTTTCTTTTGGGGATCTTTTCCAAGAGGTGATCAGTGAATTCTTTCAATTTCTATTTTGCCTTCTGGTTTTGGAATATCAGGGCAATTTTCTTTTGAGAATTTCTTGAAGGATGATTTCTAGGATCTTTTTTTGATCATGGCTTTCAGGTAGTCCAATAATTTTTAAATGATCTCTCCTGGATCTATTTTCCAGGTCAGTGGTTTTTCCAATAAGATATTTCATATTGTCTTCTATTTTTTCATTTGTTTGGATCTGTTTTATAGTATCTTGATTTCTCATAAAGTCATTAGTTTCCATTTACTCCAGTCTAATTTTAAAGGAATGATTCTCTTCAGTGAGTTTTTGAAATTCCTTTTCTATCTGGCCAATTTGGCTTTTTAAGACATTTTTGGCTTTTTAGGCCTCTTTTGCCATTTGAGTTAGTCTATTTTTAAAGGTTTTATTTTCTTTAATATTTTTTTGGGGTCTCCTTTAGCAGGCTGTTGGTTCACTTTTCATGATTTTCTTGCATCATTCTCATTTCTCTTTCCAATTTTTCCTCCACTTCTCTCACTTGATTTTCAAAATCCTTCTTGAGCTCCTCCATGGCCTGTAACCAGTTCATATTTTTCTTGGAGGCTTTTGATGTGGTAGTTTTGCCTTTGTTGTCTTCTTCTGGTTCCATGTTTTGATCCTCTTTGTCCCCAAAAAAGATTCTATGGTCTGATTGTGCTTCCTCTGTTTGCTCATCTTGCCAGTCAATTACTTGACTTTTGAGTTCTTTGCTATAGTAGAACTCTGCTTCCAGAGTGGAGAGAGAGCTGTGTCCCAAATTTTGGGGATTTTTGTCGTTGTTGTCAGAGCTATGAGGAGGATGCCCTCTCTACAGCTGTCACAAGCTCTGCCATTCTAGTGTTCCTCACCCCAGGATCACCACCCAAGATGAGGACAAAGATCCAAACAGATCAAAGCAAAAGCAATTGCCCTCTGAATGTTTGCTTGGTCCCCCTACAATCTGTAGGCCAGGTGCTCCACAGGTAGCCATGCTACAGTAGTTCCATCTGCCACACCTGTGCTACCCCAGGGCCAGGGGCCAGACTGTGCTCTTCTCTCATCCAGTTCCAACAGAGTTCCCTACTGACCTTTTACTTTGTGGTGTTTATGGGTTGAGAAGTCTGGAAACCACCACAGCTGCTGGTGATTCACTCTCCTGAAGTCTGCTCTGGCTGGTCTGGGCTGTTTCTCTGGGCTGTGAGTCTGGGCTGGCGTGGTCCATGAGACTGTGCTCAACTCCCAGCCTGGTGTGATAGACCCTTCCTGTCCACCTACCAGGCTCCCTTCAGTGGGCATATAGCCCAAATCTCTCATTTTACAGTTGAAGAAATTGAGGCAGCAAAACAACTTGCCTGAGATCACACCAGCATATTTTTTTTTACACTAAATACCAGACAGAAAATAGAGACAGGAGAGGAAGGATAACCATTTTTTAAAAAAACATTTTGATGTAAAGTTTTGAGTTCCAAATTCTATCCTTCCCTCTTTCTCTCCCCTCCTCCTTCTCTGAGATGGTAAGCAATGAGATATAGGCTATACATGTGCAATTATGTAGCCACTATGATATTAGTAATTTTTGTACAAGAAGACTTGAATAAAAGAAAAAAGACAGTGAAAAATAGCATGCTTCAGTCTTTATTCAAACAGTATCAGTTTTTCTCTGGAGATGATTAGTATATTTCATCATTAGTCCTTTGGTATTGTCTTGTATCATTGTATTGCTAATAGCTAAGGTATTCAGAGTTTGTCATTGAACAATATTGCTGTTCTGTGTACAACATTCTCCTGGTTCTGTTCACTTTACTATATATCAGTTCATGTAAGTCTTTCCAGATTTTTCTGAAATCATTGTGCTTGTCATTTCTTATAGCACAATAATATTCCATTACAATGATATAGCACAGCTTGTTTAGACATTCTCCAATTGATGGGCATCCTGAGAGAACTGTTTTTTGTTGTTTTTTTTTTTTTTTTGCTTTTTGGAGGGCAGTTGGGGTTAAGTGACTTGCCCAAGGTCACATGGCTAGTTTTTGTATTAAGTGTCTGAGGCTGGATTTGAACTCAGGTCCTCCTGACTCCAGGGCTGGTGTTCTATTCACTGCACTACCTAGCCACCCCATGAGAGAACTATTTTTAGAGAAGAATGATGAATTTGCTATATATTCACTTTGAGGAATTTGTGTGATATACAAATAAAGATATTCTGTCCAGCTGGGAATATAAAACTGAAGCTTCTTCTGCAGATAAAATGTCTTATTCTACAGAAGTAAGAAGACTCAACTTTATGAGTTCAGATCTGGAGTTCAAAGGTGACCCTGGGCAAGTCACTTAGCCCTACTTGACTCAGTTTCTTCGTATGTAAAATGAGCTGGAGAAAGAAATGGCAAACCACTCTTCCTAGAAAACCCCAAATGGGGTCATTAAGAATCAGACAAGACTGAAATGACTGAACGACAACAAATAAGGCAGTAATTATGAAAACTTATTTCGTACTGGCCAAGAAATAGAAAGACAGATCAGTGGAACAGAATAAACATACGATACACAATTGTAAATGATGATAACCTTGTGTTTGATAAACGTAAAGATTTAAGCTTTGGGGATAACAATTCACTATTTGATAAAAGAAAAAAGAATTGTGAGAAATCTCAAAAGCAATTTTTGTTTTTTTTTTAAACCAAAGAGTGAAAAAGAAAATAAAAGCAGTTCACAAAAAAGTAACAAACAAGGTGGCTGAGTCTAAGAAGATATTCAATGCCTCCATTTCAGCAGAGAAAAGAGGGATGTTCATTTTCTTACCTTCACTTTATCATAATTACACAGTGTTCTGTTTTGAGTTTTTGTTGTTGTAATTGCTATCTTCATTTTATTTTCCATTTATACTATTGTATTCTTTCCATCTACACTGTTGTTGTCACTGTGGTTATTGTTTTTCTCGTTCTACTTACTTCACTTTTCATCATTTCATATTGTACTTTTCAATATTCATCATATTTATAACTTTTTACAATATACAAGTTACAATTTATAACTTTTTTACAATATACAATATTTACAACTTTTTACAATATAATAGTCTATTACAATATAATAAAGTCCATGCCCCATTAACCACTTTGCTTAACCATTCATCAGTTTGTGATTTCCTAATTTGTTTCTAGTTATTTGCTGCCGCAAAAAAAGTGCTATTATAAATATTTTGGTGTGTATGGGACCTTTCTCTCTTTGACCTACTTGGTTTTGTCGTTTAGTCATTTCAGTTGTATCAGAATCTTTGTGACCTCATTTGGGTTTTTCTTGGCAAAGTACCAGAATGGCTTGCCATATTCTTCTCCAGTTTATTTCGCAAATGAGGAAACTGAAGCGAACAGGATTAAGTGAGTTGTCCAGGATCCCAAAACTAGTAAGTGTCTAGAGTCAAATTTGAATTCAGGGCCAGTGTTCTATCTACTTTTCCATCTAGCAGCCCCTTTGAACTCGTTGGGATATATGTTCAACAATAGGACTTCTGGATCAAAGAATATATACATTTCTATCAGCTTATTAGCATAATTCCAAATTGTTTTTCCGAAGGATTGAAACATTTCATATTTTACCAATAGTGTGTTAGTGTGACTATCTTTGCACAACCCTTCCAATACCCAGTATTCCCAGATTTTGATATCTTTGGCAATTTTCTGGGTGTGAAGTAAAACCTCAGAATTGTTTTGATTTATGATATTTTCATTTTAATAAATGAAAAAAATTAAACTCCTATGTTGAAATTTCAATAAAAGGTCAAAGGAGGACATTGTGGTTTTGTTGGTGGTTGGCCCACCCCCAAATCATATCTTACAACTAATCTTATTTATGCTTTGGGGTGGTCTTATCTGCTTAACATGGATGTAACAGAAACTAGTCACTTTAGTCAAGACAAAAACAAAGACAGGGGGTCTCTGCTATTGATTTGTAGCAAAAGATTATGCAGGTGGATGTCGAAAAATAATCCAATCAAATAGTTTCCATCTTTGCCCTTGTTACAGGTCTTTTATCAAAGCCTATAAATTCCACATTTCTTAATCTGCTCTTTTTTCTAGAGAAGTCTGATTGTTTGCAATGAGATTACAGAAGCATAGAAACTCTCGATTTATGAGGTCAGCTCCCCATGGACAGTGCAATATCATATGCTATCCTTTGTCTCCCCAGCTTTAAAATCCGTTCAATTTTTTAAATTATTTAAGAGATGGCAAAATGAATTTGTTTATTTCTGGCTTCAATTCCTCCTACTCAAGTAACTAGATAACAGGGGTGTTTGTCTAGAATATTTGAAAAACAGACAATAGACAAAACCACAAATGCATATTCGTCAATGATAGCTGAGTTGTTCCCTAAGATATTTCAGTAAAAAGCACTTATACGGGAATGAAAAGTAACCAGATGAGACTGGATTGAAAATCAGCTAAATTGTGTCAACCAATCTTAGTTTATTACTTGAAATTCTTTGAGGTGCTACAGTTAGTTCCAGTGCCTCCATCAATCAGTAAACATATCTTGAGAATCTACTCTGTGTCCACCATTTTATATCTACCACCTCCCAATCTACAAAGAAATGATAGAACTCCAGATCATTCCTCTAGAACATTCTACCCCCCTTTGTTAAACTCCTTTATCATTTGCAGGATTTCTGGTTCAAATTCTCAAAGTCATTTATGACTCTGAATTTTTTTTTCATCCCTTATAATCCTTTTACAACAAAAACTAATTTTTGTTTCCCAAAGAGTCTCTTTGATCTGTCCCTTTGTATCCAAATACTAACTTTTTCCCTGCTTGTCTCACATTCCCTGCCCTTCCCCTTATTGGTCTTTTTCTATATCTCTATTTTGTCACAACTGTCTAGTAGAAGGATTAGGTATCACTAGGATATGACTGAAAAGTATCGACTCTGCTAATAGTTTTAAAGCACTGTAACTGTCACTTTGAATGTGTGCTGCAGGCACTTGTTAGGAAAATGAAAATAATTTAACAGTGCCCTTTTAGATCTCATTGTTTTAATTGTATCCCATTAAGGGCAATTGTACTATTTCTGTAACTGTATATGTCTTTAAAACATCCCTATGTACAGTTGAACACTCCTATTTTTGGATGAAAATTCTTGAGATAAAATAGTTTTTCATTCAAACTGTATGGCCTTCCTAATTAGGGGCAGAGAAAGCATTTGATAAGTTTTAGTGTAACAATTTCATTTAAAATTAAGTTGAATGATGAAATAAAGAATAAATGTAATATGACTATATACTTCTATATATGCATATATATTCACCCATATGTGTATACTATACATATATGTATATTTGTACCTACATACATACACACATATGCACATACCTTTATAGACACATGTGCAGCCATGTGCATAAACATATATGTCATACACATATTGATATGTATGCACACACATATATCTACACATGTATACAATGATAATAAATTTATTATTTATTTTATTATTCAACTTAATCTCAAATGAAACTGTTAAACCGAAACTTATCAAATGCTTTCTCTGCCACAGATTAGGACTAATTATACACACATATTTATATATGTGTGTGTGTGTGTGTGTGTGTGTGTTTATAGATCCTTATGTGTACTCATATGTATGTAAATATATGTATATATGTGCACACATGCACAAGCATGTAAAATATTGCATTAGATTCTATGGAGAGCATGCCAAATTGCTAAATGCCTGCTAAAGTTTTATTACGTCTTTCTAATTTTTATTATTATCTCTGTGATGGGGATGTATGTGGTGACAATGGACAATAATAGCCCTTAGAGAGCCCAGGAGAGTGTTAATTGAATGAATTAATGAAAATAGTATTTGAGTCTCTGACATTAAAGAGCTCACCCCCTGATAGAGAGCACAGAGAGAGGAATGGTGGCCAGGGAGGGAAAGTTTACTTGAGTGGTCAGTGAAGCCAAAGGAAAACACGTTGATACGTCCCTTCCAGGAACAATGGAAGAGTTGATTTGGTCACGGTTCCAGAGTTCGAAGGATTAATTCTAGAGAGGGCACAAATGGCAGCAAGGGTATATTGGTGAGGTTTTGAGAAGGTAGCCAGGGAATAGAAAGTGAAGTGACACATGGCTTGTTCTGTCTAAAATAGTGGGCAAGGTGAGTCACTCACTAAACACCAGAGCCTGAATGCAAATGATTTAAGGGACCAATTAGGCTGTTGAAAATTTATTATAGACTGGATTTGAGAGAATAAGTGGAAAATCAAAATCATGTATTTGGCTTCAACTGGCTGGTGTTTGTTGAGTAAATCATTTTGCCTTCATTTTCCTCATTGTTAACACAGACGTAGTATCTCCCAGGAGAGGGACTCCGGCTAGTGATTTTAAATGAAATTATATATGCAAATTATCCTGAAAATGATCAATCTGAATATTAATAAAAATAATAGTAATCTTAAAGAAAGCAGTCTGGCTGCATGGACTGGGACAAATCAGAGAACCTCAGTGTTAGAAGGGACCTCAAAGACCATCTATTCTAGACTATATGTGAACAATAATTGACATTATAACATTATTGATAAAGAGCCAGCCAGCCTCTGCTTGAAGGCCTCCACTGACTTTTTGGGAGCTATTCTAGTTTTGGATAGATCCAATTGTGAGCAGTTTTTCCTTGCATGATACCAAAATCTGCCTTTCTGTACCTTCCATTTGTTGCTCCTAATTCTGGACTCTCAGGAGAAGTAGAACACGTTTAATACTTCTTTCACATAAAACTACTCAAATACTGGAGGATAGCTATCATATCTGCCTGCCCTCATCTTCTCTTTTCTAGGACAAGCATATCTGGCTCCTTCAACCAGTTCTTAAGTAAGCATGATCTCATTCTTTCACAACCTAGATGAGTTCCTGAGTCTTGAAAGATGATGAGAATTCTGATAGGCAGAGATGACAAGAGAATGCATTTCAGGCATGGGGAATGATGTGCAGAAACAGGGAGGTGGTAAATGCAATTTCAGATTCCATGAAGAACTAGAAGTCCAGTTTCTCTGGGACCTAAATTGATAAATGGGAGTAATGTGAGATAGGAAAATAGTCTGGATTTATGTTGTGGCAAAATAAGAACTTTGCATTTTATCCTAGAAATAATGGGGGCACTCTTATAAACTCCCTCTTACTGTCAAGGATACCACCATCTTCCCAGGCACCTGGGCTCACCACCGAAGTATCATCCCCTATTCTTCACTCTTCCTCATCTCACCAATCCAATCTATTGCCAAATCCTATTGTTTCTACCTTCATATCTCTCCCATATCAATGCTTTCTCTCCTCTGACGCTGCCATCACTTTAGTTCTGGTCTTTATCTCCTCATAACTAGACTACTGCAATAGTCTTCTAAGATGGTCTTCCCACTTCAAATTCCTCTACATGCCAGTCTGTCCTCCTTTCAGCTACTGATGGGATCTTTCTGAAGCACAAGTATAACCTTGTAAAAACCTCAATGCTTTCTTATTATTTCTAAGATCAAATATAAAATCCTCTGACTTTTAAAACTTTTCATAACCTAGCCCCAGTCTACCTTGTGATTATTCCTCCACTTTGCTACCCTCCAGGTACTCTGCAATCCAGTTCCATTTGCCTCTTCTCTATTCCTTGCACAAGACCCTCCACCTTCTTCCTCCACATACCTCCACTGCATGTCTCCCATGCCTGATATTCTCCCCTTCCTACATTCACCTCCTTGCTTCCTTGGCATCCTTCAAGTCTCAGCTACAATCCTACCTCATACAAGAAGCCTTTGTTGGTCTCTACTAATGCTAGCACCTTCCCTCTGAAATCACCTCCAATATGCCGTGCATGTGTGTGTGCGTGCGTGTGTGTGTGTGTCTGTGTGTATAAATCTTACATTTACGCAGCTAATTATATGTTGATTGTCCTTGAAGACAGAGGCTATTTTTTGTCTTTCTTTGTCTCTCCAGCACTTATCATAGTGCCTGGCACATAGAAAGTGATTAATAAATAATTGTTGACTGAAGTCTTTTGAGCAGGGAAATAAATAAGTCAAAACTATGCTATAAGAAGGAGATAATCTTGGCAACTTCACAATTGTTGGATTGGGAAAGAGGAGAGACTGTAAGTAAAATAAGTTAGGAAAATAAATGCTTTTAAATTAAAAAAATAAATTAGAAGGTTAATGCAAAGAAAAAGTAACAAAATCCTGAATTGTGATGCTCAGACAAGGTAATAAGGGCCTGAACTAAAATAGTGGTTATATGCAGGTGAAGTAGTTATGATGCTTTTACCAGTGACATGCAGCCAGCCCTAGCTCATTCTAAGATTTAGCCTTCTTGACAATATTCTTATAGCATCATAGCATGCTTTTGTATTCATGACCTGTTACCTGCCCTTGCTTCCATCTTCCTTACATGTCTTCTTAAAATCTATCTTGATTGATGAGTCTCTTTAGGAAGCACTCCCTTCTCTTCCTCATCAGAATTTTCCTTGTGTCTTCTGAATTTTATTATTGGAGCTTCCATCACTCCTTGGATGATTTCTCCTATGGGATTTTAGGAAATGGGGTACTACAATGCTTTCTCATAGGCTTTTGAAATTTGTTTTTTTTTTTCCAAATCTGAACACACCATAGACTATGCCTGTATTTCCTTTCCTCCATCACAAATTCTAAATTTAGAGCGCTCACTTCTCCAATGGTTTCCTCATTGCTGTTTCAGTAACTTTGATATTGGTGGGAATCAGTTGTCCTTATTCTTCTGTCCACCTTTTAGAGGGTGCAATGAAAGCCAAGAAATTATCAGCCACTCTCATTATTGCACAGAGAGTGCTCCAACAGATGTCTGGATAATTGAAGTTTCCCATCTCTACTATGTCATGCCTCCATGCCAAACTTGCAATCCATTTATCTAACTATTCATCTATTCTGCTTTCTAAGTAGTCTTCAGAGTACTTCAGTGACAATATGACTTCTGCTTTTTCTGCATTGATCTTCATCCAAATCCTCTCTAGCATGCCTCCTGACTCTAGTTTCTATACCTCCTCACTTGAATATATCTTCTTAATATGTCATGACATTCTTTCTCCTCTTTTATTTTTCTGTTCTTTTTGAAGTATATTCATCCAGAGCAATATTCTTCTCATTAATCATAAATCTCAGTGATATTTATCTTTGAAGAATATATCAGTCTCTTGAATAACTTGGAGGGTAAAGTTACTTAAACACCCTTTACTGTCTCTTCTAGGAAGGGCACTTTGAGTGGAGATAAAATTTATTTTAATGTAGAGGAAAGACAATTACTATGTACTCTATGTAGGTCATTGCTAAATTCTTGTCTTCACACTTTAAAAATGTTAATTGATTTTTCTTTAATATATATGCATAAATACATATACACACATATTTGTATATTTCCATTCTTTCCCAATAAGACCCCAAAACAACCATCTCTTGTAACAAAAAAGAAAAATTAGTTATACAGAACAAATCATCACACTGGATATGTTAGCCAACATGTGCCCCAATCTGTACAATATCTCTGCCAATAGGAGAGAAGGATGTTTCCCTGTTAGTCTTCTGAAGTTAAGACTGATCACCCCATTGATCAGATTTCTTTGGCATTTCAATATCAGCTTCTTTTATACATAATGGTCATTATGCAAATTATGTTGATTCTTTTTGCTTTGCTCTGCACAAGTTCATATATGTTTCTCTGAAATCTCCATATTTAATGTTACATTGTTATAAGATCCCATTACATGCATATACCACAATTTGTTCGGTCATTCTCCAATTAATAGACTCTTTACAGTTTTTTGCTACCCACACAAAATGGTGCTATAAAATTACTTTTCCTCTGCCTTTGATATCCTTGAGGGTATATGATATGTAGTGCTATCATTGGGTCAAAGTGCTATCATTAGGTACGGTTTGATTACTTTTTCAATGTAGATATAACTTCTTTCCAGAATAGTTAAACCAGATGACAGTTCCACTCACAGTGCATTAGCTCCCACAGCCTCTTCAATATTTACCACCTTTATCTTTCATTACCTTTGCAAATCTGATGGGTGTACAGTGAAACCTCAGAAATTGTTTAAATTGCATTTTTCCATTGTTAGGAATGAGATAAGCAAGCGAGAAAGTGTGTAGAGTGAGAATAGGAAAGGACCCATGACAGAGAACTGGGTACATTAATACACAGGGAATAAGATGGGTAAGGAGTCTGCAAAGGAAATTGAAAAGAATCCATCCAATTGGGAAGATGAGAACGACATTAGAGCAATGTCATGATACCCAAGGAAGAGATTTTATACAGAGAGAGAGGGTGGTCAATATTGCAAAACGCTGGAGAAGCCAAGAATGAGAACTGAGAAAAGGGCATTTGATTTTGCAATATAAAGATCTTGGCACCCTTTCAGGGAGCAGTTCATGTCAAATCATGGGGACAAAAGCGAGATTTCAAGGACAAGTCTCTTAACTTCCTCGTTCCTTGATTTTCTCTCTCATATGAGAGTATTAGACATCTCTAAAATCCCTTCCATTTCTAAATCTATGATGCTGTGAATGCCTGGTAGCAAGCAGAGTTTACTTTAAATTATATTGAATGGTAACAGAAATTAACTATACAGAGTTATGTTCTATTTTATAGAAAGTGCGATGAAAATAAAGATTTAGAATATAGCAGAAATACACTAAGATTTTGGAAGATGCACTTTATGGAATGATGAATTTGCTCCAAATTCTGGAAATATCTTGTTCCCTGAAAGGTAACCAGTCAGTTGTCAGCCAAGATACACACTGTATTTTTTTTTTTTTACTATTATATCTGCCCTACAGACCAACCAAACTGAGAATAAATCAATTATGAGACTGGAATTAATCCAATAGTCTCCCTTCAGATGCTAGAAACCAGCAGTACATCTGTAAAGATAGTGTTAGTTATAACAAATGATATCACCATTTTCTCCATTTTACTGGATACATTCCTCTGAATTTAACAGCTGAGGCAAGAGGTTAAATAGAAATTAAATTGAAATCTCTTTTCTAGAGCACTGATTGCAATCTCTGATAATTCAGTCTTTTCTGGTGCAGATCAATGACATAGTACATAGAGCCCAGCTCTTTTTCTCCAGCTTTTACCGGCATCCACAGGTGAGATGCTCAGGTGGAGGACTTGGTAGAGCAAAAGCATAGCATAAAACTGAGGATTCAATTCAATTCCACAAATATATTACAGAATCCAAATCAGAGGCGATATTAAGGATCATCTTGTCCAATTTGTACCTGACTAGGAATGCCTCTATAAGATACTGTATCAGCAAGCAACCTAGCATACCTAGGGTGGCTGCTAGCACAGGTTCTTAGATCTGCTTTTCTAAAGGAAAGTAATTCAAAATGGGTTAACAATCTTACTTTAATCAAACATATAATTTACCTAGTTCAGGGGGAAAAGTCAGCACCCTGAACTTCAGAGAATGCAAACACAAGTTACAAACAAACAGAGAAACAGATCAGCAGATGGCTTCCAGCGCCTGACCATTACATCAGTTACCTATTCAGTTACCAGAAAGGGAGAGCCCCAAACCAAAACCTCACATTAGGGTGTATATATAGCCTTCTCCTGGCTTGGAGAATGTCACAGCCCTCTAGACCCACTGCCCAATCACAAAGCTACAAGGCACCGGGCATTCCTGAAAAACAAGCCTGGCGCCACAGGCTCCACGTGACCACATTCAGCCTATTAGGGAACAGAGTATACTTTCAAATCTGGGAAGGTTCTCAGTCATGTAGCCACTTTAGCAAAGGGCCTAGGGGCAGGGAAGATCTTCAGATTCCCATAACAGATACTAACAATTAAATGGTCATGCAGCCTTTACTTGAAGGTCTATCTCAAGGTAGTGGTGGAGGAGGAGGGAGTGGGGAATGGGGGAGGACCAAAGTAACCCATTTTGCTTTTGAATAGCTCCAAATATTATTAGTTTTTCTTCTACTTCAAGTCCAATCTGCTTTTGTCTTCCATTCTTCTCCTTCCCATTGCCCCAGGTTCTGAGTTCTGGGCACAAAAATAACATCTACGATAAGCTGGCCCTTCAAATTCTTGAAAGGTTATGTTCCCCTCTGCCCAGACTAATTTTTTTCATGCTAAATATCCCCTACTCCTTCAACCAGTTCTCAAAGGCGTATTCTGAAAGTCTTTCATTTTTTTGATAGCCATATTTTCGACACTTTTCATTTTACTGATGTCCTTCCTAAAATGTGAGTACAGATAATTCTGCTATAATGCACAATAGGTGTCCTCCAAAAGCACCTATGCATCATGCAAAATCAGGCAATAAAAACAGGGCTTATGCAGAAAATGCTCAAAAACTTTGTCAGTGACACAGAAAAAAATAGGAACATAATTTTTTAAAAGAGTAGCACATTTTATACATGTTAAATGGTTAAGAAATACACAGATACTACCATAGATTGCGGCCAAAATCCCCGCCCTGGGCTGCTTTTGCTGGGGAGGCTACAGGAAGCAAAAAGCCAAATGGCAACTTTTGCCATGGCGGAAGGGTTTAGGGTGGTCAGCCGCTGGCCTCCTCTGCCCACAGCTCCTGCCGAAGATGTACGGTGAGCATGGCATTTACCTTGACAAAGACCTGAGGTTTGCTTGTGGAAGTGGGAGTCGGAGAGGTTGCAGTTTGTGAGTTATTGTGAAGCAGAACTGTTTTCTTAATTCTCACTGTTTCTTTTTTTTTTTTTTTTTTGAGGCTGGTGACTTTGCACAGCCCTGCCTCACTGAAATCCAATGCACTTGCAAGTCCAGACATCCCCCTCCTGATGTGTTTGGTCTTCTTGGAGAATTAAAGACAGACCATAAGAGGCAGTTCCCTGGGAGCAGAGGCTGTGGTCTTTTTGTCCCCAGGGCTTAGCACACACTTGGCATGCAGTAGGACCTTAATAAATACTTGTTGATTGATTGATTTTCCAAGGTCTTGGGTGCCGGTCCAGCACTCATTCCACTGCACAATTGGATTTCTGTGTCTCTTTATTTTTTTTTCTTTTTTTTTTTTCTTTTTTTTTTTTATTAAATTCTTTATTAAATTTTTTTGAGTTACATCTTTTCCCCCCGTCTTTCCCCCGCCCACCACCCCAAAACAGCCATCCCAGTATTTCCCCCCTCCCCCAGTCTATTCTCTCCTATGTCACTTTTTGGTAGGGCAGGATGGATCTCCCAACTGCAGTGCCTGTGTATCTCAAG
>CM053581.1:447711531-447756783 GCA_028627135.1 Pseudochirops cupreus
AAAAGAAAAAAAAAAAGAAAAAAAAAAAAAAGAAACTGGGAATGTTCAACCTGAATATAGGATAGGGAGATCATAGTTACCTTCAAATATTTGAAGGGTAATCACATGAAAATGCAATCAGCTCCAGAATTTGGAATTAAGACTGATCAGTAGAAGCTGTAGGGAAGCAGACTTTGAGCCAACACAAATATAACCTTTCCAATAATTAGAACTGACCTAACAAGGACTGAGTTTGGATGCTAGTGGTACATCATTTTATTTATTTATTATTATTTTCTGCATTAGATGGGAGGTTCATCTAGATCTTAGGATCATCTAGCTTGTGGTGACCCCCAACCATAAAATTATTTTCATTGCTACTTCATAACTGTAATTTTGCTACTGTTATGAATCGTATTGTAAATATCTGATCCGCAAGATGTATTTTCAGTGTTACAAATTGAACATAACCCACAGGTTGAGAACCGCTGATCTAATCTAATTTTAGGATAAGGAAAGTGAGACCCTTGCCCAAGGGCACACAGGTAGTAAGAGACAGAGACAGAATTAGAACCCAGGTTCCCCTCTCTTGGTCCTGTATTTTTTCCTACTATACTTTGCTTTCTCTAAATCGTCTCTAAAGTTTTTTCAACTCTCAAATGCTTTATTCTGTGGAAAAAAAGTTTGTGTGCTTTCCACGGTTAGTGCAGGAGAAAGACTATAATTGGAGAGCACTCTCTTTAGAGGACAAATGAACTATCCAAATGTGGCTGTGGCCAAAAGTCACAGTGATATCAGACTAGGAATCTTTTACATTCATATTTTGTTACATTCATTAATGTCAAATGTACTTTTATAATGTGTTTAGTGATAAGTGGCATTATTTTTATTTACCCAAATGATTATCACATGAGTTTTATTTACTTACTCTTCTAGCCTTATAACCCAGATTTTTTTGGAGGGCGTGGGGGGGAATAATCAGGGTTAAGTGACTTGCCCAGGGCAGGTGGTCTATCTAGTGTGCTACCTAACTGCTCCTCTTATATCCCAGATTGTGACTGTGTTAAGGCCAGAATCTGCACATTTCTAGAGAGAAATGTCAAGGTCTGGTATGGTTCTGCACTATCCTATATGGTGTCTTGCCACTATCTTCCGCAGGTGTTGAATGCTGTTTTTTTCAAAGATCTCAGGGGTTAGCTCAGGCCAGAAAGCTGCAAACTTTCTGCAGGTCCTATGTGCTCTGATCTAGAGTACAGTTTTCCTGGAATTTCCCTGTTCTAGACCACTGTTTGAATCTGGACAACACAGCCCATGTCAGTTAGCTGAAAGGTTCCACAAATTGAGAATAAGCATCGTTGGCCAAGTATTCTGAGACCAGAGGCTGGATCTTTGATCCTGACTCATCCCTGTTTAGTGGTTCCAGCACTGGTTGTCTAGGGGTCAAATTTGTGATATTGGGTTGGAGAGATGACACACTGTCATCTCTCCTTAGATTTCTCAAATACTTGGTGTGGTGTTTTCTTAGATCTTCATGGGAGTAATTTTGAAGAATTGGGCTTTACTACTTCCTCTTATTATACTGTCTTTGCTGATCTCCCATGTTTAAAAGTTGCCACAGCTCCAGCAGGTTGAGCATCTTGCATGAAACATTTAATTTATTGCATTTCATTATGATATTCTTGACCAGAGAATCCATTTAAATGTGATATTTCTCAGTTGTATTAAAAGATCTGTTCATGCACTTTACCAGTGTATATGCAATTATAGACGTAGATAACTTTTCCCACAGTAACTGTTTCCAAAGTCCTATAATTCAGCTTGCAGACTTGTTGTGGGCTTGACATTTAGCTAATATATATATATATATATAAGCTTTAGACTAGCTATGGGGTTTACTTTATATGTTTGCAGAAAGGTTAACCATTTAAAAAAAATACCTCTTTTTCACTCTTTAGAGTGTTTGAAGTTAGACACTGGTACCATAAATAGTCAATACAGTTTGCTCATTTTAAATATCAAGCATTTGAAATTGGAAATATGATTGAAGGGTCAAATCAAGAAGCAACTTGTCATGATGGAAAGGCTAAGCAAAAATAATGTTGATTACCTTTCTTATGGGGGCTTTGACCATACTGCTCTAGGAAATGAGTCTCTGTTAACCTCTGTTTACTCCAGGAGCTGAGCGATGTAACTGAAAAGATATGAGTAATTTATATTTTCAAAAGGTCAGTCCTATTTTGTCTAGCTTGGGAGCACATTATTACTGGAACTCTTAGGAAAATCCATATGCAAAGTAGTGCCTGAAACAATATTGTAGTACAGAGAAAGAGAAAATGTGAAGTGATTTCTCTAGCTTCGGGATGTCCAGGATTAGAGGCCTCAGAATCACATCATTTAAGATTTGGAGGAGGCCACAGCAGCCATCTGGTACCCATACCAGACAAGGAGTTTGCACTGTTTCTTTGAAGACTCACAATAAGGGAGAATCTTGCTTCTCTTAAAGCATCACATCCATTTCCCTATTGTTGGAAAGCTTTTTTCCTGACATCTAGCCCTAAGGTCTCTCACTGTAATTTTTAGCCATTGTTTTTTTTTTAATATCTCCATCACTTAGCACAGTGACTGGTATACAGTAAGTGTACTTGTATAAGTACTTTTATTGATTGACTATTCCTATTAATGCCCTCTGAGACCAGACTAAAAAAATAAAATCTAATCCTTTTTCTATGGCAGTCTTTCAGATCCTTTTGCCTAACTAATGTGTCCTGCCCCCTCTAACTCTTGAGTATTCTGTTTTCCAAGCTAATGGTTCACATTCATATAATGGTCTCAAGAACTGTTACCGTCCTAGTTACCACACTCAAGACACTCTCCAGTTTATCAATGTTCTTCCTAAACTGACAACCAGAGCTGACCACACTGCAGCTGGCCAATGAGATGATGAGTTTCCTATTTCTGGAAGCTAAGCCTCTCTTTTGATATAGTTTTAAATCACTTTAGTTGTTTTGACTACCAGGTCACGCATGACTCATATTTAGGTCACAGTCCATGGAATACCTCACATATCTTTCATTTATTTTTCTCTGATAATTTATTTTTTATTTTTATTTTCAGTATCAAATTCTCTCCCTCCTTTCATCCCCTCCTGTATATATTGGATATGTAAGAAATATGATGCCTATTATACATACGAAGTCATATAAAATATTTTTCTTTATCAGTCATGTTCTTAGAAGAAAAAAGTCAAGAGAAATAGATGGAAAATATTTGCCTCAATTTGCAATCTTAGTTCATAATTCTCTATCTGGAGGCGGATAGAATAGCATTTCTTTCAGAATAATTGCACCTAACCATCCATGCTTTCCCCAACCTTGTCCTGGTGATGTAAATGTTTAGAACCCTATTTTGTAAGACTAGAGCTCTAAGCAAGTCTCTAAGACTATCAGTTGCTTAAAAGGTGCTGATGAAGCTAGGTAGAGGGAGTTTCCTCATCCAGGGGTTTCTTTTATCAATGAAGATATCTCTCAATAGTCATCATATTCAAAATCAAAACTGATCATTCTAAAATATTTGTGTTTATTATACTTTAAATATTATATTTGTTACATTTTCTTTAAGAATAATAATAAATTCATCACATGTTAGCATAAATAACATATTTGATGAAAAAGAACTATTTTTCCAAAACAAAAAAATGAGAAAAGTGGAATTGTTTTACATATTTTTTTACAGAACTCTTAGATATCTGGCTTAATAGAAGACAGCCGGATTCTCATGTCTGTTTCTATATTCAATCTGTTGTGATTTTACTTTTTTGGTTGAAAAATATGAAGAAAATACAGCCTCACACAGATAGGTACTTTGAAAAGATAGGAGTATTTCAATAGTTGAATAATGTCTCAGTGTTATTATGAAAACACTTGATCTCACATAGCACTTAAAAGGGCTACAGGGACCCCAAGTGTCCACAGATGACAATTTGAGAATCAATTGCTCTTGTCAAGATGGTTTTAGATCATGACTCTGTCATCATTTCATGAGTCACTTATTTCTCTCAGTTTTGATTCATCTGCAAATTTGATGAACATACCATCTGTTCCTTTATCCAGATTATTAATAAAAACATTAAATGATACAAAACCAAGAAAGATCCCTTGGGCACTTCACTGGAGACCTCCTGCCAAATTGATATCAAACCATTAATAGCTATTCTTGGAGTCTGAACATTTAACTAGTTCTGATCCCATCTAATTAAACTATAAACTTGGTACAATATCTCTCTACTTTTCCCCACAATATTCTTTTTAAAAATTATTTATATACTTTTAGTTTACAACATTCAGTTCCACAAACTTTTGAGTTCCAAATTTTCTCCCCATCCTTCTCCCCTACTATGGTGGCATGCAATCTAATACAGGATCTACAAAAACCTTCCCATTACACATTAGTCAAGTTGTAAAGAAGAATTATAACCAATAGAATGAACAATGAGAAAGCAGAAACAAAACAGAACAAAAAAATAGAGGGAGCAAGTAGTTTGCTTCCATCTGCATTCAGACTCCATAATTCTTTCTCTGGTGTGGATATCCCTTTCCACTGTGCGTCTCTTGGAGTTGTCTTGTAGCGTTGCATAGATGAGAGGAGCCCAGTCTATCGAAGTTAGTCATCACATATATGATGTGTCTGTAATTATGGTTAAAGTTCTCCTGTTTCTTCTCTCCTCACTCAGCATCAGTTTATATAAGTTTCTTCAGGTTATTATGAAGTCCATCTGCTTCTCATTTCTTATAGCACAATAATATTCCATTACATTCATATACTACAACTTGTTCAGCCATTCCCCAATTGATGGGTATCCCCTCGATTTCCAGTTCTTTGCCACCACGAAAAAAGCTGCTATAAATATTTTTGTACATACAGGTCCTTTTCCCACCTGTATGATCTCTTTGGGATACAGCTCTAGATGTTCCCACAATATTCTAATGAGAAACTTTATCAATTTTTTCAAAAATCTAGGTAAATTATATTGCATCATTCTTCTAATCACTAGTTTTGATAATTCTGTCAATAAAGAAAATCAGTCTGACACAATTTGTTCCTGCTAACACCATGTAAAAGCTGAGATCATCATTTCCTTTTTAGACATTTATCAGTCAGTTGATCAGTAAACATTTATTAAGTGCCTCCCACATGCCAGACGCTGTGCTTAGTGCTGGGGATATAAATACAGATAAAAAAAAAAAAGTCTCTGCCTTCAAAGAGCTTACATTCTAATGGATAAAAACAAAATATAAAAGGAAGCTGGAAAATGAAATAGACCGATCTAGAAGTTTGCCAGGAATCAAAGTTAAGCTTATTTTTCTACAATTTATATTAATTTTGGGGGGGAAATGAGGATTTCTGCCTTTCTCCATTCCTGAAATACCTCTCCTATATTCCCAGTCTTTCAAATGTCACTGACAGATGCAAAGTTATCGCATATACCATGTTTCTCAGTACCTAACAATATAATTCACTAGGTCCAGGTTTCTTTAATTCATCAGAGGCTCTTTGGTGCTTCTTTACTCTTTGCTTTCTTTCTTATGTATCAGCTCTCTTTCTGTCTTTTTCTATTCAAAGATAAAAACAAACAGAGGCAAAGCTAAGATCTGAGTATGTCAACTTTATCTCAATTGTCTTTGTCATACCACACACCTTGAGCAGTGCTTGATCCTTCTGTTTCCCAGATATGACTAAAAAATGATCTTCCTTTTAACCTTTTTATTGTCCTTAGCTTTCTCCAGCAACTTAAGCTCATTCTAAGCTTTAGGATTCCTGACAACATTCTTAGTGCTGTGCCATGCTTTTGTATTCATCCTGTTACCTGACCTTATTTCCATTTTCTGTATATATCTATTTAAAATCTAATTTGATTGGTGAGTTCTCTATGCATCCCCATCAATTTCTTCATGAAGTATTTGCTTTCCCCCATCTTTGTGTTTTCATAATTTTATTCTTAAGAAGTTTCATATTCCGTTTGGGTGTACTTTCTATGGTTAGCTCATGGTGTGCTATCTACATTGCCTTTGAACCCTTAGAAATTTGTTCTCCATGAAGCTTGGGTTTACTTCAAATAATGCCTACCTTTCTTCTCTGTCACAAACTTCTGGAGGAAGAAGTCAGTTCTCTTCAAGGTTTCCATCATTTCCATTCCAGGAATCCATTTTTACTAGAAAGAATCAGATCAAGAATGGAATACACCCTTGTAACCAGAAACATAAACAAATTTATACATTGGCCAGGTCCAAAAATGAATATTACATTCTGTATACATCCATCACGTCTCTATCAGGAGGAAGGTAGCATTCTCACTGCCATTCCTCTGGAATCATGGGTGTTCATTGCCTTCATCAGTTTTCCTGTCTTTCAAAACTTTTACAGTGTCATTATAGTATAAATTATTAAGCTGGCTATTCTGCTCTCTTCACTCTGGGTCAGTTCATACAAGTCTTTCCAGATTTCTCTGAAATTCTCTTTCATAATTTCTTACAGTTCAATAGTATTCTTGAAATTGCTTCTCCAATGAGGTCTTTGGGTTACACCAGCCCTTTCCTGCTTCCCTAATGGGAGAACAAAAAGGGATGATGAAGTAAAGGGATTTGGAGCAGGTGTTTTTAGCTTCTTTAGGTATTAGATATTTTACTTTCCCTTTTAAGACAGTAAACAAAATTTAACTTCAGTGCTGATGGAATGAATTCTTTGGGCAGTCTAAAGAGGGAAAGGAAAATTTCAGAACCAAGAAGGAATGCGAGAAATAAATTGTTATGAATTTTTACTGGAACATTCATGCTCCTAGATAAGAACCTTAGCAGGCAAGTATAAAGACTGGGAAATAACCAATGCTATCCAAACATGTATACAATTAGTAAGATAGTATCTCAGGGCTGGGCAAGACCAGGGTTGTTCACACATGGAGCTTGAGCATAGCATAACACCAGAAGATTGCACTGATGCTAATGTTCAAGAAGCTACTCCACTCATATCTTCCAGTATTAATATTAGTTGAAACACTGACTTGGGGCTGGAAAAGAGGTGGCAGGAGCGGGGTTGGGGTAGCAGTGGGATGGGAAATGCTTCACATCTTTGACTTTTTGATCTGTCTCAACCCCGATATTCCATCGGTTGTGCATGTTTAATGAGTCTCCCTTTACTCTCACATCCATCTCTTTCTCTTGACCAATAAAATCATCGCTCTAGTTCAAGTTTTATGTCTTGTCTTGACTCTTGTAATAACTCCTGACTCCAGTAAGTCCCATCTCTTATCTATCCTTCATGTAATACCAAAGAATATTCTTAAGGCACTAATCTGACCATGTTACTACACTGTTCACAAATCTTTGATGGTACCTTATTTCCCCTAAGATAAAATTCAAATGCCTTCATCTTGCATATCAGGCTTTTCACAGTCAATTTCCATTCTAACCTGTCTAAAACTTCATGATATTCCTCTTAATGAACTCTATTTTTTCCTATGTTCCTTTCATTAAAAAAAATATTTAGATGGAAAATCTCAGTCACATCCAGAGAAAGAACTGTGGAGTCAGAATGCAGAACAAAGCAGACCATTTTCTTTTTTCTTTTCTTTTCTTTTCTTGTTTTATTTCTCACATTTTCCCCATTTGTTATAATTCTTCTATGCAACATGACTAATGTGAAAATGTGTTTAATAGAAATGTATGTGTAGAGCCTATATCAGATTGCAAGCCATCTTGGGGAGGGAGGGAGGAGAGAAGGGGAGAAAATTTAAAACTTATGGAAGTGAATGCCGAAAACTAAAAATAAATAATTTAATAAATTGGGGTAAATATTTATTTTTAGTTTTCAACATTCATTTTTATAGATTTTAAGTTCTAAATTCCCCCTCCCCAAGATGGCATGCAATCTGATGTAGGCAGTACGTGTATGATGATATTAAACATATTTCCACATTAGTCTCATTGTGAAAGAAAATTCAGAGCAAAAGGGAAAAATCATGACAAAAAAAAACCCACAAAGAGAAAATATATGTGTCAATCTGCATTCAGACTCCATAGTTCATACTCTGTACAGCATTTTCCATAATGAGTCTTTTGAAATTGCTTAGAACATTGCATTGTTTGTAAGAACTAAGTCTAACAAGGTCGGTCATTGCACAATGTTGCTTTTACTGTGTATGATGTTCTCCCGGTTCTGTTCCCTTCACTCAGCATCGGCTCATGCAAGTCTTTTCAGGTTTTTCTGAAGTCTACCTGCTCACCATTTTTGATAGAACAATAGTATTACATTACATTCTATACCAACCTGTTCAGCCATTTTCTAATGATGGGCATCTCTTCAATTTCCAATTCTTGGTCACCACAAAAAAAGCTGCTATAAATATTTTTGTACATGTGGGTCCTTTTCCCATTTTTATGATCTCTTTGGGATGTAGAGTTAGAAATATTGCTGAATCCAAGGGTATGCACAGTTTTATAGGCCTTTGGGCATAGTAGAGTGAACTTTTATTGCCAGCTATTCACTCAATTAAATATGGCAACTCCTGACTGTTTCTGCTGTATATGTTGTGCCCTTCCTTCATATGGCTATAATGCACTCCATTCTCATCTCTATCTTTTAGAGCAATGGTTCTCAACCTTTGGGTTATGTTCAATTTGTAACAATGAAAATACATCCTGCACGTCAGATATTTACATTATGATTCGTAACAGTAGCAAAATTACAGTTATGAAGTAGCAACGAAAATAATTTTATGGGTGGGGGGTCACCACAACATGAGGAACTGTATTAAAGGGTCGCAGCACTAGGAAGGTTGAAAACCACTGTTTTAGAGTCTTCATCTTCTTAAAAGGGTCAACTCAGGTAGCAGCCTTTCCATGAAGCCGTCCTTCTCTGAGCCCTCAGCTGATATTTTTTCTCTCTCTCATTCTCAAATATTCTTAATGCACTTTGTTTATCCCCTTGATACCATCATTCTTTACTTAGTATAATACTTATCTGTGTATAAGAAATATTTTCCCCCATAAAATGTAAACTCCTTGAGGAGAGAAGGTAAGCTTTCTCTTTGGCCTTTATGTCTTCAGTGCCCACCACAGGGTCTTAAACATTGTAGCTGCTTAATAAATATTTATTCTGTTCAAATAAAGAAGCTTTTAGTAACGTGAAAAATAATCACCTTCATTCTTGATCTGTCTTGGATTTTTCCGTATCAGATTTTCTCAGAGTGGAGCATGACATAAATAACACCTTTTTAAGTTCAGGGTTCTTTTTAACACCTACTTCATTTTCTGCAAGGTAGAGACGAGCAGGTATTACCTCAAAATTATAGTTAAGGAAATTAGATAACATGGGTGATATAGCCAATAGAGCCCTGAAATTAGAGTAAAAAAATAAAACAAAACTGAATTCTCTTCATGGCTTTGCTTTTAATTGACTTTTTGACCTCAAACAAATCACTTAATCTTTCCATATTTCATTTTCGTTATCTGTAAAATAGAGGTTGGGATAAATAGTGTCTGAGGTCCCTTCCAGAATTTGAATTCTCTCACTCTACTTGACTGCCTACAGCCATTGAGCCACTAACAAAGTAAATTCTGGAACAAAGGTTTTTAGAATTCCATCTTAGAATAAGAATTGCTTTCTCTGGTAAGAGGTTTAAATGTTCACAACAGGGCAGGTGGTAACACTGGAACCCCTTACTTTGCCCCCATCTAGACATAGATAATTGGCCCCTTTTAATCTAATAATTTCTTTCCACTGCTCTATAATCTTGAATTAATTATAATGCTTGTGGTCCATTAACTTCAGAGACTTAAAAATATGCTACTATGAAGAGATCATAGGTTTTATCCTCTTCTAGGGCAGTTAGCTTTGCTTTATTTCTCTACCATTTATTGACTATCTCTCCTAACCCTGTCTTGAAAATGTGTGTGTCCTTAAAACTCATAATGGTAGCTAGATGATAAGGGGGTGTGGTTCAGTGCTTCTTGACCCATCAATTCTATTAAGAAAATGACTCAAAGTTTAAGTACTGTTGATGGTGGGTCAGTAGAGCCATACTCATATATAATGGACAATTTATTGCCATTATGAGGATGAATGATGCTTGTCTTGCCTCTAGGAGGTAGATTGAGAAAAGAAATTATGAAATCTCCTGATTTAAGATAAACTAAGAAACAGAGTGTCAGTAATGTGCTCAAGATTATCCAGTAAGTCCCTGGAACTATTATGATCATAACCTTGCTATCTGGCTTCCAGATAACTAGACCATGCTACATTTTTGGAAGGAAGAAAGGAAATAAGCATTTATAAAGCACCTATTATCCTCCAGGCACTGTGCTAAGCACTTTGCAAACATTTTCTCATTTGATTTTCATAACAACGATAACAGCTATTTTTAGTCCCATTTTCTATTTGGAGAAGCTAAGATAGCCATAAATTAAATGACTTGCCCAAAATCACATGGCTAGTAAGTATCTGAGGACAGATTTGAACTCAGGTCCTCTATCCAATGAACTGCCTAGTTGCCTCTTCCCTTTTTGAGAACTGTTACTCATTTTCATTCATTCATTCAGAAATCATACTTTAGGACTTAGTTATCTCTTTTAAAAATCTCTTTGTCTTACTGACACATCTAGCTCTTAGACGTCAATTACTTCGATGGAGTGAAAATGGAGGAGTAGAGGCAGTGACCCAGCTGAACTCTTCCAACATTCCCCTCTAAACTGTAAAATAACTCCTCAAATCGAATTTTGGAGTGCAAAGCCAACAGAGCATCAGAATAAGGTATTTTTTCCAGTCCAAAAGGAACTGGGAGGTCATTAGAAGTGTGTCACACCAGGTTTGGGGTCAGCCAGGAGCACACCCAGTGGTGGCACCAGCAGTGGGCATTGGAGGCAATTATACTAGTGGCAGCAGCAGTTTTGGGATCTCTCAGCGCAGAGACAGTAAGAAGGTCAGACAACTGATCAAAAGAGATTACGGAGGATCTTGAGCTGGCACTGGGTGCAGGACTTGACACTGTTTGGCACCACTATTGTCCATACACAGTTCTGGCTTGCAGTTCCAAGGTGGAGAGGATCACTTGTGGTCAGTCAAAAGAATCAAAGACCCTGGTTGCAATTCCAAGGCAAAAAGGAAAACTAGCAGTAATGGGTGTAGGAGAGCAGGGGACCCAGTCACAGTCCCAGGGTTGGGAGGAGCAGGGGAGGGTGGACCCTTCCCAGATAAAGACCAGGTCTCTCCTCAGATCACACCATCTTGGAAGCAATGAAAACTTTCAGTCTTCCGGAACTGCCTGCCTCTGAAAATAGTAATGCAAAAAAGCATGAAGTTTAGGACAGTGCCTTCCCAACTCCCGGTGAATCAAGTTCAACTCAAATATAGTTAAAAGTCAAGAAATAAGTTGGAAAAATAAGCAAACAACTACAGAAAGGTACTACAGTGGCAGGAAAAAAAAACAAGACACAAACTCAGAAAAAGACATCGTGAAAACAGCTACAATTGAAAATTCTCTCAGTCCCTGGAGCCTCTTTATCTCCCATCATTCCTGCATCCTGCTATGCCACTGCTCACACTGGGGCCTGGGCTAGCCAACCTACATTGCCCTCCAGACTCTGCTTCTGACTTTTCACATTTCAATACCATGCCCCTTGCCTCTCTACTCCCTTTTCCCCAGTGCCTTCTTATGCAATATCTGTCACATTGTTATGGGAATCTGAAGATCTTCCCTGCCCCTAGGCCCTTTGCTAAAGTGGCTACATGACTGAGAACCTTCCCTGATTTGAAAGTATACTCTGCCCCCTTAATAGGCTGAATGTGGTCACGTGGAGCCTGTGGCGGGAGGCTTGTTTTTCGGGAATGCCCGTGCCTTGTAGCTTTGTGATTGGGCAGTGGGTGAAGAGGGCTGTGACATTCTCCAAGCCAGGAGAAGGCTATATATACGCCTTGATGTGAGGTTTTGGTTTGGGGCTCACTTTGAGAACAGTTATATGATTTGGCCATACGAGACTCTGGGCAGCCGTTGAGCCCCCCGGCTGTGAAAAGCCCAGATGTTGGTGCTTCCCTCTCTGGTAACTGAATAGGTAACTGATGTAATGATCAGGCGCTGGAAGCTGTCTGCTGATCTGTTTTTCTGTTTGTTTGTATTCTGTTTGCATTCTCTGAAGTTCAGAGTGCTGACTTTTCCCCCTGAACTAGGTAAATGATGTTTGATTAAAGTAAGATTGTTAACCCATTTTGAGTTGCTTTCCTTTAGAAAAGCAGATCTAAGAACCTGTGCTAGCAGCCGCCCTAGGTATGCTAGGTTGCTTGCTGATACAGTATCTTATAGAGGCATTCCTAGTCAGGTACAAATTGGACAAGATGATCCTTAATATCTCAGTTCCTCCTGACTCCAGGGCCAGTGCCGTATTCACTGTGCTACCTAGCTGCCCCATCTTCTAGTCTTTTTACGCCTTACGCTTCCCTGTGCATACTTCAATCCAGTAACTCTGGTCTCCTTACTGTTTTCCTAAGACACTCCTCCCCTGGCTAGGCATTTTCACTAGCTGTGCTCTGTGCCTGGAACACTCAACCCCACATCTCTGCCTTCTGTCTTGACTGGCTTCCTTCACTTCCCAGTTAAATTCCCACCTTCCTTAAGAAGCCAATCCCTCTTAATTTTAATGCCTTCTCTCTGTTGATTTATCCTAGATAAAGCGTATTTGTTATTTGCATTTTGCCTCCTCCTGTCAGACTGTGATCAGTGACTCCTCTCTGACGATCGGATCTCAGCATTTAGCACAGTGTCTGGCATATAGCTGCAAGGGTCATCCTTCTTTTTGTGAGTATTTGTATCCCCAGTGCCTGGCACATAAGACACACTTAATGAATGCTTCTTGCCTTGCTCTCTTTTTCCCTTTAGGAACACTCCATTATCTCTAAGAAGCTGAAGTCTGAGAAATCACTCCTCAAGTTCCTTCACCTTCTCCTCCAGTAGAGAGGTCAGCTTACACTGTGAACAAAGATAATAACCATTTAGGTTCTACAGAATTGCAAACATAGCACAATGGAAACAAATCCCATCACCCTTCTTCCTTCTCACCATACTGGCTTGAGCTTTATTGTTGTCGTTTTAAACACTTGCAGCCTTTCAAAAATTTTATGGTCAGTTATCACTTTTAGTAACTTGACAACCTTGATCAGTTTTCTTACCTTAGACTCAACAGCCCCACAGTGCTCTCCCACTTCCCCTTCTGCCTTGTGCCAAAACCATATCCATTTCATCATATCTCCCCACCCACCATCTACTCTATCAATTTGCTCAACCCTCCAATTTTTCCACATAGTAGGCACTTAATAAATGTCTTTTCCCTGAGATAAATTAATAAATAATAAATCATTTCATTAAACTGAATGAATTGACCTTTATTCTAAAGTAAATCTGACATAATAATGATTTATATGGGTCTGGAAAAAGAGCCTATTTTTCCCTTTTGAAATGCTGTGCTATGTCATGTTCAGTAAGAAGATATTTGGCTTGTGCTTGTGGGAACATAAAAGGATGTTTCAGAGATAGCAGGACTGGGCTATCAGTGGGCTAGTAATCAGGAAACCATTGTTTGTGTCCCCAAACCACTACAGACTAGCCCTCTGACTGTAGTTAAGAATTTACCACTTGGGTGCTTCTGTTTCTCTATCTACACAAGAGGGACCACAACACCACTTAGCTCTCTACTTCATTAGACTCTTGTGGGGTTGAATTGAGACCTCACATCCCCAAAATGCTCCACAAACATTATCATTTCCTGTATTTTCTATTCTCCACTATGCCATGTGTTCTGCCAGCACTGCCCATTGCTAGTAGCATTAACTTATTTTGTCCTTACCATTTTTCTGTCTCAAATGTTTTTTGCTCCTCCCTCACTGCAAAGGGTTTCATTATAATTGGAAAAGTGAACTGTAGCAGCCTAGAGCAACCCATTAATGCTGTATTCCTGAACAGAGAAATGTCATTTGTATCCAATTGTACTTCCAACAGTCAATACCTGCCACAGTCCTGCTTGCATTACAAACCCAGGACTTTAATTACCATCATTTGTATAAAGTCTAACATATTTATAAACATGTTGTACTCTTGGTGGGGAACTGTCACCAAGTATGAAATACATACTATTAGTTTTTAATACAATATTTAATACAATATTTAAAATAATCATTAATGTTTCATAAAACCATTCTGGCTACAGAAGTTCAGTATCTCACTACTTCCTTGCCTTAGTCTCTATTTCCTATTTTTATTTAAAGGAATTGGAAACACTTTTTTTAAAAGATGTCAAAAACAAATCTCAAGTTCTCTTCACAAATATACCATTATAATAGTATTTTTGCTTTGCACATCTGAGTAAATTTATTTATTAGTTCTCTTTGTCCAGTACTATAGCTGGTTTCTTCTTCTTCTTTGTTCATGAGCCTTTGTTGTAATCTTACTAGTTTCGATGTTGTGTAAGTGTCTCTGCAGTTGTGTTGAGAAAAGCAGATAAAGGATATGGTACATCCTTCATTGTGCCCTTTGGAAGAATCATATGATAAAATTATATTACTAGTAGATATTCAGTATGCCCATGATTACTTAATAATATTTTAATCATTTAGAATAGAATTCCATTAATTATACTGGTATCAAATCACTATCACAAATATCTTTGAAATATCCACATGTGGGATACTGTCAGGTCCTAGGAAGGTTATGAACAAGAAGACACAGTGTTAGCTGTCTGGACAAAACCTACTTTAGGTTTTTCTTGATTTATAACTATAAGAAATGTGATAAATTCTGTTGAGCATATATATTACAGTGATCTATTGCGCAAGGAGGTGGGGCAGGGGGAGGGAATCTCCCTCTTCAATGGCAAATCCCTTGAAATTCTACCATCTATCCGAATTATGACTCAAATAGGACAGTATGATGTTCAGTAATTGCTTATACTAGCTTTGGTCCTTCGAATGGCAGAGACCTAAAATTACAGCTGTCAGACAAAGTGAAAGGAAATTTGCCTTCTTATTGTGTATGAAGAAGGTGCTTTGGGACCCTGCTTGTTTCCACAACCAATGCACAAGGTGTCACTCATAGAAGGCACTCAGTAAATGTTGACTGATTCATCAGAAGCACTATTGAAAGCCAAAGTGTTAAAAAAAATTCTTTTCATTTAAATAAAATCCCACTTTAAAAGTTAAGTCATGTCTGACTCTACATGACCCCACTTCGGGGTTTTCTTGGCAAGATACCAGAGTAGTTTGCCATTTGTCTTTTCCAGCTCATTTCACAGAGGAGGAAATGGAAGCCAAGAAAGTTAGGTGAGTTGCCTAATAAGGTTGGATTTGAACTAAGATCTCTCTGACTCCGGGCCAGGTGCTCTATCCACTGCACCACCTAGCTGACAAAAAGGTGTTAAGGAAATTAAAAATATTAGGAAAGTATGAAAAGCATTGCTGTACAGACTTTTCTAAGGTAAAGAATTATTTTTAAATGAGCATAATTATTCCCTATGTTATCTGTTTTTTAGAGATTGTACCTAATGTCTGTTAACAACTCTGGATTTGACCTACAGGTATGATGATCCCATTATTTTATCTATGATCTTATCTAGAAAGAAAGTTTTTTTGACTAGGGATCAGGAAACCTAGGTTCTAGTTCTATTTCAGTCACTAACTATATTGTGAAGTGGCATAAGTCACTTTGCCTCTTGAGTCCTTAGTTCCTCATCTGTAAAATTAAAGGTTGGACTGCTGAAGGAAAGAAGATAGCTTTTTCCAATAGGTACCAATAGTTTAGCATTTACCCACTGGCATACCATCATAGATTTAGGGTTGGAAAGGACCTCTACTGCCATCAAGTCCAACCCTCTCATTTTTAAAAGGAAGAAATTGAACTGGTGCTCTACCCACAACAGTATCTTCCCTCCCAGTAGAGTTTTATGAGTTGTAGAAAGAAAATGTTCTTTTTCCATTGCCTCTGTATATTGGCAGCTAAATCTCGAGAGTGAGTTCTCCACCATTGGAAGTCATTAAGTACAGACTGGTATTGAGGGTGTGGTGGAGGGGATTCATGGTTTAAGTAGGGCTCAAGTTAGATGATAGGATCATAAATTCAAAGAATCTTTGAGACGATGATGCCCCACATTTTACAACTGAGGAATACAAAGCCTGGCGTGGTTAATGGCTCTATCCTTAGTCATACTAGAATAATTTGGTCCCAATTAGTGCAAATGAAGAATCTCCTGACATGGCCCCTACATATTTACATTTGAACTATTCAAACTTGTTAGTTATAAAATACAGTCATTGGTTCTAGCTCAGTGGAAATATTCAGAGTGAATTCAAATAATACAACCTCTTCAGGGGACTTATTCACATGAATGGATACCTACTCATCTGTAAATAGAAAGGCTGGAATTCAAACCCGGGGATTCCAATTCTGAATCCAGCACTCTTTCAATGGTACTATATTGCTTATTATAATCTCTTATTTTTGACCCTACTTCTACTTCAGGTGCTGTCTACTGCCTCTGGTCCTTAGAACTCAATTATTCATCTACCTCATTCTTAACCTTGCCTTAACTACATTATGATTCTAGCCCCACTTGCGTAAAATTTTTCTGTTCCACCATTCCTCACTTCCCCCTACCTTCCCTCTACCATATTGTTCAGTTGCGTCCAACTCTTCACTGCCCTGAGGACCACAGCATGTCAGTACTGCCCATGGGGCTTTCTTGACAAAGATGCTGGAGCGATTTGCCATTTCCTTCTCTAGTAGATTAAGGCAAACAGAGGTTAAGTGATTTGACCAGGAGCATATAGTTAGTATGTGTCTGAGACCAGATTTGAACTCAGGTCTTCTTTACTCTGGGCCACCTAGCTGCCCCTGTATGATAATTCTAAACCCTTCCTCTCCAAACTTGGGAGTGTTCTTCTGACACCATGAACTCCATTCAGTTGGAGCCCTTGATTTACCCTGACGCTTGTCCCACCTCTGTGAGGAGTGGAAAGCTATGGTATAATGTTCCCATATTCTCTGTCAATCTCCCTACCCTTAGTTATAGGAAACTGGAACTCTCTAGAAGAGACTGCTAAAAGCACAGTCACTGAATACTCTACTGTAGGAGCGAAAGGGTCACCCTGAAAACAAGAACTTGACATGTCAGGGCAGGACAATGGTCACTCTGTCTAAACTAGAATGCCTGCCTTGATAGACACTTTATAATAGTAGAAAACATTATAAAGCATTTTAAGGTTTGCAAAGCACTTTATAAATATTAACTCATCTGATTCTCACCATTACCATGAGAGGTAAGTGTTAGTACATCCTCATCCTAAAGAAGAAGAAACTGAAGCAAAGAAAGCTTTTGGTGACTTGCATAGGATCACACAGCATGGAAGGTTAGATTTGAACTCAGGTCTTCCTAGGTCTAACATTCTATCCATCATACCACCTCAGTGTATACACTTAGTGAATAACTTCTGAGGCTCCTTTCAGTGCCAATAGTAGAAGATTACATGACTAGAATATCCGTAAGGTACTCTCAAGCTATATTCCTCCATTGTTTGCGGAGAGATGTGGCATACTGAAACTGGCATTTTGAATCACTACTTGGTGTTGGAAAGATTTGAATTCTAATCCCCCTACTGACTATTACTAGCAGTGAGACCATGGATGAGTCACTTAACTAAGAGTCTCAACGTTTTCATCAGGAAAATGATGATGATTAAAACAAACAAATGAAAAACTTGTATTTACCTCATAGGGGGTTGTGGAGGTCAAATGAAAAATAAATTGCCTCAAAAACCTTTAAAAATGCTATGTAAATATCAGTTATTGTTATCCAATTTAAATTGAAATTTCCACAACAAGCAAGAAAAGAAAATTTTACTTACATACAGTGATTTATTTTTTCCTATTTGAAGTATATCCAGCAATGAATTCCATGTTTCTTGAACAAGGCCTTTCAATTCTATTGATTTTCTTTAAGATGTAAATTCAGGTCAGACAAACCATGAGCTGGGTTGTTCTAACTGAGTTCCTGACAAGAGAGACAATTAGAGTTCTCTCTCTCTCTCTCTCTCTCTCTCTGTCTCTCTCTCTGTGTCTCCCTCTCCTTCTTTTCCTCCCTCCCTCCCTCTTGTCCTAGAATGCCTACCTAGATGGACACTTTATAATAGAACCTCTCATTTACATAACATTTTATATTCCCCCCCCCTTCTCTCCTCCTCTCCTCTCCTGTCCTCTCCTGTCCTGTCCTCTCCTGTCCTGTCCTCTCCATTTTTCTTTCTCTCTCTCTGTCTCTGTGTATGTGTGTGTGTCTCTGCACACACACACACACACACACACACACACACACACACACACACACACACACATACACACACACACAACATTTGGGCTCTTTGCCTCCAGTTCTTATTACAGTTGCACAAGGCTGTGTCAAGTGAGTTTAAAGACTGGAGTATAATCCTGTGGCTCCTGAGGGAAAATAATTATACCCTTAAGATATGATAGTTCCTGCATTCATAATGGTATTTGGTAATTGGCAGGATTGTCAAAAAATGACATTTATTACCATTTCCATTTACTTTTATGTAATTTGTCATGTTACCTATGAAACAGGGCATCAGAGAAAGTAGAAAAGTCAAAGGAAACATGTTTACCCTCTTTATAGTCTTGTCTACATCTACTGTTATCAGCCCCAGTATTAATGCTCAGTTTTGAGCTGGTTTCTGAAGGTAAAAGAGTATTTCATCTGGCACTTGTCCTATGAGATAGATGAGAAGGAGGGAGGGAAGGGAAGAGAATAGAAATAGATGATAGAGAAAAGGAGAGACAGAGAAAGGAAGGAAGGAAGGAAGGAAGGAAGGAAGGAAGGAAGGAAGGAAGGGAGAAAAGAAGGAAGGAAGGAAAAGAGGGAGGGAGGAAGGGAGGAAGGAAGGAAGGAAGGGAGAAAAGAAGGAAGGAAGGAAAAGAGGGAGAGAGAAAGGAAGGAAGGAAGGAAGGAAAGAAGGAAGGAAGGAAATTCATTAAATACTTACTATGTACTCTGAGCTTGTGATCATTGCTTCTGGAGTAAGAGGACTTGATTTCAAATCCTACTTCTGACGATCACTGCCTGTGCTACCTGAAATGAGCCCCTTAAGCTCAATAGACCTCAGTTTCTTCATCTGTAAAATGAGGAATTTGGACTAGAAAGACTCCTTTTCATCTCTAAATCTTCAATGCTAGAACAAATGAATAAAAAGTTAAAAAGAAAAAAGGAACTTATGAAAGCCATGCTCTTAGATTATGCCAGTGGAAAACTCAATTTTTCTACCACACTGTCAATAAATTGAAAGGAGTTACTCACCTATTCAACCAGCTTAAGAAATAAATTAAACAAGGAAAGTTAAAAAGAATACTGTGTTCTTACTTTTTAGTGTGGCTCTGCATGGAAGAGCAGGATGCTGAAACAGTTGATTGCTTTTTGTCAACCAATCAACAGCATTTTTTAAATGTCTTCTATGTGTTAGGCACTTTGCTAGGTTCTGGAGATAAAAAGACAAAAATGAAAATCCCTATTCATAAGAACCCTACGTTATATTATGGAGAAGCAACATGTCCACATATAAATAATCACAGAATATATTTTAAATGATGCACAGTGGTTGGGGTAAGCACTATCATCTGGAGATGTTAGCAAAGTTCTTTTGAGGAAAACAAGGGGTGGAAATGAGAGAAACCATTCTTGTCAATGCTGTCTCCCTAATGTCAACTTTAGTAAATTACCAGCCTGTACTTGACGCTCACTTCACATTGTTATCCATGTTGGGAATGGCCCTTAGGGTCAAGGGAATGGAGTAGGGCATTCCTAGGCTTCCTTCTATAAGTTACATCTGTGGAAGAGAGGAAAAAACACTGGTTCTGGAGATCTGGGTTCAATTCCTTCCTCTGACATTTATGACCTATGTGACCTTATAAAAGTCCTTCACTTCTGTAGACTTCAATATTCTCCTCAGTAAAATGGGGAGGTTAGACTAAGTGACTCTAAAGTGCCTTCTACCTTTAGATTTCTGATCCTAATAAGCATTCTTGTCTTGATGATCTGGATTTTTTTTTACTGTAAGCCCCTTGAGAGCAAAGATAGCATTTGTTAGTATCTTTACATCCTCTGAGAATAACTCTGTGCATGCAGAAGATATTTACTGCATGTGGATGAATGACAGGTTTGATGACTTCTCCAGGTGGAGAGGTAGCAAAAAGTGAACTGGGCTGTCGTGACTGAGGCAGTTAGATAGCATCATAGGTAGAGGGCTAGACTCAGAGGCAGGGTAGAATCTCACCTCAGACACTTACTAGCTATGTGATCTTGGCAAGCCATTTCATCTGTCCTGATCTTAGTTTCCTCAGCCATAAAATGGTGATGATAACAGATAACAACTGCACGTAACTCAAATATTTGTTGTGAGAATCAAATGAGGTCATATATTTTGAGTACCTAGCAAACTTTAGAGTGTATATAAAGGTGCTTGATGATGATGATGGTGATGAAGTTGGTGGATGCACAACTGAGCATATAAGTCAAAAGAGTAGTCATTGTCAGTAGTCAATAGGTCATTGTCACCTCAGAGAGATATCTCTAATGGAGTGCCCAAGGCATCTTTACTTGGACTTATGCTATTAGAATGCTTCATCTCAATAACTTGTCTAAAGGCTGTAACAGCAAGCACCCTAGCATACCCAGGGTGGCTGCTAGCACAGGTTCTTGATTTGCTTTTCTAAAGGAAAGCAATTCAAAAGGGGTTAACAATCTTACTTTGTCCCTCATGCCTCAGATGCTCCATCTCTTCACCTTTGTCTCTTGAAACCCCTAGTTTCCTGCATCTTGACAATCCTTTCCATCTGTCTCTTTGGCTGACTCCCAGGCATAAGGATTGGAGTCTATCATATAAGTTATTGATGAGAAAGAGAAGGATTGGGGCAGAGCATACTTTACTCTTTTGAAAAACAAAATATTTTAAATTGTAGCATGGTGTGAGGTGAGGCTATGGGGAATTCTTACTGTATAGCACACAACTTTTTGATGAGCTCAGTATAAATGAAGCAGAAGCAAATACCGTCTATTTTCTTTGAAACGCCTGCTGCTCTACTGGTAAGAGTGTTGGTGGGGGCAGCGTTGGAGAACAAGTTGTGACAGGGAAAGTAAATTCAACAGGCATTTGACTAAGTCCAAATATTTGAAAACTAACCCAAGACTTTTGATGAGTCCTAAGTGAGGTCATTACCAAGGAATGAAATAATCCCCACTCCATCAGCACCTATATGGGTAACATTAATTTAATGGCAACTTCATAGCAGTTCAATGGAGGGGAAGATATCTTTTATATTAATGATCAGGGGTGTGTGTGTGTGTGTGTGTGTGTGTGTGTGTGTGTGTGTGTGTGTATGTGTGTGTGTGTGTGTGTGTATGTTGGGGGGGGGTAATGGTGTAGTATTTTTAATGGCCTCTTGTGATATCATCTTATCATCAGGAGCTGTCCCCAAGAGAAGAGAATTATTCTAATTTTACATCTGGGGAAAAGGAAGTAGAGGGATGCAGGGACTTGACCAAACTCATACAGAAATCCTGAGAATAGGCCTAGCCAGGATAAGGACTAGAGTCTTCAAGCTCCCAGAGCAGCTCTTATACCTGACCCAACTTGCCTCTGGATTAATAGTCATGTAAAACATTACTATATATTAAATCCAAATTGGGTCTCCTATGGGGAATTCTGTCTCTTTGAGATGAAGTTGTAGCACTGAGCAACTAGTGAGAGAACTGCAATTAATTTTCCCCTCATGAGTAAAACCATTATATAAACTATCTCAGCAGCCTCAGGGGCCAAATATAAGACCTTGAATTATGTATTACTGAAACTGATCTCAACATCAAACAACTCCCGGCTAGAATAAAAGCTCAGAGGGCAATATTGGTGTATGTACCCTTGCCAGCTTAATGGGCAAAGCCAGCTTTCTAGTTAGTCCAAAGATTTGGAATTAGGATAAATCTCAATTCCCTTCAATTAGGAAATATAGTATATGGGATCTTTTCTGAAACCAGCAGGGAGTTGATGAGATGATCTCATGTTTTAGATCTTGGCTACCTTTAGCTGATGAAATCCATCACACTACTTTTCCCCCCCACATCATTTCCAGTATTTATTTAGCGTGACATTTTAGAGAAAGCTTCCAGGCCATCAGGCCCAAGGCAAAGAACTTATTCATAAGAAGGCCAAAAGTCTCAGACAGGAGTTCCCATCTGGTCACAAACCATAATGAACAGCAGACACTATATGCCTAGCGTAAAAAGATTATTGCCTTCACTCTGTGATGCATATGTGCAGAAGCAAACACACATACGCATACACACACACACACACACACACACACACAGAGTCCCAACAAACCTGTGTTTGTTCACATTAAATTAAATTCAATAAATATTTATTAAGAGCCTTCTTTGTGCAAGGCATTGTAATAAGTACTGGGATACAAATGGAATGGAATGGAAAGACATTTATTAAATGCTCACTATGTTCCAGGAACTACACTAAGCACCGTGAATACAAATAGGAAAAGGAAGCATTCCTGCTCTGAAAGTGATCACGTTCTAATTGGGGGGGAAATGCCTGTAGAAGAATTTGGCCACAGGGTTCATGGAAAGGCCTGGTGACCCTTCAGGTATTATGGAAAGGAAAAAAAGCATTCAGTAAGCATCAGGTGTTTATGTGATGGGTAGTTTGCAAGTTTTCATTCTCTTGAGCCTCATAATTTCCCTGGGAGTAGACCTTACTATCACCTGCATTTTAAATTTAAGGATTTAAGGAAACTGAGGTTAAATAGCTTGCCTAAGGTTACACAGAGAGTCAAAGTCAAGTTCAAATGTGAACTCCTTGCTTTTCTGATTCCAGGTCCAGCAACTGATCCATTGCTCTGACTGGCTGCCTCAAGCGAGCCTACATTTAAGGAACATACATGCTACTGAGATGTTGGGGGTAGTGGTGGGTGGGTGGTCGTGTACTACAGGTATGAAACACAAGGTAGAGAGTGAAAGAGGCAAAGACAGGCTCAACCAAAATGTTTTAGTAACAGAGAGAGAATACCATTAGCTGGAGAAATCATCTTCCCTGAGGTGCTGGCACATGAACTGAGTTTTAAAAAAAAAGAATCTGAAAGATAGAGATGAGGAAAGTATGCATCAGACATAACTTATGTAAATGCATCTAAGTAAAATATCATATTAAATTCAGGGAACAGTTAGTGGTCTGCTTGGGTGACATACAAAGTATGTGAAAGGAACAAAAGAAATATAAAGCTGAAGGATTAGATTTAATCTAGTTTGTGGAAGACCTTGATAAATGGGCATTTTATTTTACTGGTAATAGAGAACTATAGAAGGTATTTGAGCAAGGGAGTGATAAAGTCAAAATTGTGTTTTAGGAAGACTGTTTGGCAACTGTATGGAATATAGATTTGAGAGAGGAGAGAGGAGAAATAAGGGAAATTAGAAATTTTTACAATAGTCGAGATGAAAGGGGGTAAGGATATTCTGAATTAAGGTGGTGACCAATCATATGAGCAGAAGATGGATCTTGAATCCTACTTTCTCTTTCATGTTTAGAGAAGGGGAAAAATTGAAAAATGTGGAATTGGAGCTGTCAGTTGATTAGATGCGGAGGAAGGGAAGTTGGAAGGGGAGTGAGGAATTAAAAAATGGTTTAGGGTTATGGGGAAACGTGTCTTAAAGAACTGAGTTACTCTCAGCAAAAAGGGAAATTTGAAGAAAGATTAAGGTTAGGAGAGAAGATGATTAAATCTGTTTTAAGAATGTTAAATCTGAGTCTCTGATAGGATATCCAAGTGAAAATATCAAGCTAGTAATTGATGATGGAGGCTTGATATTTAAGACGCAAATTAGGGCTAGATATATCATGGTTGTCTCTGAATAGATATAATTGAATTGGTGGGAGCAAGTAAAATCACCAAGATACAGAATTCAGGAAAAGAAGAGGGCATATAGCAGAGCCCTGGGGCATATCCATGGTTAGAATGTAGAAGAAATATTAAGAGAGAGGAAGGAAAGAACAGAGAAAGGAAGGAAGATGGAAGGAAAGAGAAAAGGAAGGAAGGAAGGAAAGAAAGAGAGGAGGGAAGAAAGGAAGGAAGAAGGGAAGGAAGGGGGGGAAGAAGAGGGAAGGAAGGAAGGAACAAGAAATGGAGAGAGATAAGGAGGGAAAGGAAAGGAAAAAATAATTCAGTGATTTTTTTCCTTTGTTGTAAAGTAAGAACTTGACATTTGTTTCCAGTACTATTGTGTTTAGTTTCAGCTGGTCTTCCAAGACAAAGTCTGTCATTTCAGATCACAGGCAAGGTTTTGAGTAAAGCCCTGTCAAGATGTTGATTGACAGCAGAGTTCTTAAATTGAAGGAGGCTCCCTTTAAAGAGTGAAGCAGTTTAGCTGAGTTTTGTGTCACATCATTTTAACTCCTGCTTCAGTGGCAATGGGGAAAAAAATTGGTGTATAAAAATTCAGAAACTTTGGAGCCTCTTATTTAATCATATTATTCAAGCTCATCATACTTTGTGCAGATGAGTGTGCAGAAAAAAAGGCTGCACTCAGGAATATAAAAGGGTACTGTGAGGTTCCTCACCTCTTAACTAATCCAAGGCCCTCATTTTAAGGAGAAAGAAACTGAGTTCTGGTGACAGGATGCCACTTGCCCAAGGTCACATAGCTAGTTAAGGAACCCAGACAAGAAACTAGGTCTTCCAGTTCAATGCTCTTCCCATCACACTGATTTAATTTTTTAAAGGGTTCTTTGATCTCTACAGTGTATCACATGTACACTACTAGAGTACTGAATCAAGAGTATCCCTCCCCAGGTCACCTTCATATCTTTAGTCCCGGCTCCTCTATTGGGAAGCCATGAACACAGTGGTTCTAAACAGCAGTGGATCATTTTCAGAAAAATCTGGCCCTTTCTGGGATCCAAGATGGCAGAATGAGCAGGAAATTGTCTAAACTTTCCCATATTCATCTTCAAACAATGATAGCACCCCAAAATGAATTCTGAAAATGAAGAAACAACAAAAAGATGGTACAAAACAATTTTTTAGCCCAAGGTAACTTGGAAGGTCATCAGAAAAGGTCTGTCTCATTTGGGTAAAAGCGAAATGTAGTCAAGGGCAGGCAATGTCCCTATAAGCCAGCATCAGACTCTGCCTCACCAAGTCAGTATGAGGCCCTGAGCCCCTGCACAGCATAAGACAAACAGGCGGACATCAGCACCAGGCTCCTCCCACATGCCTCACCATAGTACCAGGTGACTGGGGCAGACCCCCTGCAACACCACGCAGCACCAGCCACCCCTGCACCCCCTTAACCCCACTCCTGCACCAGGTGAGCCATCAAGACTCCTCCCTCCCCAAAAAGCAGCACAGCACAATGAAGCACCAGACAAATAACCAGACCCTACAGTCTCTGGCACAAGAAGCTTGGAACAATGTCCCTAATATCCCAGAAGCAGAGCTCAACTTTAAAAGTAACAAAATTGATGGAAAAGTGAGCAAAATAAGCCAAAACAAAACAAAAAAAATCTGACCATAGAAAGTTATCATAGCAACAGGGAAGATTAAGACACAAACTCATAAGACAACAGCGTTAAAATGCCTACATGCAAATCTTCAAAAATAAATATGAATTGGTCTCAAGCCCAAAAAGAACTCCTTGAAGAACTCAAAAAAAATTTTTTTTAAATCAAATATGAAATGTCAAGACATCACCCTCCTGATGTCCTTGGTCCTCTTAGAGAACAAAGAACAAACAACAATCTGTGAGTATTGGTAGCTGCCCCACTGGGACCCTACTGGTAAGTTCCAGATGGGTAATGCTCCTTCCTTCCTTCCTTCCTTCCTTCCTTCCTTCCTTCCTTCCTTCTTTCCTTCCTTCCTTCCTTCTTTCCTTCCTTCCCACCATCCCTCCCATCTCTCTCTCCTCTCCCAATTCTTTCTCCTCTCTCTCTGACCACATTGGGAATCACATGTGGGTGATCTGCCCAAAGGAATATAAATTTTTATTGCTGAAACCTCACAAGATATCTTGGGGTTTGTGGGCAAGATTTTTTTCTCTTTCCTTATTTTTCTATCATTTGAAAAAGAACTGGGACAATTAACTCTTTTGTCCCCTGTAGTTTCATTTATGATTTCTTGAGATAGAGCACTGGAAAACCAGGCTTTGATAGAGCCCAGGTCTCACTTTGCTCATTGTTTAGGTTTTGATGGCTTGGAGTGAGTGTAAATAGCAATTGTTTCTGTTCTGGTTAGAAATTGAGGGTCTTCCTCTTCCAGGTTGTTGTTGTTTTTTTTTTTTTTTGAGTAGGCAAACTAGGTCATCTTTTGCCTCATTTCTTACCTAGCCTTAAATCACTGAATGGGTGTTGTTTCAGACAAACTAAGACATGGAAAAGACTTTAGCTTAAAAAGGCCAAGGTCTCCCACTGCATAGGTCATCTTTAGTACTATCTATGTCATGCCACTGAACTCAGATAACCCTGAAAGAGAGAATAAGGCTGATGATTTTACACAGTTCTGCCTCATGTAAATCCAATTCACCTGCAAGTGAAGACATAATCCTCTTCATGTCATTGGTTCTTTTCAAGATCAAAGGACAAACAACAATCTGTGAGTAGTAGTAGCTGCCCCACTGGAGACTCAACTGGGCAGTTCCAGTTGGGCAATGCTCCTTCCTTCTTTCTTTTCCTCCTTCACTCCACGCCTCCTCTACCTCTTCTTCTTCTGTTCCCAAGGAGAATCATACCCTTACATGTGGATGCTCTGTCCAAAGGAATATAAATGTTGATCTCTGAATCTTTGCAAAATATCTCCAGGTTTATGGGCTAGATTTTTTCTCTTCTCTACTTATTTATTCCATCGTTAAAAAAAAAACTGAGACAATTAACTGTTTTGTCCCATCTAGCTTCATTTATGATTTCTTGAAATAGAGCACTGGAAAACCAGGCTTTAATAAAGCCTGGAGCTATTTGACCATGCCTTAAACCCAAATCACTCACTCTCACTGATTGGCAAATAATATATTCTAGCCCGTCTTACTAGGTAATTGTTTGGGTTTTGATGACTCAGAGTGAATGCGAATAACAATTGTTTCTTTTCCAGCCAGAAAACCTAAGGGTCTTACTCTCCCAGACTGATTTTTTTTTCACTAGGAAAACCAGCCCATCTTTTCCCTCATTTCTTACCTAGCCTTAAATCACTGAATATGTGTTGCCTCAGACATACTGAGACCTGTGAAAGACCTTAGCTTAAAGAAGGCCATGATCTCCCACTGCATCTGGAATCATCTCTAATGATCCTGATCTATGTCTTGCCACTTAACTCAGATGACCCTGGAGGAGAGAGTGAGGCTGATGACTTTGCATAGTTCTGCCTCATGGAAATCCAATTCACTTGCAAGTCAAGACATAACCCTCTTGATATCACTGGTCCTCTTCTAGAACAGCAATGAGACACAGAAGAAATACTGAGGAAAGAAATTAGAATGATGCAGAAGAATAATGAAAAAAGTCAACAGCTTGATAAAGGAAGCACAAAAAAATGAAAAAAATATTCAATTTTTTTATTTTTTAAATTTTTTATTGATTTGTTTGTTTACTTTTAGTTTACAAGATTCAGTTCCACAATCCATTGAGTTTCAAATTCTCTCACCTCCCTTCCACCCCTCCTCCATGGTGGCATGCAATCAAGTATAGGATCTGCAAATATTTTAACATTAGACATTGATCTGGTTGTGAAGAAGGGTTGTAATGGATGGAATGAACAATGGAAAAGAGGAAACAAAACCAAACATGAAAAGGAAAGAGAGCAGGTTGTTTGCTTCAGTCTGCATTTAAACTCTGTTCTTTCTAGATCATTCTCTGAATGTAGACATCTTCCATCATGAGTCTTTTGGAGTTGTCTTATAACCTTGCATTGCTGAGAGTCCATTCTATCAACGTTGGTCATCACACATACATTGTGTCTGTCATTGTGTACTACTTTCTCCTGGTTCTTCTCTTCTCACTTAGCATCAGTTTGTATAAGCCTTTCCAGGTAAATATGAAGTCCGTCTGTTCCTCATTTCTCAAAGCACAATAGTATTCCATTACATTCATATACCACAACTTGTTTAGCCATTTCCCAATTGATGGACATCCCCTTTATTTCCAATTTTTTGCCACCACAAAAAGAGCTGAAATAAATATTTTTGTATATAGAGGTCTTCCTCCCACTTCTATGATCTCTTTGGGATACAACCCTAGAAATGGTGTTACTGGATCAAAGGGTATGCAATTATTTATAGCCCTTTGGGTAAAGTTCCAGATTGCTCTCTAGAATGGGTGAATCAGTTCACAACTCCAACAACAGTGGATTAGTGTTCCAATTTTTCCACATCCTCTCCAACATTTGTCATTTTCCTATTTCATCATCTTAGCCAATCTGACCAGTGAGATGTGGTGCCTCAGAGTTGTTTTGATTTGCATTTCTCTAATCAATAGTGATTTAGAGCATTTTCTCATATGCTTATAGGTATCTTTAATTTCTACCTCTGAAAATTGCCTGTTGACCATTTATCAATTTGGTCCTTTGACCATTTATCAATTAGGGATTGACTTGTATTCTTATAGATTTGACCCGATTCCCTGTATATTTTAGAAATGAGTTATGAAGTAGCAACAAAAATAATTTTATGCTTAGGGGGTCACCACAACATGAGTAACTGTATTAAAGGGTTGCAGCATTAGGAAGGTTGAGAACCACTGCTATAGATAATTTATTCATTTTTTTCATTTTAATTTATTCATCCCCAAACTGCCCATTCATATGCTTTGACCATTTATAGATTGACTTGTATTCTTATAAATTTGACTCAGTTCTCTCTATATTTTAGAAATGAGGCCATTATCAGAGATAGTAGCTATAAAAATTGTTTCTCAGATTTCTGCTTCCCTTCTAATCTTGGTCACATTGACTTTGTGCAGAAACTTTTTTTTTTTCCTTTTTGGAGGGCAATTGAGGTTAAGCACTTGCCAAAGGTCACATGGCTAGTAAGTGTTAAGTATCTGTAGTCGAATTTGAACTCAGGTCCTCCTGACTCCATGGCTGATGCTCTATTCACTGTGCCACTTAGCCACCCTTGTGCAAAAACTTTTTGATTTAGTGTAATCAAAATTATCCATTTTGCGTTTTATAATGTACTCTTTCTCTTGTTTGGTTATAAATTATTCTCTTCTTCATAAATCTGACAAGTAAACTATTCCTTTCTCTCCTAGTTTACTAATAGTGCCAGCCTTTATATCTAAACTATGTACCCATTTTGACTTTATCTTGGTATACAGTATAAGATGTTGGTCTATGCCTAGTTTCTGCCACACTATTTTCCAATTTTCCCCGCAGTTTTTGTTATATGGTGAGTTCTTATTCCAGAAGCTGATGTTTTTGGGTTTGTCCAACAGTAGTTTACTATAGTCATTGACTACTGTGTTTTATGTCCGTAACCTACATATATATCTATCTCTATCTCTATCTCTGTCTCTATCTCTATATCTATGTATGTATGTATGTATGTATGTATCTATCTATCTATCTATCTATCTATCTATCTATCTATCTAAAGCACTCTATTTCTTAGCCAGTACTAAGTAGTTTTGATGATTGGTGCTTTAAAATACAGTTTTAGATCTGGTACAGCTAGACCATCTTGTCTTGCATTTCTTTTCATTAATTCCCTCGATATTCTAGACCTTTTGTTCCTCCGGATGAATGCTGTTATTGTTTCTTTTTTCCTACTTTTGTAAAATATTTTTGGTAGTTTGATTGGTATATCATTGAACAAGTAAATTAATTTAGGCAGAATTTTCATTTTTATTATATTAGTTCAGCCTACCCATGAGCAACTGTTATATTTCCATTTATTTAGATCTGACTTTATTTGTACAAAAAGTGTTTCGTAATTGTGTTTATATAGTTTCTGGATTTGTCTTGGCTGGTAAACTCCCAAATATTTTATATTGTCTACAACTCCTTTAAATTGAATTTCTCTTTCTATCTCTTGCTGTTGGACTTTGTTAGTAATGCATAGAAATGACAATGATTTATGTGGGCTTATAAGTTGCTAATTATTTCAAATAGTTTTTAACTTGATTCTCTAGGATTCTCTAAGTATACCATCATATCATCTGCAAAAAGTGACAGCTTTGCTTCTTCATTGTCAATAGTACTTGTGAAAGTGCTTCTCCAATGAGATGTTTGGTTTACACCAGCCCTTTCCTGCTCCCCTAATAGGAAAACAATACATGATGAAGTAAAGCTTGTGGGGGGATTTGGAGCAGTTGTTTTTAGCCTCTTTAGGTGTTAGAATTATAATTTTTATTAATTAGCTTAGCCTATCTATGAGCAACTGGTATTTTTCCAATTACTTAGATCTGACTTTATTTGTGTGAAAAGCTCCATATGAGATTTATATCAGGAGTGTAGGACTGGTTAAATATTAGAAAAACTATCTGCATCATTGTCAATATCAATAATGAAACCAAAAATATTCATATGCTTATCTCAAAAGATGTAGAATAGACTTTTGACAAAATACAACATCCATTCCTATTAAAATTACTAGAGAGTATAGGAATAAATGGAGCTTTCCTTAAAATAATAAATAGTATCTATTTAAAACCATCAGTAAGCATAATATGTTATGGAAATAAGCTAAAAACCTACCCAATAAGATCGGAGGTGAAGCAAGGATGCCCATTATCACCACCACTATTCAATACTATACCAGAAATGTTAGGTTTAACAATAAGAGAAGAAAAAGAAATTGAAGAAATTAGAACAGACAATAAGGAAACAAAGGTATCACTCTTTGTAGATGATATGATAATAAACTTAGAGAATCCTAGATAATCAACAAAAACTAGTTGAAATAATAAACAACTTTAGCAAAGTTGCAGGATATAAAATATACCTACATAAATCATCAGCATTTCTACATATAAATCCCAGAAGCAAGAGAGAGAGAAATTCCATTTAAGATAACTGTAGACAATATAAAATACCTCAGAGTCTACCCGCCAAGACAAACCTGGGAACAATATAAACATAATTACAAAACACTTTTCACACAAATAAAGTCAGATCTAAACAATTAGGAAAACATCAATTGTTCAGAGGTAGGGCAAGCCAATATGATTAAAACAACAATTCTACCTAAATTAATTTACTTAGTCAGTGTAATACTATTCAAACTATGAAAAAATTATTTTCTAGAACTAGGTAAAATAACAATAAAGTTCATCTGGAAGAAAAAAAAAGGTAAAGATCATGAAAGGAATTAATGAAAGAAAATGTGAAGAAAGGTGACCTAGGCATACCAGATCTCAAACCACGTTATAAAGCAATAACCATCAAAAATTTGAAGGGATGCCCATTCATTGGGAATAGCTGAAGAGGTTGTGGTGTATGGATATAAAGAAAGACTATTGTGCTATGAGAAATGAACAGCAGGTGGATTTCGGAACAACCTGGAAAGGCTTACCTGAACTGATGCAAAGTGAAATGAGCAGAACTAGGGGAACATTGTATAAAGGATCAGCAACACTTTAAGGTGATCAACTATCAATGACTTTGCTCTTCTCAGTGATGCAATGATCCAAAACAATTCCAAAGACCCATGATGAAAAATGTTATCTACCTCCAGAGAAAGAAATAATGGAGTCTGAATGCAGATCAAAGCATACTATTCTCACTTAATTTTTTTTCACTTAATCTTTTCTTTTGGCCTGTTTCTTCTTTCACAACATGACTAATATAGAAATATATTCTACATAATTGCACATACATAACCTATATTAAATAGCTAACTATTTTAAGGAGGAAGGAGAGAAGGAGATAATTTGTAGCTCAATTTTTTTTAAAACAATGAATATTAAAAATGTCTGCATATAATTGGAAAAAAATAAAAAGCTGGCCTCCTGCCTGTCTTCTACTTTTAGATAGTGTAAGCCAATTTACTTTGTAATCAGCATGAGCAGTGCTGTCTGTTCAGCTGTTTGCTTATCAGCAGTCATAGGACATACATAAGCCTCATGGGAGCATTTCCATACACTGATTATTATATGCAATTAATCAATCAACAAGCATTTATTAAGCACCTACTATATGCCAGGTCTTGGGCTAGGCTCTGGAGATCACAAATATAAGGAATAAAACAATTCCTACTCTTAAAGAAACTGCATTCTGATGGGGAAGAATATAGGTACAATTAAAAGCATATTTATAAAACATGTATAAGGACAACCAAAATAAACAAAATAAGAATTGCAAATATATACAAAGCAGTTACAGAGTCACTAGCAATTGGAGAGGTCAGGAAAATCTCTAAATAGAAGGTGATGCTTGAGCTACATTTTGAAGGAAAAGAGATCATGAGATGGAGGCAAGGAAGGAGAACATTCCAGATGTGGGAGATGGTCAGTGCCAAAGGCACAGAGATGGGAGGTGGAGTGTCTTACATGAACAATGGAGAGACCAGTTTGATTGGATTACATTGTGTAGGAGTGGAAGAAATGTTCAGTGTAGTTGAAAAGATAGTTTGAGACAGGGTTGTTTACGGTTTTAAGAGCTAAAATAAAAGTAATCTCATATTCAAAGTCAATAAGAAAACTTTAAGAATGATTAAATAGGACAGCTACATGGTCAAATCTATGTTTTAGGAAGTCTACTTTCTCAGTAGTGTGTAAGGTGAGAGGTGATGAGGGCCTGAACTAAAGTGGTAGCTGTATGAATGGAGAGAAGAGGTTGGATGTAGGTAGAAATAGCAAAACTTGACAACTGATTATTGTTGTTTGTCCTTTTTTTTTTAAGAGGACCAATGACACCACAGGGGATGTCTTGACTTGTACCAGAATTGGATTTAAGAAAGGCAGAATTGCATAGTCATCAGCCTTTATCTCTCTGGGGTTATCAAAGTCCAGAGGCAAGACAAAAGTCAAGGCAGCTGAGATGCAGTGGATGGCTGGCCTCTTTGATATCTAACCAGTCTCTAAGTTCTCTGCAGCTCCTGCTTCAGTCACCTTTATGGCCATTGGAATAAATTGTTCCCATCTGCCCATTCCACCAAGAGAACTCTTCATATGCTTAGGGTAGACATCCCCCTAACTCACGTATCCGTTTGAGGCCTATGAATTACCTTCAACCTGGGTTAGCCTGTGTGCCAAGACAGTTTTACCATGATGTGGCTGTTGCACATGCTACCGTCTCTTGGAGTCACATCTGAGAGTTGGGTGGCTGGTAGACACCAGAGATGGATGGGTAGCCCTGAAGAGGGGACAGCCCTAACACCAGAGGTATTAGTCCCGCTTGAATACCCCACACATCGCTAGCAACTGATTAGCTATGTGGAGTAAGGAAGAGTGAAGAATACTGGATAATGATGAGGTTAAAAGCTTGAGATAATAGAAGGATTGTGGATTTTTTGATAGAAATAAGGAAGTTTGGAAGGAGGGTTTGAGTGAAAAGATAATAATAAAGTTCAGTTTGGCACATGTTGAGTTTAAGACGTCTTAAATATACTGAAGGTCAGGAGGGAGAATTGGGCTAGATATAAAGATTTGTGAGTCATTTACATAGAGATCTAAAAATTAGACAATTGAGAAGATGCCACTATTTATGTTGACTACAAAGCAAATTGGTTTGCATCATCTAAAAAGGGTCAAAGGTTGATAAGTAAAAGAAGTAGAAGAAGCTGCTCTATATATCCTGAGAAAAAGAGGTCTGTTATATGGCCTTCCACATAAAGATCATGCCAGCCACAAGGAGTGTCCCTATCATTTTTGTACAGTACTGAGTCTACTACAATCACAAATACTGTTTAGAAATGACACTTCTGGATTTGGTGAGATGATATTTCCAATGAGAAGCATCTCTTCAAATGGGAAGGAAATGGAATCATGATACCAAGCCCAACCCTGTATCCATTTTTCCCAGGTTAAAGACTGGTTGAGCAAAATCTCAGAATTGAAGTTTCCACTAACTAGATTCTCAGTGGCAGTAAGTAATACTCTTTCCCTTGCACAAAAAGAATGCCGCATCCTTCGCACTCTGGGTGTAAAGGAATAGAATGATATATTTCTTTTGATTCATTCTTTCCATGTGATCACTCTATAGTTTCTTTTAAGAAACAGAATCAAGAGATAGGAGTTGGAGTGTGTTGTATGAACAATAGAGAAACCAGTTTGGCTCCATCACAGAAAAAGTGGAACCACATTCAAGCCTAGTTGAGTCACTAGTCAATTTAAACAGTTTTCCATATCTTTAAACTCTAGACCTAGCAATTCTCAACCTGCGGGTTGCAACCCCTTTGGGGGTTGAACTGGGTCTCCTAACACCATCAGAAAACACATATTTCTGATGGTCTTAGGAACCAAGACACTGCTCCTCTATCTGCCTCCAGGCAGGTACACCCACATGCAGATATGCACACATACACTCGACATTAAAGGGTCGAGGCATTAGGAAGGTTGAGAACCACTGCTCTAGACTCTTCCTTCTTGCATATATAGTGGAACTGAATTTGGATAAACCTCCAGCAAATATGTGTGGGAATGAGTCACACCAGGGACCATGTGCTGGAGCTCACCTGGAAACTTCCAGGGATTTCAAGAATATGTGACAAATATGCTTCAAAATGACAAAGCAAGATTCTTCTTAGCCACGCCATGGGAAGATCTGAGTTTTCAGGTAGTTGTGGAGGTGATCCCTCTGCCTATACCAGGAAAAGTCAGCAACTCATTGAATCTCTAAAAAAAATTAGTCTTTCTGTTTCTGTCTTAGATTCTCTGTCTCTCTCTGTCTTTGTTTCTGTCTTTGTGCCTGTCTCTCTACATCTCCATCTCTGTTTCTCTTTCTTCCAATAAGGATCGTGTCAGGACCATCTGATTCCATCCCTAAAGGGGTAGAAGGAGACAAGTGATGCCTTTCCCTCTATGTCAGCATCATGATGTGTGCTCACACGTTCTATGTCATTTTAATTAATGCCTTTGCTAAGAACTAATTGCGCCCTCTATATAACTGTAAGGGAAAGTACGTCAGTGGTTACCCTTAAGCTTAAGTTTTCAGAGAATAGATTCATAGGCTACTTCCTTTAATCTATGAGAGTAGTTACTCTCTGGAGACACAACTTTCTAGTTCAGTTTGTATAAGTATCTCAAATGAGAAAGTAGATCTCCAAATTGTTGCTCTCACAAAAAAAAGTGCTATTGTGAATATTCGTGAATATTTTGCCAAAAATGGACTTTTATTTCTGTCTTTGACCTACTTAAAATCCATGCCTGGCCCTGGATTCTCTGTATCACAAAGTATGGACATATTACTCATTTTATTAACATAATTCCAAAGTCCTTTCCGGAATTATTGCATCTACTCATAACTTCAACAGCAGTACATTTGTGTACCAATATTCCAAGTCTTTTCAGCATTATCTATTCTTACTTTTTATAATTTTTTATTAAATTTATCAATTTTTTGGGTATGAAGTGGGTATTGAGAGATTTTTTGATTTAAATTTCTATTCTTATTACTACTGATTTGGAGTAGTCATTTATATGATTCTGAATAATTTTCAATTCTTCTTTTGAAAATCACTTGTTTACATTTCTTGACCAGGTATCCATTAGGAAATGGCTATATCTCAGATATTAGACCCTAATCAGACACATTTGATGCAAAGATTTTTTTTCCAACTACCAATTTCCCTTTTTTTCTCATCTACATTGAATTTGTTTGGGCAAAGGCTTTTCAATTTCTTATAATCAAAATTATCTATTTACTTTTGTGATGTCTATAATAATATGTCTATTTAAGAATTCTCTTCCCATTCATAGTTGTTGAAATTACTTTATCTTGTTCTCTTCTAAATTTAATTATGGTTTTCTATTACCTTTTATTTTCAGGTCATGTATTTAATTTAAGCTTATTGCAATATATGATGTCAGATGTTAGTCAAAATCTATATTATAACAAACTGCTTTCCAGGTTTCTTGGTAGTTCTTGTCAAGCGGGGAATTCTTCCCTAGGTAATTTGTGCTGTCAGGTTTACTGAACACTGGGTTATTAAATTTGATTATTTCTGATTCCTTTTTGTGCCAGTTGATCTGTTTTTCTGGTTTTAAACTAGTAAAAATAATCTTGATGATTAGTGCTTTAAAATTTAATTTAAGGGATGCAAGTGTTAGTTTCCCCTTTATTGCTACATTTTCCATTATTATGAGAGTCTAGAACTTTTAATCCTCTAAATAAAATGTGTCAATATGTTTTCTAACTCTTTAAATTACCTCCTTTGTATTTTGATTAAAATAACAATATATCAGAAGTGGGAAAAGGACCCATATGTACAAAAATATTTATTGCCGCTCTCTTCGTGGTTGCAAAAAACTGGAAATATAGGGGATGCCCATCGATTGGGGAATGGCTGAACAAGTTATGGTATATGAATGTAATGGAATACTATCGTGCTATAAAAAATGGGAAGGAGATGGACTTCATAATTACCTGGAGAGGCTTATACAAATTGATGCTAAGAGAGAAGAGCAGAACCAGGAAAAACTTGTACACAATCATGGACACATCGTACATATGATGACCAACCTTGATAAACTGGACTATCCTCAACAACTCACAGCTAAAAGACAACTCTACAAGCCTCAGGATGGAAGGAGGTATCTACATTCAAAGAAAGATCTAGAAAGACTAGAGTTTAAATGGAGACTGAAGCAAAACACGCTATTGTTCTTTTCCATGTTTGGTTTTGCTTCTTTTTTCCCAGTGATCACTCATTGGTTACAACCCTTCTATATAGCCAAACTATTGTACAATGTGAAAGTATTTGCAGATCCTATACATGACTGCACGCCACCATGGTGCGGGGGGGAAGGGAGGGGAGAAAATCTGAAACTCAAGTGATTGTGGAACTGAATTGTGTAAATTAAAAGTAAATGAAAAAACCAATATATCTATAAATAGCGTAATCTTTTTTAGATATTTCTGAATCCTAAACAGTCGATACCTCTCCAATTTTTGTCATCTTTTTTCATAAAGTATTTGTAAATTAAATTACATACATAATTTTTGTGCCTTGCTAACCAGATATTTATGTATTTTGTACTTAGAATGTATTAAACTATATTTCTAAATCTGTATTTCAAAGGAAATTTGCTGTATTTCCTCCAATATTTTGTTATTACTATATGAAATGAAAATGATTTTTGTTGATTTATTTTATATCCTGTTACTTGACTGACTCTATTAATTCTTTCAATTAATTTCTTTGGTAATTTTGTGGAATATTCTAAGTGAATCATTATGTCAAAAATAGGGATAATTTTATATTCTCTTTGTTATTTGTACCTATAATTTCTTGATCTTGTCTTATTAACATTATTATTAAAATAATTTTTTGTTTTTACTATTCTGAACTTGACAGATAGCAACAAACACAAGCAATTGAATGTATAAAGGAAAGAAAAAGTTACTTGCACATGAAGGTTATATTAGTTCAATTTTTAAAAAAAATAGGAGCAGTTTAACACACGAATTTCAAAGCTGCCTTTTGTCTGTTTCTCCTTCTGAACTTTGCTTCGTTCTCTTCTGTGCATTTAAAAAAAATAGTGCTTCAAGTACATCCTTTTCTTTCTTTTCTAGTTTTCTATTTTGGAGGATATTTACGAGCATTTCTGGAACTATATGAAATTACCATAGAAAAGGAGAGGACATCCTTACTTTATACATGTAATCTTGCAGAGACATGTAGAACTTTTATTTTAAGCATCATTAGATTTTTTTTTTAATTTTAGACCCCTTTTTCATATTAAAATTGTTTTTATCCTATGTTTTTCGAGTATTTTATCAAAATGAGTGATAAACCTTTTCAGCTTCTTTTCTCTGTACTGTTTTGGTTTTGGTTGTTTTTATTTTTTTAACATGATTACTCGTTTTAATTACTTTCCTAATCTGGACCATTCTTGTATCTATGGTAGAAATCTAATTTTGTTATGGTGATTAATTTTTTTTTTTTACTATATTGCTGTAGACTTTATGTTAGTTTTTTTATTTAAAATATTTGAATCAATATTCAGTAGTGATTTTAATTTATATTTTTCTTTATCTGCTTTATCTCTTTCTGGTTTAAGCATTAGGAATCTATGTATTACATAGAAGAACTTTGATAGTTATTTCTTTCTCTGTTATTGAGAATAATTTTGCAGCGTAAGTATCAATTGCTTTTACATATCTGACAAAATTTACTTGTAAATCTTCTGAAAGATATCCTGCTTCCATTTGGTAGTTCCTTTATGGCTTGTTTAGTTTTATTTTCTGAGATTAAGTTATTTAAAACATCTATTTCTTTTTTTTAATTTGGAAATCTTATATTTATGTAGGTAATCACTAATTTTCTCTAAAATCTTGGATTGTGTAATTGTGTAGATACTGATAATTCTTTTTCATTCCCTTTGTATTCATTGTGAGCTCCCATTGCTCATTTTTATTTTAATAATTTGATATTTTATTTTCTAAAGGTTTTATAAAGCTTTTTTAGTCTTTTACAAAAACAGCTTTCAGTTTTATTTAGCTTTATTTCCTATCTATTTCACCAATAAGAATTAGATAAGAATAGCTTTTTATTGTTTACAAAAATTAAATTGCCTCAGATGAAAAGATGTACCAGCACAGCAACTAGTCAGCTATATGCCAAGGATTCTAAGGTACTTTCTAAAGGGAAGCTTCAAAAATGTTTTCGGTAATACCAGAATGTCTAAAGCAAATATTTAGCTTCCCAGATTTATAAGGGTAACACTAATTCAGATTCTCAAATCAAATATCTGTGGATTCATGCTTACCACTTTATTCCATCATCTTGAGTTACACCATACATGAGTTACCCATTTTGAAGCAATCATTAAGATGTACTTAACACCAAAATTTTATCCAGGGTTTCATTTCTGATCCTTCAGAAGATACTTCACACTTGCTTCCTAGTTGTTCCTCAAACAAGATACTCTTATCTCCCAAATCCAGGCAATTTCACTGGCTGTCTCCTGGCTAGAATGTTCACCCTGTTAGTCAGCCTCCTGGTTTGACTGCTTTCTTCAAGTCCCAGTTAGAATCTTTGTTTCTTCAGGAATTCTTTCCCAATTCCCCTAATTCCTGTGTCTTTCCTCTGTGGATTATTTCTGTTAAGGTCTAGGGGAGTTGGGACCCCAAAATTCAAGGTCAAGCACCTCAGGCCCTGCCTTGAATGAATTTAACTCAATCCTTCTTTCAGTCAGAGATAAAGTTTATTAGAACACCCATTAGGGTGGGAGAGATTTTAAGAATTCTCCCTGGGGAGAGGAGATGGACTCTTTTTTATAGAAAAAAAAAAGTTGTGGGAAGATCTGGATGGGAGTGGACAGTGGGCTGAGAAGTACCAGGAAGTGCCTGGTGCCCCAGGCAAGATGGAATTCAGGAGTGGTGTTCTAGGGTGGGTCCACAGTGAAAGACCAATTGAAAGGAATATGGGGATGGGTCTATGCCTCAGGCAAAGGCCAAGAGTTGGCCTTGTGGGAAAGTTCAAGGAAAGTTGGGAGAGTGGCCAGTTTCCAGTGCCTGTACCTCATCGTTTTCCAATTTATCTTGTGTATAGCTTGTCTGTACATAATTGAAAACATTTCCCCTGAGCTGTGACACATTCTCCTCTACCACCTTGGTCCCCAGAGAGAGTAGGTTAAAATTTAAAGTATTTTCTACAAAATACTCTTTCCATCAAATTCACTTCTAGATGTGGCATATTTGATGGATGTCAGAACACAATGTCTCAGCTGCTGGGTCAGTCCCCAGCTTGATTGGATCATGAATGTTGCTCCTTAGTTGCAGTGACTTACAAGGATCAGCAGATTCTGCTATATTTCCCATTGCTTCCAATGACTCTTCTGACCTTTCAAAGCTCACAAGATCATTCCATCTCCCCTAGGATATGCCATCATTCCATAATCACCTAGAATAAAAGAAGAATAGATACAATACAGACTAGAGAAACAAAAGGATCATGCATTTCAAGTTACTTGGTAACCAGGTAAGAGAGAGACTCCTCCAACCAAAGAATTACAAAATTTTTTCCTCCTTGTTCAAAAGCTACAAGGGAAAAGAGGTCAAGTTCCTTCACTGAAACCATTTATATGCACACTCATTTCAGGTTCAGCAGCCAGTTAAAAGACTTCATTAACCACACAGTAATAATTCAAGAGAAAACACACAGAATATTAATTTATTTTCTGAAATGGAGGGCTGGACCATCTATTAAATATACCTGTAAGAAGGCTTCTTAAGTCTCTCACATGGGCAGGTAGCAGATAGAGGGCCCTGTATATATATTCAAAGGACTGGCTCTCCATCAGCCCATCCACTATTACAATAGTAGCTGCTTTCATTATTTTGCAGAAGTAAATAGAGTATTTTCACTAGATAGAAGGCCAGGTAAATCAATATTTACTGTGTTGTTATTTAGACAGTGATTGATTTTTATGTATCTAGAGAGCTTTATGTTAATATTTTAATTGTTTTAATGCCATCAGGAAGCAGGTCAATTGTTTTATTTTGTTTCATGTGTGTGGGGTATGGGGACCCCAAAAATCCCCTACCCCAGAAAAATCAAAAGAGAGAGGTATCTTGAGGAAGGAACAGGAAATTTTATTCTCTTCCACAGCAGGAAGAGGGCAGTCCTCTTCCTGGATCAAGGAGAGGGGATCAAGGAGAGGAGGCCTGTTACAAAAGACAGAACAAGAATTTATACCCTAAAGCAGTCAAATCCCCTTCTCCCCTCCACCCCAGCTGTCCCTTCTCCCATTGGTTGGGAGGTGGGCTCTCAGTCTTGGCTCAAGATCTAACCCAATGGCAGATAACAAAAAAGCCCATCACTCTCTCTGTTGGCTGGGAGGCGGGACAGGAAGCCAAGGTATTATCCTTGTCTTTATTTGGTAAAGGCCAAAGCAAGGGAGGGAAAAAGGTCACAAGCAAGGGTAGAGGTCAAAAACTCCTGAAAAAAGGGCCTAATGCTTTTAAGGGTGTGGTATACAAGGGTGGAGGTCTAAAAATCCTGAAAAGGGCCTAATGCTGAAGACAGCAAGGGAAGGGGGAAGGGTCCTAGGTTGTATAAACCGAGGACTCTGGTCTGTCCAGTCTTAGAAAAGTCTCTCTGGTTTCCAGATAGTTTCTCTCCCTTGTCATTCTGAGGAGTCTTCACAGAGAGTGTAGAGAGTGTACCCCACTCACATATACATAGCTGGATTACTAAAAGGAAAAAGATTTTTCAAGTGTCATACAATTAGAGGTCTCAATTTTCTTTATTCTACAGAAAACCTTTAACAATCTATCATCTTATGGTAGAATGAAATGTCCTCAGGAGTTCTTGTTGGCATTGAATTTCAACCTTAGCTTCTTCCACTTTATCATGAAATTCAGTTTGCCTTCAATTCTCTACTTTCAAGAAACTGTTCCCAGAAAGGTATTCTTCAAAGTTAATTCTTATTTCTTACCAGAAAAAAATCATTTTCTTTAATCTCAACATTTTCAGCCTTGGCTCAACTTTTGTCATTCATCTACCCTTGCGACTTCAAGGACCACTCTAGATTCCCTTTGCCTTTTCCCCCTTCCTCAACTGCTTCTTTAACCTCTCCTTACAATGGAAGTCTATCTTTCTCGTTCAAAGAAAATTCAGGCTATCTTTTCTTTTCACCTCAGAAAGGCATCTTTTAAGGTTTTCTCTTTGATTCTCTCAAAATCTCCCATTCTACACTCTAGTTCTTTCCCTAGATATTCAAACTTTTATAATTTCAGGCACTCTACCCATTGCTAATCTGCAAAGCTATTATAATTTAAAAGAAAAAAATGCATGCAACAACAGGTTTAAGAAGGTTATAAACACTTGAATATTCAGTTAACTAACATCAACATCTCCAAGGTGCTTTACTCTAGGGGTGACTTTTCTGAATTCTTTGATAATTTTCACAAATGCAATAAGTGAGATTACTTCCTCCAAATAGTCAAAGTGCCTAATTAAATGCTTTCTTAAATGTTCGACTAAGTATGGAATCACACACAGAAAAATATTGAATTAGTTTATTATTATATTACATTTCAATTTTTAAGTTCAGTCCTTTTTTATCTTTTTAAAAAATTTCGTTAACGTGTTCTGTTTTTATATTACAATTACAGATTACCCCAATTCACACATTGTAAACAATTACAAAGTACCCCAATTCCCATCAAGGCCTGTTGTAAAGTAAAACAATTAAGCAAAACCAACAATATAATGCCCTCATCTGAATGTGCACTTACCATTCCACAACTGTAGCAAACCACCCTCCCTGCCCTGAAACCTCTCTATAAAAACCAAAATCAATATAAAACTATTTTCTCTCTCTCCTATCCCCACTTTGTTGGTAGAAAAAAAAAAGGGAAATAAAAGCAGGTTATTTGTAATTAATATGCAAAGCCAAACAAAAACAGATCCCCTCATTGACTATATGCAAAAATAGAGTATTTCTCAGTCTACTCACTATATCTGTAGCGTCTCTGTCAGGAGATAGATAGTAGGTCTTATCATCCATCCTTTGGAATAGTGAATAGCAATTATATATTTGTTTGTCTTTACAAAGTTGTATGAATTGTTCTCCTGATTCTACTCACTTCATTCTTCATTAGTCCATTAAAGTCTTCTAAATTGTTTTTATTGTATAAATTGCTTTCTTGGTTCTGCTAATTTCATTCCTCATAAGCTTATGAAAGTCTTCTAAATTATTTTTATAATATTTTATAAATTGTTTTGCTTGTTCTGCTTACTTCACTTTGCATATAAGTCTTTCAACGTCTATTTGAAATAACTTAATTCATTATTTATTTCTGTGTAATGGTATTACATCACATTCATATGCCACAAATTACTTACCCATTGCTTGACTGATGGATATCCCTTTAGTTTATAAAGTTGTGGGGGTTTTTTTAAACCACTCCAAAAAGAGCCGCTATGCAAACATTTTGCATATATGTATTGTTAATGGAATGGGAAGATCTTTCTTGGCCATTAATAGGCCTATGTGACCTGCTTTGAGCCTCAGTCACATGGAAGCCTGAGTCACATGAACCTGTGAGCCTGTGGTAGGAGGAGTTTCCTGAAAGGGTGGAGCAGGAACAGGTAGAGCAGGAAGTGGGAGAGTGAGCTGGAGCTGAGAGAGAGAGGAGGCAGAGAGAGGCAGAGCAGTTAGCCTTGGGTAAGAGAGGTGCATTTTGTCTAGGGGAGCTTGTTCGTGGGAAGGCCTGATGGAGGGAAGGCTTGGGGATGGCAGTGCTTCCTGTGTGGTAATGTGTACCAACTTCTTTATTACCATGGTGAATCTGGCTTTCTGGTATGTGAATACGGTTTTGTTTTTGAATGAACCAAAAACAATGGTTTTATTTTTGAAGAAGAGAGTCCATTATACATTGCAATTCAAAGCTTGGAAATATACCTGCATATTCATAGCAGCCACAGTGGTTATCCCATTAGCAATATAATATATAAGAACTTTAACACTTTTTAAAATCATTGTTGGGTAAAGGCTTAGCAAAGATACGCTGAATCAAAGGGTATGCAGCTTTTTACATATAATTTCAGATTTCTTTCCGTAATTCACAGAATCCATTCATAAGTCCACCAATGGTTCATCATTGTACAATTTTCCTACTCCATTTCCAGCATGTATTATATTCTTTCTTTGTCATCTTTGCCAAATTGATAGTTGTGACTTAGAATCTCAAATTTGCTTTAATTTGCTTTTCTTTAATTAGTAGTGATTTGGAGCATTATTTTTTTTCATGGTCTAGATATCCTGGGTTTCTTCCCTGGAGAAATGCTTTTTCATGTCCTCAGACCATTTATCAACTGGGGAATGACTCTTACTTGTAATTATCTGAGAAACTTGTTTCAAAGATCTTTTCCTCCAGTTAATTACTTCCCTTTTAATCAGTCAGTCAATTAGACTACAAGCATTTATTAAATGCTCACAATGTACCAGACAGTATGTTAAATTATGGGAATCCTAATAGAGGCAAAAAGAAAGACAATCCCTGCCCTTGAAGATGTTATATCTTAAGGGGGAAGATAATACCTAAAAGGAAGTTATAAAAGGGGAAGGGTGGTGAGGGTGGGTGGAAGGGAGATAGAGGAAGAAAGTGTGGAGAAGTAAAGAAAAGTGTAACCAGGTAAAAAATGAAGAGATAGGCATTCTCGTCAAAGCAACAAGTCATCCAATCTGAGGGAGGCATGCCAGGGGCCCCAGGGTCAGAGGGTGCTGCTGAGGGGTGAGTTCCCAGGCTAAAGCAATCCTCCAGGATGAAGAAGTTTCTGGGCCATTATGAAGAAGTCAGGTGGGGTGCAGTCCAGCAGAAAATATAGAAAATTAATTTTAGTTTTACTAAATTTGTTGGTGAAAAACCGTTTTTTTTTTTAATGTCCACATCTGAAGTTTTTAGCATTGAAATCTTTCAGTTCCAAGGCTTTCTTTTTTCCCCTTCTCCCAAAGCCTTTCATGTTCATTCCTGAGGGGATCTTTATCATATTCATTGCTGGGAAAGATCTCAGTTTAAAAAAAAATGCTAAGGTCTCCTATTGTATTGGGGCCATCTCTCGTCATCCTGATCTAATTCTTGCCAACGGACCAAGATGACTCTGGAGAAGAGAGTCAGGCTGGTGACTTTGCACAACCTTCCCTCACTTAAATCCAATTCAGTTGAAAGTCATGATATCATCTTCCTAATGTCATGGTCCTCTGTGAGAAGGAAAACAAACAACAAATAAATGAGTTTATCTACGAGGTATAAGTTGTTTGGTAATCAGGTTGTTTAGTGGTGGGATAGAGCTGTGCTCTATTGTTTCTTTATTCTCCCAATATCTTGGTTTCTTCTTTTTATCTTTCTGCCTTGTATTGCTATAAATTACATAGCAAACAGAACACTACAATTAAAAAAAATGCCAAAACTAACTAAATAAATAGATAGGGAAAGGAATGAAGGGAGGAAGGAAGGAAGGAAGGAAGGAAGGAAGGAAGGAAGGAAGGAAGGAGGGAAGGAAGGAAAGAAGGAAGGAAGGAAGGAAGGAA
>CM053581.1:447757283-447772714 GCA_028627135.1 Pseudochirops cupreus
AAGGAAGGAAGGAAGGAAGGAAGGAAGGAGGGAAGGAAGGAAGGAAGGAAGGAAGGAAGGAAGGAAGGAGGGAAGGAAGGAAGGAAAGAAGGAAAGAAGGAAGGAAAGAAGGAAGGAAGGAAGGAAGGAAAGAAGCCAAGTTTGGGGAGCCCTGCTGTCCCACAGCAGGACTGGGAAAGTGTGGGAGCCCTGACGTCCCCAGGCAGGGCTGAGAAAGTGTCACTGACCCAGAGGTTGCTAGTGAATGCAAAAAAGAGAGACTGGACTCTCAAATGGTGAAAGTAGACAGCCAATCTTTATTGTTCCAGGCACAGCTTTACAGAGCCACAATCCTTCTCCATAATTGTTTTCCCCTGCAGACATTGCGCACTTCTATGTTCCCAGGCCATGGGTGTATTTGCCATGCTTATCTCAAGGACCTAATCCTCACACCTGTGTGTTTACACTTTTTTCCTGGGAGATGGGGAACTGATCCAGGCCTATCAGCAGGCCAAACACCTGAGAGGGCTTTTTTCAGCCCTCAGGGTCTGAATCTCACTGGCCTGTGGTCCTCAACAAGGAAGGAAGGAAGCAAGGAAGGAAGGAAGGATAGAAGGGAGGGAGGGAGGGAGGAAGGAAGGAGGGAAGAAAGGAAGGAAGGAGGGAAGAAAAGGAAGGAAGGAGGGAAGAAAAGGAGGAAAAGAAGGAAGGACAGAAGGAGGGGAAAAGAAAGAAAAATATAAAGAGTATGCAGTTGTATAGGCAAGGTTTTGAGACAATCTATCAGTGGAATAAATTAATATATATGTATGTGTTTTTGTGTATGTATATATGTATATACATACATATACATACATATAATATGTGTACATATAATGTCATATATAAACTTTAAAGGACTGGAGAGAGATTTATGTATGTGTATATATGTGTGTATACGGATATGTATACATGTAATTTTTCAATCATTTCAGTCATGTCTGACTCTTTGTGGACCTATTTGGAGTTTTCTTGGTAAAGATATTGGAGTGGTTTGCTATTTCCTTCTCCAGCTCATTTTACAAATGAGGAAACTGAGGTAAACAGGGTTAAGTGATTTGCCCAGGATCACACAACTAGTAAGTGTCTGAGGCCAGATTTGAACTCACAAAGATGAGTCTTCCTGACTCCAGACCCAGTACTCTATCCACTGTGACACATAGCTGCCTCAAATATATGTATACACATGTAATATGTCATATATCTCTATCTATCTCTATTTATCTATCTATCTATCTATCTTTCTTTCTTTCTATCTATCTATCTATCTAAAGCTTGGAGGACTTTGGACTTCCTATCTTCTACTCATTGCCTAGCACTATCTCTGAAAAGGCTAGCTACTTTGTCTGCAACAGGAAAAGCTGGACAATATGAAGAAAGGAGTATTCAAGGCAGAGAGAGAGAGAGAGAGAGACAGAGAGAGAGAGAGAGAGAGAGAGAGAGACAGAGAGAGAGAGAGAGAGAGAGAGAGAGAGAGAGCACATATATATATAGGCATGTTTGTGTATATATGTATATAATGTGTGTATACTATATACATATATATATATATGTATACACACATTTAAGGTTCTTCAGATAAACAAATAGCTTTAAAAGATGGAATAGGAAGAAGACATTAATACTGGACCACATTTGCATTTGGTATGCTGAATAGCTCTGCCATTGATCTCAAACAGCCCACTGTTTCAAAAGGCTAACTCCTTAATATCAGTATTCTCCCATGCTGGTTTGTTGTCAAAAACCATGGGATGCCATGATTTTCAAAGAATTAAAATGTCAACCTGTGATAAGAGAATTTCTGGCTTAGCTTCTTAACACCATTTACTTAAGATTAGCAGGTCATGTAACTAGCTAGAGTCTGCAAAATAAAACTAAAACATCGAATATAGACCCTGTGTTAACTGGTTAGTTCCTACGCTTGTCTGCAAATTTAGAGTTTGAGTTCTATAAAGTCAGTGTTTATGAACTAGTATCCTATTTTACCTCATACAGATCTTTCCCTTCTTGCATCTTTTCTTTGAAATAATCTGCCTCTACTGGTTTCTGTAAAATTCCCTTGTGCCCATTTTTCCTATGTAACTAAAATTTATATAAGGTTGCTTAAAACTGCAGCTCTTGGTCCACTGATTTTTATATGCATTGTATCTATGCTCTGAATATAACAAACCAGTTTCTCGATGTCCCTGCATTGTTGATGGTTACAATTGGCAGCATTACCTATCAACAAATCCCTGGATAATTTTTGTCAGAAACCCAAAGGTCATTGGAAAGATGTGTGATGGAGATAAATAAGCTGCAGTATGTTAAACATGATGAAATGTGTATGAAAGAGTGTAAATGATATCTCCAAAGGCAAATGCAACTAGAAAAGAGTGTGGGCCAGCCCTAAATAGCATATTCTCTTAATGTCCTCCCAAACCTCATTCATAGTGGTAGGTTGGATCACCAGAGCAAGAGACTAGTAAAAAGAAATCTTTGTAGCGAGTTTCTCTGATAAGACTCTCATTTCCAAGATATGTAAGAAACAGATTCAAATTTATAAGAAAAAATATGACTCCCAAACTGATAAATGATCAAAGTTATGAGTGCAGTTTTCTAAGGAAGAAACTCAAGCTATCAATAGCAATCATGAAAAAAAATGCTCTAGTTCAATAATAATTATAAAAGTGGAGACTAAAGATTCCATTTCATACCTATAAGATTAACAAACGACATAAATGGAAAATGACAGATGTTGGAGGGGGCAAAGAAAAATAGGTATATTTATGTGCTCTTGGTATAGCTGTGATTTGGTTCAGCCATTCTGGAAAGCAATTAAGCACTATACCCCCAAAGTTATTAAACCATGTGTTCCTCTTCTCAAGCAATACCATTATATCCCAAAGAGATCAACAGAGACGAAATAACATCCATGTAAACAAAAAATAATGACAGCAGTGCTTTTTGTATGACAAAGAACCATAAACTAAGCATGTGCTCATTATTTGGGGAACAGTTCAACAAATTATGGCATATGAAAGAAACATAGTAATACTGCAATATAAGAATGGTGAAAGAGGTGATCTCAAAGAAACCTGGGAAGACTTGCATGTAGTGTATAGTTAAGTGAGCAGAACCAGGTGAACAAATTATATAAAAATATTGTAAAGACTTATCTCTGAAAGACTTTAAGGAATTTGATCAATACAATGAGCAGTTATGATGCCAGAGATCTAGTGTTTTAGAATACTATCTGCCTCCTAACGGAGAGGTAATGGATTCATGGTACAGAACGAGACCTATTTTTTTTGGCCATGACCAAAAAATTGACTATTTTGCTTCACTATGCATCTTTGTAATAAAGATTTTAGCTTTCTCTTTTTTTCCAGTTGAGGTGTAGGTTAAAGAAGAGGAGGGATGGAGAAAAAATATTTTTTGCAATTGAAAAAAAGTTGAATAAAACAAAAAATGAATAAAAATAAAAATGTGATCATCTGAAAAATAAAAAATGAAGAGATTTGGAGTACTGACCTCTGGAAGCAAATAGTGATAAATGGTGATATGAACATACTGGAATGAGGGAATGAACTGATAGATTACATATCTATCTATCTATCTATCTATCTATCTATCTATATCATATATCATATCTAGAACTAGAACTCTGAGTAGTAGGTGTACCTAGCCATGTACTGGCAAAATGAGACCAAAGTAAATTGCTGTATGTTCACATGGAAAAACCTAACAAAAAGAATTGGGAACCATAGGGGAGATCATTTAGATTAAAATCAAAAGGAAAAACACATGTAACATTATATTTGTAATAAACTATAGAACACTTGGAGAGAAGGAGAAAGCAGATACAAATTTAGGGAAAAGGGTCATAAGATGTGGTATAGTGATTGGAGATTTCGGTTATTGAGATATCTATTGAACTGTTTCTAAAGCAAGGCAGATAATTAATTATTGGCTTTCCTTAATAGTAACTTCATCCTTCCAAAAACTGAGAAGGAAAACTATTATATGCCTAATATTCAATAATAGACACTGATTATGAAGTGGAAATGGTGGTTTTATAAAAGTTACTATTTCATCTTATTATTTGTAATAGAGAAACAAGTATAGTCTGACATTTGACCTAGATTTTTTGGAACCACATTTCAAAGAATTCAGGGAGAGTGTAAGTAAAATCCCAGGGACTAAGATTCTACAAAAAAAAGATAGCTCAGGATGAATGAGCTTTCAAAAATGAAATTCTGAAGACACAAAGAGAAACAATCCCTACTGAAAGGAAAAGAGGGAGTTGTCTAGTTTCTGGGAGTTAAGCAAATATCCAAGGTTACTTTAAAGCAGTGGTTCTCAACCTGTGGGTCACAACCCCTTTGGGGGTCGAATGACCCTTTCACAGGGGTCACAGGGGTCACCTAAGACCATCGGAAAACACATTTCCAATGGTCTTAGGAACCGAGACACTGCTCCTCTGTCCGTCTCCAGGTGAGTCCGCCCACATGCATATATGCCCACATACAAGTGCTAAAGGGTAGCAGCATTAGTAAGGTTGAGAACCACCACTTTAAAGACATGTAAAATATGAAATGGAGGACAAGTAACAGAGGACAAATACAAGAGTGTGGCGTGGTTTTCTTATAGAGTATGGATCTGATATGGAAGAAAGATAATTCTGCTGGGGTCCACTCACAAGAACTATGAGTAAGGGATAGAATTTTCAGAGAAGCAATTTATGTTTGAGGTAAGAAAAAAATTTCTAGTCCTTAGCACCATTCAAAATGGAATATACAGCCTGCGTGAGGGGTAATGTCTTTCCTCTCACTAGAGGTCTTCTAGTAAAAGCTGATGACTATTTGCCAGAAAAATAAGATGACAATTCTCTATCTTGTTGAGGTTGGAATCAGTGGTCTCTGAAGGCCCTTCCAAGTCTCGGATTCTATGACTCAACATAAAATAGAAATAAGAATGTGGGAGCTGGAGTTAGAAGACCTAGGTTTCAATTCTGGCTCTGTTGTATAACTCAATTAGCCTCTTGGATCTATTTCCTTATCTGCAAAACGTGGGGTTTCTGCTAGATGAGCCCTAAGGTCCCATTCCAAGTAAATCTATGAGAATACAAGATTGTAAGTGCCAAGTAGTGATGAGATCAATCATTCATTAATAAAAAATCTCTTGCTTTCATATCCAAAATAACCAGCCAATTCAATTATAAAGCAGTGTTATCAGTGAAGCAAGCTAATACTTTCCAATTGGTATAGACACTTGTAGGAAAACATGGCACTGCTCACCAAGATAAGGCACAGAGTAACACCTCCCAAAAGGCCGATAGTTCGGAGAAGGGATTTAAATTAGTCTAAAAAAAAAAGACATGATTTCCAATCCTAAGTAAACAAGTCTTACGTAAGTTTAAATACAAAATATTTTGCAGTTCCTCATAAGACTTAGATGTATTTCTAGTTTGTTTAAAAATCTTTGAAAGAAAAAAGAAAGCAAAAAATGAAATAAAATCTTTGAAAGAAAGGATTCCAGGGCAACTATAGTTTTACTTTGTGTTTCAGGCATTTCCACTGATAAGGACTAGTGACAGTTCATTGCAGTGTGTGTCTTCAGAAAGTGAGACCAAACAATATCTCACAGGCTTACTGGATGGGTGATACTGAAGAAATTGCTTAACCTCTCTCTGCTTTGGTTTTCTCAGCTACAAAGTGACAAGGACTAGATGCAGTGTCCTATAAAGTCCCTTACAGCTCTCTCTATATGATCCTAATATCCCTTTTGATGCAGGTATGTCAAGCTTTTTATTGTTGATTAGACAACAAAAAAATGATCTAGGAAATGAGAGAGAGGAGGGAAAAATGATGGAAAATCTGACCTGAAAAGATAATCAGCCTAGAAATCTAGAAAGCAAATGGCCCAAGAGGGGGATTAAGCTTGCAGCTAAGTCTCTCTTTAATTTTATTAATCAGACATTTATCAGCACAAGGTACTTTGCAGTTGCTGAAAAACTAAAGCTCATGAGTAGAGCTCGACACATCTTATTATGCTAACTCTCACTGGGGAACCTTTCAAGTTGAATTTCCTGAAATTTAAATTCAACAAACATTTACTGAGTACCCACTATATTCAAAGAACTGTGGTAGGTGCTAAGGGAGATACAAACAGAAATAAGTTAAGAGTCTCTGCCTTGGAGAAGGTAATAGTCTATTAGGAGAGAAAAAAAATGCATACCCATCCTTTAACTGTAATTTTTAAAGAAATATTCCAATGTGATCTCAACCTGTCTACAACTTAATAGAAAAGTTTAGGGAGCTGCTTGAAGCTCAGAAGGGTTAGTGAATTGCCTGGATCACTAAGGCTTGTAAGTGTCAGAGGCTGGGTTTGAATCTAGGTCCTACACTCTCTATCTACTATGTCATGCTCTCTCTCCAAACACTGGACACAAATTATTATAATATAATGTACAAACTACCATCAGTGGTAAAACATGAGAAAATTCTACTAGATAGTCCCTGCCTACCTTTTAGTCCTAAATCTATCATCTTAATCCTGTGATTAAGATTAATGATTAATGCTAAGTGGTATAAGTACACTGAAAAAATTATGGGAGTTCAGAGAAAGAACAGATCATCAGACAAGAGAAGGCTGTTATGTTGCTACTTAAAGAATACTAGATCTCAGTAGGCAGGAGCGTGACATTTCAAAGTTTGTTATGAGCCAAAGCCTAGAGGCAGTAAAGCTATGGTGTTTGGGGTGGAGGGTGTGGTTCTCTTGACCAATGGCAAGCGGTCAATTGCAACTGACTTCTCATGTACTATAAACAAGTCAAGTCAACAAATGTTTATTAACTGCTTATCACCAAGAACCCTGGTACACTGTCCTAAGTAATGGAGATAAGAATATAGGGAAAAAGGAAAATAAAAGAGCTCCTTCCCTCAAGAAGTTTACATTATTTTTTCCTGTATTTATTTATTTATTCTTAGTTTTTAACATTCATTTCCCCAAGACTCTGAGTGCCAAATTTTCTCCCCATTTCTCCCCTATCCCGACCCCAAGATGGCAAACATACTGATGACCCCTTCCCCCAGTCTGCCTTCTCTTCTATCCCTCTCTTACTTCCTTACCCCTTACTTTCTTATAGGGCAGGATAGATTTCTATACCCCATTGCCTGTATATCTTATTTCCTGGTAGCATGTAAAAACATTTTTTTAATATTTGTTTTTGAAACTTTGAATTCCAGATTCTCTCCCTTCTTTCCTCTTCACCCACCCCCATTGAGAAGACAAGGATTCAATATAAGTTATACATATCTAGTTATGCAAAATATTTCCATAGTCAAATTCTGAAAGACTAACTATATTTCCCTCCATCCTATCCCACCACCCATTGACCCTATTTTCTCCTTTGACTCCATCCCTTTTTAAAAGTGTTTGCTCCTGACTACTCCCTTCCCCAATCTGCCATCCCTTCTATCATCTCCCCTTCTTATTCCCTTCCCCACTACTTTCAAGAAGTTTACATTCTAAATAGGTGAAGACACCATATAAGGGAGCAGAAAAGTGTGAGTGCAAAGGGGCCACATGATGGCAAAATCCAGAGAGTCAGAAGCAAAACTGGGAGGAGATTGAAGGATGAGTATGGTGGGCTCAGGCAGTTCCTCAAAGTGGAAGTTCCAGGAAGAACTCACCAATTAGAAGGGGTGTTGCAGTGACAGAGGGATTTTTCAAAGTGAAATGGCTTCAGAGGAGGAGCCATCTTCTAGAATGAGTAGGGAGGGAAAGGGAATAATTATTTATAATTATACTATATAATGTATGTAATCTGCCATATAACATGCTAAGTGCTTTACAAACATCATCACATATGAGAGATATACTGGGGCACAGTGGAGGAGTTCAGATAATTTGAATGGAGTCAGGAGAGGAGTGGAATGAGCATGGCTGACCTGGGTACTTCCTCAAAATGGTGGTTCTAAGCAAGTAATGAAGAAGTAAAATTCTGGATGTGAGGATGGGGGTGGAACTTCATATCAAGTGGCACTGTCCAAATGAGCTGTCTTCACAGAGAATGAGTTCTCCATCACTGGAAAACTTCAAGCTAAGTCTGGATGTCAACAGTGTTGGAGAAGAAATTGCTTCTTGGTTATACCTTGGATGGATAACCACTAATATCTTTCCGACTCTGATATTCTTTGATTTCTGTCAGGCTAGGTAATCTAACCTTTCCCCTCTACCCACCCAACACCCACCCTCAAACCACCCTATTATAAAATAACAGCAGAGCATGCAGAGATTCTTATCTCTTTTACCAGCAGCATGAACTGGAGCTTGAGCTCTGAAATAAAGTATTTCCCTCATCTCATTTCTTTATCTCTGTCTCTATCTCTTTTTCTATCTCTATCCATACACACTTGTGACATAACCAAGCAGAAAATGAAAAATAGTTGGTTATTTGAAAGACAGTCAGAGCAAAGAAAGTAACAGATACCAGGCACTGTTTGATCTCATCCTCTGGGTGATTTGCCACAACAAGGCAGTAGGATAGAACAGAGGACAACTGATAACCCAAATAGTCTAAACTACTGTAATTTTTTCAGAAATTTTGCAGAGTCTTAATTACCCTCTGACTATCCTAGGCCATGTTATTCTCTTCTCCCTTTTTTTTGCCTATGTTGATTCTTCAAACCTGAATTAACAGCCCTGGCATTCTCCTAGGAGGCAATTCTTGATCCCCCGAGGCTCCTGTTATCCTTATTTATAACATTAATGATAACTGTAACCACCACCTGGGTAGTGCTAAAAAGGGCATTATCTTAGAAAAGTGAAATTCATTGCTATTTTTCTCTTTTTTTTTTTGCATACTGTTATGCATGACAATCTTAATGGGGTGCTTCCTACCAACTGGTTCACAAAATTCTTGTCATTTTTTTACAAGATTAAATAAAACCAGTCAGCAGAGTGTGTAAAGCATAAATTACAGATGGCAGTGGGGCAAAGACGTTGTGTGGTGAATAAATTAAAGTCTTCAATTATAAGACCAGTAATGGAAGCAAGGGGAAGGAAAGATGAGCCAGCAGGAGAAAAATGTTTGCAGGTGACATCTGAAATTAGATGAATACATGAGACACCAAGACCCACACATGCAGAAATTTCTGTAAAATAGAGAGTTATCTCCACTACGGGAGAGAATTGTTGTTTGTTGATTAGTTTTTCAAATGAATATTATAAAGAAATACATGTTGTGGTTTTTTTTTCCTTCTTTCATTGGACCCTGAGATCGTAAAGAGGATATTTTTGTTCTTTTTGTTATTATGTGACTTTAAAAAAAACTGCTTTGGATTTTGGCATAAACCTGAAAAGTTCTGAAAAGTTATACATCTGTCAGTGCCTTCTAGAAAAATACTCTGCTCTCCCCCCCACACCCCACAGTTGGCAGGTAGGATGGTGGCAGGCCCAGATAGCCCAAGGTGATGAAGAATAGAGAAGGAATAGAAGGGAATGGGATGAATCACTGCCAGTGCTATGGGAGCATTACTGCGTACTCATTACAGAGATGGAGGATGGGAGTGAAAAATGGTGGAGAGTGGGGTAATTCTGAGCATGGGGCTACCAGCCATCATGCTTTTAGTTGGGGAGGGGAAAACCTTGTTTATAGAGTTAACAGGTTGTACCCATTTCCTCATTAAAAATGTATAAAGAGTCTCCATGATATGGTTTAATTAAAGTCTTCTATTAGCTTAACATTAACCCTGAATTAAATTGGAATTCTCAAAGATTTACTTTCTTCGCTAATGGGAGAGTGAATGAGGAGGGAATGGATTTGGCCTTTTTCGAGTCCCTGTTCCTCTAAATTTTAATGGAAGTAGGTTGAACATAAGGTCTATGCTTATAGAAACTATGTCTAGAACTTCTAATGCCACAGGAACAAGTGATAGAAGGTTGTTTTTTTTTTCATCATGGGCAGCAGTGGACTGCACAAAGCATAGATCACTATCCTAGGGTCTATCCTTATCTATTTGACCTTGACTAAACCCTGTCTTCCTCCTGTTTTCTTCACATGAGCTTTACTTTGAAGGGATGGGATTCTATGATAGCTTTAACTTTGACAAGCACTGTAGATGGACAGTGAAATGAATCCTACTTATTATTGTAGAAGTAGGTGGTATTGGGCCACAGTTAGTAAAATGCAATTCTGTTAATATTCCTAAACTATTCATTACAACAAAAGTCCAGCTCTTTATCTCTGATATTCTCCCTGTGATGCTATGTCATCATGAATCATAAAACATCACAAAATCATGAAATAATTAAAATTGCAAGTAAGTCAAGTCAATGGATGATAAAAAAATGCTATCTATTACAGGAAACTTCTGGATTTAAGCTATATTCAGACCTCCTCTACCACCCTGAGTCCTCACCATGTCCCAACTCTTCATTCTAAAACTTCACTCCAACCCTGCCATTCGTGCGTTGGAAGTAGCCTCCATCCCTGTAGCATCTCCCTCTGAATGGTCCTTCCAGAACCATTTAAGGAGGGTGCCCAGGTCAGCCATGTTTCTTTACTCTCCAGTCAATCAATCAATAAGCATTTATTAAGAACGTAGTACGTGTCAGTCCCTGTGCTAAACTGTGTACTTCTTCTACCATTCCTCCCCTCCCTCCCATTGGTTACTACCCCTTAAAGTTTCTCTTATATGTTCTATCTTCTCCTACTAGGATATATGCTTCCCAAGGGCAGGAACTGTCTTCTACTTGTGTTTATATTTCCAGCACTTAACACAGTGCTTGGCACACAGTAAGCTTAAGAGCTTACTAGTTAGCTCATTGACTAACTACAGACAATCAAAGAGGGAATTTGTTTTGCTTGACAATGTATATTTGTTACAAGAAATTTGTGTTTCTTTTTTTTACCCAATGGGGTATGATGCAGAAAAATAAATGTTAATTTTTTTTAATAAAAAGGGCACTCTGGTCCTACAGATAGCACAGTTCCAGATGTGGTCACTGTATTATTAATGTTATTTAATTGTTACTTTGTTTCACGAAGTAGGAGTAATCTATAAATGTTTAAAATGTAAAAACAAAACATAAGTGAAATGTTTTTAAAGGAAAAAAAGTCAATAATCGATATGTGGTTGTAATTGAGTCTACCAGGAGAGGGGGAGAGACTTTGGATAAACCATTGACTGTATTCTCCACTACTGTTAGTGAAGCTGCCTGCCCTTCAAGTTTGTTGAGGGCTAGCACTCTTGGTATCTTCTAGGCCCTGGGGATACCTGGAAGCTAAACTCCACATGATACAGGTATGATGTCACACAATAAAGAACAAGAGGAATTTAATGGGAACCACCAGGCACATGGACCATAGGAGAGATTATCAGTTTAAAAATGACAATTTGAAACTAGCGTAGGTTGTAATCTATCAAATATGTGAATACCATGTAAAAAGTTCTATTTCAGTACAAACAGATAAATCCATACTTCACAAAACTGTTGCTATATCATGATGATGGAAACCTCAGCAACAATCCCTGAAAATGACACATTTATTCCTGAAAGGAAGATGGCAATAGCTAGCTAACGTAGGCCCAGGAAGGCCACCCCTGACCCAAGGCCAGGTGAATTTCCCAATTCCTAAAAGAAAGAAGTAAAGAGAAAAGGAAGATTTTTGGTTCTTCTTTTGCCTTCTGAAAGAGTAACCTTCTGTGATGCACCTCCACCCCAAAAAATGGTTGAAAAGACACTCTGCTGCCTATTACTCCAACTTTCAGAAAAGAAGTGACAGACACTGACAGAGAAAGAGACCCAAAGACGGAGGCAGAGAGAGAGATGGAAATAGAGAAAGAGACAGAGACAGACAGAGACAGAGGTGGGGTGGAAGAATGAGGGGGAAGACAGAGACAGAGAAGTTGTGATGGTTGTCCTTCATTCTCAAAGAGGACCATGACATCAGGAAGATGATGACATGACTTGAGATTGAATAGGATTTGAGTAAGGGAGGGCTGTGCAAAGGCACCAGCCTCACTTTCTCCTCAGAGTCATTTGGGTCCAATGGCAAGATACAGATCAGGGTGCCTGGAGATTGCCCAGGATGCAATGGAAGATCTTGTCCTTTTTTAACCTAAAGTCTTTTTGAGTTCTCATTTTGAGTGAGGCAATGCCTATTCAATCAATAGGCCTCTTTAAGAAGTGAGTCAAGAAATGGTCCCTTTAATCAAAAACAAACAGAAAACATCAAACTGGGAGAGGAAGGATTGCTGGCCAAAGGGGAAACAATTACTATTTACAATCACTCTGAGCCAGGAGCACATAAACATAATCTTTAAGTCGTGCTAGGGCAGGGACTTAGAGAAAGCAAGAGATAGAGACAGAGGGAGGCAGAGACAGACAGACTGAGACAGAAACAGAAAAAGAACCCTCTTCTTCCCCAACCTGCGGAAAAGAGAACAGAGAACAAGGCTTTGCACCTATGCTCAGCAAGAGGAGAAAAACCAGTGAAAGCCGAACAGACTAACAACCTTGTGCTTGTCTTGCTTTGTTCCATTTAAGTGCTTTTAGGGCTTTTACAGGAATTCTTAAAGGAGGAAGAGAAAAAACAAAGATTTAAAAAGCACAAAATAAAAACAGACACAGATAGTTCAATTAAAGGAGTGACCATAAAGAAAAAAAAAGGGAAAAAAATGTGGAAAATGAGTCAGACATTCTAGATTTCATCCTTAGCCCCTTCTGAAGGAATTATGTCTCAGATGTCAATGTGATGGATGATGACAAACTTTCGCAGTTCATAGTGGATCTTCTTTTTTATTATATTTTTTAGTATTTTATTTTTCCCCAGTTACATGTAAAAACAAATTTTAACATCCATTTTTAAAACTTGAGTTTCAAATTCTTTCCCTTCTTCCCTCCCCATACCTTCTCATTTAGAAAGCAAGTAATTCAATACATGTTATACATATGTATAACATGTAAACATTTCCATAGTAGTCATCTTGTGAAAGAAAACATAGACCAAAAAAACCCCAAGAAAAATTTAAAAAAGCAAAAAAAAAGGATGTTTTAATCTGTATTCAGACACCATCAGTTCTTTTTCTGGGGATGGACAGATAGCATTTTTTATTCTAAGTCCTTCAGATCTGACTTAGATCATTGTTTTGCTGAGAATAGCTGTCATTCACAACTGATCATCTTACAATATTGCTGTTACTTTGTACACAGTATATTTCACTTTGCATCAGGTCATGTAAGTCTGTCCAGGTTTTCCTGAGAGCATCCTGCTCTTCATTTCTTATAGCACAATAATTATCCATCACAATCATATATATACAATTTGTTCAACCATTCCCCAATTGATGGGCATTCCCTTAATTTCCAATTGTCTGCTACCAGAAAAGAGCTGCCATAAATATTTTTGTACATAGAAGTACCTTTTTTAAACCTCTTTGAGGCTACAGACTTAGTAGTGGTATGTCTGGGTGAAAAGGTGCGTATGGTTTTATAGACTTTTGGGCATAGTTCCAAATTGCTCTACAAAATGGTTAAATCAACTCACAACTCCACCAACAGTGCATTCATGTCTCATTTTTCCTGCATCCCCTCCAACACTTTTCACCTTCCTTTCCTGTCCTATTAGTCAATCTAACAGGTATGAGGTAGTATATCAGAATTGTTTCAATTTGCCTTTCTCCTATCAATAGTGAGTTAGAATATTTTTTTCCATATGGTTATAGAAAGCTTTGATTACTTCATTTAAAAACTGCTCACATCTTTTGATCATTTATAATTTAGGGAATGGTTCTTATTAAATTTGACTTAGTGCTCTATGCTTGAGAAATGAGCCCTTTCTCAGAGAAATTTGCTTCAATTTTTTTTCACAGTTACTATTGCTAAGTGTATTTTCCTCCATCCTATTCCCCCCACTCCATTTATTCTATTCTCTCTCCCCTTTCACTGTGTCCCTGCCCAAAAGCGTTATGCATCTGAATACCTTCTCACCCAATTTGCCCTCCTTTCTATCTTCTCCACTTATTCCCTTCCCCTCCTACTTTCCTGTAGGGTAAGATAGATTTCTATATCCAATTGCATGTGTATGCTATTGGATCTTTGAGCCAATTCTGATGATAGTAAGGTACATTCACTCCCCTTCACCTCTCCCTTCTTCCCCTCCACTATGAAAGCTTTTTCTTGACTCTTTTATGTGAGATAATTTATTCCATTATACACACCCACACCCCCCCCCCCACACACACACTCCTTCTAATTGCCCTAACAATGAGAACATCCTTATGAGTTACAAGTATCATTTTCCCAAGTAGGAATGTAAAAAAGTTTAACCTTATTAAGTACCTTGTGATTTCCTTTTCTTGTTTATCTTTTTATGCTTCTCTTGAGTCTTATGTCTGAGAGTCAAATTTTATATTCAACTCTGATCTTTTCATCAAGAATGCTTGAAAATCCTCTATTTCATTGAATATCCATTTTTCTCCCTGAAAGATTATAATCAGTCTTGCTGGCTAGGTGATTCTTGGTTGTAATCCTAGCTCCTTTGCCCTCTGAAATATCATATTTCAAGTTCTCCAAAACTTTAACACAGAAGCTGCTAAATCTTATATTATCCTGACTATGGCTCCATGATACTTGAATTGTTTCTTCCTAAGTGCTTGCAATATTTTCTCCTTGACCTGGAATTCTGGAACTTGGTTATAATATTCCTGGAAGTTTTCATTTTGGTATCTCTCTTTTTTTTTTGGAGGGCAATTGGTGTTAAGTGACTTGCCCAAGGTCACACAGCTAGTTTTTGTATTAAGTATTGGAGGCCGGATTTGAACTCAGATACTCTTGACTCCAGGGCTGGTGTTCTATTCCCTGTGCCACCTAGCTACCCCATTGGTATCCCTTTCAATAGGGGACTGGTGGATTCTTTCAATTCCTATTTTATCCTCTAGTTCTAGATTATCAGTGAAGTTTTCCTTGATAATTCTTTGAAAGATGATGTCTAGGCTCTTTTTTTGATCATGGCTTTCAGGTAGGCCAATAATTTTTAAATGATCTCTCCTGGATCTATTTTCCAGGTGAGCTGTTTTGCCAATGAGATATTTCACATTATCTTTTGTTTTCTCATTCTTTTTGTTTTATTGCTTCTTGATTTCTCATAAAGTCATTAGCTTCCATTTGATCAATTCTAATTGTTAAGGAGTTATGTTCTTCAGTGAGCTTGTTTGTGTGCCTCCTTTTTCATTCGTCTAATTCTGCTTTTTAAGTTTTTTTTTTCCTTCAGTGAATTTTTGCACCTCTTTTTCCATTTGGCCTAGTCTATTTTTAAGGTATTATTTTCTTTTTCTTTCTTTTTTTTTATAAATTTTATTATAGTTTGCATCATTCATTTCCACAAGATTTTGAGTTACATATTTTCTCCCCATCCCTCCCCC
>CM053581.1:447773214-447824734 GCA_028627135.1 Pseudochirops cupreus
GGGGGAGGGGGGACACACTGGGATGGCTGTTTTGGGCTGGTGGGTAGGGGAAAGAAGGGGAGAAAATATGTAACTCAAAATCTTGTGGAAATGAATGATGCAAACTAAAATAAAATTTTAAAAAAAAAAAGAAAAAGACTCTCCAGCTTTATCTTACCTCAGTCCCTAGCCGCTGTAGTATTACCCTTTCTCCTACCCCTATTTTGTCTTCCCTCTCCAACCATAGCTCCAGAGAGCGACTCCTGCCCCTTAGCCCAAGTCACATGGTGTACTTCAGCCCTTGGCAGACACAGTAGAACACAGGGAAAGTGGCATGCAGCTTCTGAACTTTTTTCAACCATCATCATGTCTCATTTAGTCTAGTCTCTTGTTAGCTGTTGACCCTTCTTAGGATAGGTGAAAGGGACATTGTGTTCAGCATCTGGGACATCAGTCCAGAGAATATATCTTTGCAATCCCTGCCTTTCAATCACTGTCTAAAGCAAGTTACCACAAGAGCTATTTAAATATTGACATTTTACTGTAAAATGTATATTTTTTTTAAATCCACAGAGAAAAGTTATTTGGTTTAAGGATGCTCCAGCTCTTTCCCTGCTACTCTTTCTTCAAATCACCCTTTTGTCTCTCTCTACTTTAAAATTCAGCTTACAAATGGCGTATAACAATAAAATTAAGTGGAGCCAATAACAAAAGCTTCATGCTAGAAATGGAAACTCACTGCCTAGATATTTTGGGAACTATTCAAGATTCATTTTCAGAGTACCACTATGTACCAAAAAATAAAATAAAATAAAATAAAATAAAATAAAATAAAATAAAATAAAATAAAATAAAAGAGTCAGAGCTTTCCTCTCTTTTCAGGGAAAGTATGCTATTGTACTCCTTTTAAACCATCATTTAGGTTTTACAGGCAGGATGTTCTCTGTTCTTGGCTGTTGACTGGTTTTTTTTGTTTTTTTTTTTCAGGCTTTGACAGAGATAATTTAAATAATGATCTGTTTGGGAGAATTAATTCACCAGCCTCCAGCATGATCCATATCCAAGCCTGCCTGAGATTTGCAATGGGCGATACAAGTGCATTTCCGGATGGGAATACATTTCTCTCAATGGGTTTCGTTCTCCTTTTTTTTTTTTTTCCTTCATGTGAGCTCATGAAACTTTCCTTTTCTAAAGCAAATGAAACTGGATACAGTGAAGCTGTCTGGAAACAGAGAGAGGAAGATTCTTCCCCAGAAAGCCTCTTCCTTGAAATCCCATCATTCCTTCTATTCCTCGATTATTTCTGGGGCCTGAACAGCCTGCTGAATTTTCATAACAATTCACGGCTTTCAGTGTCGTTTCTCTATTCCAAGTGGGTTTGTTAAGCCTAGATGTATATCAGCTTGCAAAGAGTTCTCAAGAATCCATGCATAAAATTTCTTTAAGTTTTTTTTAAGCCTGTTTAAATTCCCTGCTGTCACATAGCCATCCTTTATGTTTCCCCCTGACTGCCTTTTTGCAGCAAATTAATATGTGAGCAGCATAGGTTTTTCTGCAGCATGACTCTTAAACTTATAAACATTTGACATCCTTGCATCCCAGGCAAGGAACTACAATCTAGGGAACACATTCACCCTCTTTGAAGCAGATGTAACTATTGCCTCCATTCGATCTGTGTTGTTTAATACAAATATCTAAAGCTTATTCCTTCCAGAGGACTGAAACCCTTTGAAGATATTTAAGTGGAGAACTAATGGTGCCCTCCCCAAAGCTCCCCAAGCCCGTGTCCTAATAATAACAATGTCACTGGCTCCAGAAAAGGGTAAGAAAATTGTAAGAAAATTTTTTGCAAAGGTGATGGACAATATAGGTGGAACATTGAATATGCTGTGATATTGTTGATTCATTGGCTAGTTTTGTTTAACTATCTTTCTCCCTTCTTTTAAAAAGTTTGTTTTTGGTTGTTTTGTTTTGTTTTGTTTTTTGGTACCCAACCATTCTGAAGAGCAATTTGGAAATATGCCTGAAAGGATACAAAACCATGCATATCCTTTGATCCAGCAATACCACTACTAGGTCTGTATCCCAGAGAAATTTTTTTTAAAGGAAAATTACCTATATGTACAAAAAATATTTACAGCGCTCCTTTTTGTGGTGACAAAGAATTAGAAATCGAGGGGATGCCCACCAATTGGGGAATGGCTCAACAAACTATGCTATATGATTATGATGGAATACTATTACACTGTAAGAAATGACAAGAAGGATGGTTCAGAAAAACTGGAAAGACTTATATGAACTGATGCAAAGTGAAGTGAGCAGAACCAGGAGAACAGTGTACACTGGAGATCATTTAGAATTAGCTATTCTCAGCAACATAATGATCTAAGACAATTCTAAAGAATTTATAATGAAAAATGTTATCTACCTCCAGAGAAAGAACTGATGAAGTCTGAATACAGACATAAGGATACTTTTTAAAACTTTCTTTACTTTTCTTGTGGTTTTTTAACATATTTTCTTTCACAATATGACTTATATGGAATTATGTTTTGCATGACTGTACATGTGTAATCTATATCAAATTACTTGCCATCTCTGGGTTGTTATTGTTTGTCCTTCATACCTGAAGAGGACCATGACACGTCAGGAAGGTGATGTCATGACTTGCAAGTGAATTGGATTACAGTGAGGGAGGGCTGTGCAAAGTAATCAGTCACACTTTCTCCCCTAAAGTCATCTGGGTCCAGTGGCAAGATATAGAACAGGATGACTGGAGATGGCCCCTGTCATCTCTGGTAGTAACAAGGTAAGAGAGGAAGGGGATAATTTGGAACTTAAAATTTTTAAAAATGAATGATAAAATTGCTTTTCATGTAATTTAAAAAAATAAAAAATAAGTTTTGGTTACAAAGGATGTCATCTAGGGAGGGGGGAGGAAGGGTTATAAATGAAGATGATATTAAAACAAACAATAATAATCTTTACAAAACAACCAATACTTTACATCTATGTAGCAATTTATTCTTTTCTAAACACTTCTCACACTCATTATCTCACAGAATCCTAACCATCCATCTCCCTGTGAGGTCTAGGACTAGAAGCCTGGCCTCACAGACTTCAGATCAAGTAGTCTTTATTTCCTTTACATAGAACTACAAGATTTGCAAACAATCTTATGGATATTAGCTAGTGTGATCCCCAAATCAACCCTGGGAGGCACATAGTGATAGTTATCCTTCCTTCTCAAAGAGGACCAAAATGACATCACCATGTTAGAGTCAAGTTATAATATGTCCAGTTGTGGCTAATCAAACCAATATGAGCTCAGAATGCTCTGCCACAGTTGGGGCACGAATAGTCCATATGAACATTTAGGGTGGAGATGCCTCTAAATTTGCACATCTCATGTTTCTTTTGAGCTACTGCAATTCTGCTTTGCTCATAGAGTACAATGCGTTTTTTGATGCAGGCACACCACGCTGGAAGGTCCTTTGCCAGCATTTCTCTGTCATGCAATCTGAAAGCTGAAAGGTAAATACTATTATGATCACCCCCATTTTACAAATGAGGAAACCAAGACTGAGAAAGATGAAGTGGCTTGTCCACTGTCATACAACTTACAAAAGTCTGAGGTAAGAATTAGAACTTAGGTTTTCCTGATTACAAGTCCAGAACTCAATCCATGACATTGCTTGGGCCCTGGCCATGGATGAGTTGAGAATAGTTTTATGTCAAGGGAGGTGGGCACAAAGCCAGAACAGTTACCTTCTGCATTGTAATCCTTGATTCTATTCATTCATTTACCATCTCCATGGGGAGAATCCCTCTTAGAACCATCAATGGTCCCTGTTGGTAGGATGAGGATATAATCTCCACAATCTATGCCAAACAGGACAGGGATAACTGAAATTCAGAGATATCTAGAGGCCTCACTTTAAACAGTGATTTGAACTTTTCACCAGTTTTACCATTTTTTTTTTGTTTCATCCAATTTTGAATTTCTCCTCTTCTTTTCCTCCAATTCAACAGTGAAGTAGGTTATAAGTAAGGACATGGTAAAAAAAAAATAAAACAAAACCAGACAGAAGAAAAAGGTAGAAAAAGAAAGGCTAGATCATTCTTCCACCGGGGAATCCAGACCTGAATTAAGAAGTGGTTTCTTTATATGCTTTTACCTGTGTTAGCCTTTGGAGCTGGCTTCCCTTCCTCCAGAAAAAATAAAAGCAGTTCCCTAGTGGCCCATGGAGCACGTGACTCAACAACATCCATGCTTCTGTTTAAAACTCAAGGGTATAACCACCTTTTCCACCTGAGTTGTTAGCTTTTAAAAATACTTTAAAACCAATCAGACACTAAATTGCATCTGAAGAGCTATTTCAATTATATTATGGAGGCAGCTCCTCAGCAACTGAAGTATTTAAGAGCAACAAAAATTAATGTGCATTTTAATACTGATTTTCTGGGCATAATGCACTTTGTAATTCATTTAAATGTATTCTGGGAAGTTTTATTCTGTCTTAAGGCACAGCAGCAGTTCTTGACTCATCATAAAAATACTCCCTTTTTAAAAGTTTTCTTTTTGAAGAGTATTTAAAACTTAAAAAAAAATGAACTGAAGGGGAAAAAAAACTGTAATTGACTGGAGTCAGAATATAAATTTGTCCTCTCTTCTGAATAACATAACTCAAAAGCACTCATGTGGAGTGATCTTTCCCCCTCAAGGAGACAACCCTTGGCGTAGATCATGCCAAATAAAAATTCCATCTGAAATTGCCTTTTTTTCTTTTGTCCCCCTACTGCCAATATTACCATTATGCATTCTCTCTAGTAGCACCAGTGTTTATCTGAAGTTACTGACTTGACAGATAAATCCAGTAGAATTAGTGCCTCCATGGATGGTCTGTTTTAAAACCGAGTTAATCAAACATAAACTTTTTGCCCCAGAGCGATCGCGAGCAGTACATATGTAGAAAGCACAAAGGACCCTGAGTGGAGGAAGAAGACAGCTGCATCTGCTCGGCAGTTGCCAAAGCACCAAGGTTAAATGTGGGTGAGGGAAAAAGGAAAAGGGGTGGGGAGACAGGAGAAGGAAAGGGAAATGTTTCCAGTGGTAGGGAGATTTAGCCAAACCTTAGCCACCCCACCTTAGCTTCCAACCGGAAACTGGGGGAAGAGGAGCTTAGAACTGGGCAGCCATAGAATGGCCCGGTTGGAAAGGAGCTTAAGAGACCACCCGCCCCAAGCACCTCATTTTGCAGGTGACTGCACTTGAAGCCTCAAAATTGGGGAACCAAGGCTAGAACCCCTGACTTCCTGACACCCCATTCAGTTCTCTATGGCCTAGGGCCCCCTCTCCAGTCTAAGCTCAGGTAATTAGAAAGTGGCTAATCCAGGACTAGAAGCCAAGTCTTCCTCCTGCTGAGGAAGCAGATCTTCCACTGCACCCACAAAATATTAGTCCGATTCCCTTCTGTGCCACAATCACTTAACACAAGTTGTGTTTTGTTTTGTTTTTTGATGGGGGTGCTTTTTGGAATTAACGGATGTCTCCTACATTTGGGTGAAAATGCTCTCTGGAAATTAGCTCACTGGGATCATTTCTGGGCTTAACATTGTTTAAAATTTTTGATCAGTTACTTTGATTAGAATTAGATGTGCAAAGGGTGTATTGTATTTGAAAGCATGTGAGCTCCTTGAGGTCAAGGATTGTTTCATATTTGCCTTAGCATCCCCAGTACCTAGAACAGGGTAAAATAGAGACTGGGATGAGGACTAAGTTTATGACTTTATTACTATAATGAACTCCCAGAAAAGGAAATGTTTCTTCTAAAGCAGGTCTGGCACTTCCTCTGCAATTTTACTCTTAGAGCGCTGTCTAAATCACTGAGAAATTAAGTGATTTTCTAAGGTCACACAGAGGTAAGACTTAAACCCTATTTGGCTTCCAGGCCAGAATTCTGTCTGCTATATTAATGCTGTCTGTCTGGTACATAGTAGGTACTTATTAATTTTTTTTCAATGAATTGATTTGAAGTCAGAGGACATTGATTCAACTTCCAAATGCTACTTACTAGTTCTGTGCCCTTTAGCAAGTCAGATAATCTCTTTGGGACTCAGCTTTCCCATTTGTAAAATGAGATCATTGAACCATAAGACTTCTAAGGACCTGTCCAGTTCTAAACCTCATGGCTGGTCTTATCATCCTTAGAACTGCCTGATCTACTCAATCTCCACTCATACCTTCCCTTTATTCAGGGCAACACTCTCCTCATAGTTTGCCCCCCTAGAAACTGAGCCCAAAAAGATACACTCTCCCTTAGAATAGTGTCTGTAGGACTTCCTTCCGGAAGTCTACCCTTTCCTGGTTCTCTATCTCTCAATTTCATTAGTTTCTAGGTAGTGAGGTATTAATGAACCAGATATAGTACTCTTTACTATATATTAATATACATATGCATATACACATACATGTATGCTGCTGTAAATGTATAACATATAAACATACATGTGTATTGTGCTAACATATATGTGTATGTGTACATACATACACACAAATACACACATATATATTTAAGGCCATATTAGACCTTAGCAATATACATCTGGAGTTTAGTTGAACCAAAAATCTTAGGAGAAAATAAGCAGTTATGATTACTCTAACAACAAACTCAGCTGTGATCACTCACCCTGCTCCATTTGGAAGAGACCCAGAACTTAAGAGTTCCAAATAAATCCTCCTGGGCTAATTCACAGAGCCCCTTAGATCCTAGCTTTACTGAGCAATGGGTAAACTCCTTTGCCTCCTTACAAGGTTACCCAAAACTGTACAGTTTGTAAAACAAAACCATTACACCATCCTCCAGCCTACTGCTCTCTGGTCCCAAAAGGATACCCTTCTTCCCTAGAAAACCATGGTCTGTAGTCATGACCCAGTCCCAGGTACACACTGGCCATTATACCTCACTTTCTAGTCTCTAAAGAGAGGCTTTCCACAAGGAGGCTATTGATTCTGGCTTTGAGCTGTATACAGTGGATGCTTTGATTTAAATACCCTCTTATATTCCTGACAAAACCAAGGAACAGAGAGAGCTATTTATAAGTGTTCTGGTGGCAATTTCACCAGAAAGGAGGTGAGGCTGGTTTTTGATTTACGCCTTTCCAGCCAGCTGTCCCCCATCATCTTGCACATGCTGGCATGGCATTTCCCTCCAGCCAATTTAATTCTAAAAAGTTTTGTTTCTTTCACGCCTAGATGAAAAGTATGTCTTAACTTAAATCATTCCTCCTCCCCCCCCCAAATGGAAGCTTCAGGGGGGCTGTTTAATTTTTTACTCACATGCCTTATTAAGCTTTTGAGACATATAATATAAACTTCTTTCCACAAAGGTTTTTGTGTCTTAGAATGTCAAGATTTTTTTGAACTGAAGAAGAATTAGGAGGAACTAGAACCTTGAGTATTTAGTTGCTGTTTTTTAAAGGAAATTCCCTCCATCTCTTGTCCTCCATATTTGTTAAGGGTGAGGAACATTAATATTTAGGTGATAGTGTCAGCAGATTTTTAAAGATCTAATGGCCAGTACAATACCCTTATAATTGTTTAAGCTCAGTTGGGAGCAAAGGTATTTTGCTATATCAAAAGGTCAATAATATTGTTTGTACACACAAATTGCCTCCACTAGCAAAGGCAACAACCATTCCACACCTTTGTAGACAGTTTAATGAGTTGCAGTGGCCAAAATAAAATCACCATATGGTGGCCAGGCCCTTGGTGGAGAGTCTCTCCCAACTTAACTAGGCTAGTCCTCAGACAACAGACGCACGGTACCTCACCAGACTCAAGGTCTTATTATATTGGTACAACTTGGAAGATGTTGCATTTCACCTGCATGCGTCTTAATAACTTTAGCTAACTACCCCCATTGCCATGAATGAATGAATGATTACCAAAGCATTTAATAAACATTTACCATGTGCTAAGGACTATGCCGAGTGCTGGAGATAAAAATGCAGTAGCAAAGATGGCCCCTGCTTGTGCTCTATTAAAGGAGACAACACATATAGGCAAGTTGAGATGAGAAATATACTTCTGCTAGAACACAGGTTGAGTCTAGGAGGCCTTGTTGAACTGTTCTCAGTTCAGTCATCCAAGGCTCTTTGGACATCAATATCTTTGCCCACCTACTTTACTGATACACCATAAAGGGGATGATCTCCTATGTTTGAAAATTAATTTGTGATTTGAAGAGCTATTCAAGCTGATGCTTTCATAATCCTTTATAGTTTCAAAGAGCCTTACATACATTATATAGTCTAATTCTCACAAATAAATGACATTCATACAAGATATCCCCGAAGGCAGTATAGGTTTAAGATTTGAATAGTCTAAAACTGCACTATGATTTTTGAATGCTCTATACAGTATGATAAAGTTTGCAAAGTATTAGACACACATTCTCATTTGATTCTCACAACTGCTAGAATGTAGGAACTACAGATATTACTAAACTCATTTTTAAAGTGACAAAACAATCTCAGGTTAATGAATGACCCTAATCCAAGATCTTCTGATTTCCAGGTCCTTTATTTTTTACACATATCCTCCCCCATCCTAAGGTACATCATTAGTAAGCTAGAATTTCTCCTCCACAGCAATGAGAAAAAGTTACAATAGGAGGAGAGGCCTTTCATAGGAATATAGAGAAGACTAGGTTTGGGATAAGTGAAATATCCTCCTTGTAAACACCTTCTTCACCCCTCCCCCCAGGTCATAGTCCTGTTTGCAGATATAGTATGAATTAGGTCACAGGGTTAGGGAACCTGCAGCCTCGAGGCCACATATGACCCTCTAGGTCCTCAAGTATGGCCTTTTGACTGAATCCAAATTTCACAGAACAAATCCCCTTAATAAAAGGATTTGTTCTGTAAAACTTGGACTTAGTCAAAAGGCCACACCCAAAGATCTAGAAGGCCATATGCAGCCTTGAGGTGACAGTTTCCCCACCCACGGTTAGGAGAAATGAATGGCCAGGAGAACCCACATATCACCATCCAGCTGAAATACATTGACAAATCAATGCCATACAGGCATGTTCTCTTTTCAGAAAGGGTCCAGATCATCATTTCAGTTTTAGCTCTGCAGCCACCTCATAACCAACAAGTTTCTGTGTTTCTTAGGCCTGTCCTGTTTAATCCATTATACTCTGAACTGTTCCTTGCTCAGAATTTCCAAACCTGTGGTGAATTTCCTGCTTTTGGTCTTTGGTTGAGACATGGTGAATGCTTCCGGCCTGCCCCTTTCTCCACAACTCTTGTTCTGGATTCTCCCTCCTGGGCATCATATTACTAACTGATTATCAGTTGTTAACGACTATTTTTTTTATTGCTGCCACTGATGTGTGCCAACCCTAGATAATTAGTAATTCACTTTTTGTTTTTGTTAGAGACCATCACATAACATGGACCCAACCACACTAGGAGTACTTGCTTCTCTGGCCTGTGGCTCTTCACAATTTGGAAACTCACTATATGGCATCACTCAGTGTTTTGAAATAAACTCTACTTATAAGAACATATACACCTAATCAGTAAAGGGAAGTTTTATTGGTGGCTCTTAGAAAACAAAACAGAACTTACAACAGAGTGCATTGTGAGTACACCCTCTAATAAGCAATGCTTTTCCTAAAGATCTGCGTAGAATGTTAGTCACCCATAGTCATGACTGGGCAGGGCTCCTAGCATTTGTCATCTCCCACAATTCCTAGGCTCTCTATGACATTCCATCTGTGGTTCTCCATGGCTCCCAGCAATTGACATTGCTTTGCATCGTGACTCCTTCAGCAACTTCATATAGCTCCTGGCGTATGACATGGTGGGTGACTCCCTGTCATAGCACCTCCTTTATTTCTGCATGACCACCAGCAGATTACATCTGGCATCACTCTTCAGGCACAATCCTTCTAGTTCGTGGTTTTCAACCTTCCTAATGCCGCCACCCTTTAATACTTGTATGTGGGCGTATCTGCATAAGGGCAGACTTGCCTGGAGACAGATAGAGGAGTGGTGTCTCGGTTCCTAAGACAATCGGAAATACGTGTTTTTCTGATGGTCTTAGGTGACCCCTGTGAAAGGGTCGTTCGACCCCCAAAGGAGTCACGACCCACAGGTTGAGAACCATTATTCTGGTTGAAGACATGCCTTCTCTCTCATGGGTGTTCCATCATGGGTTCTTTTAAAAGTTTTTTTTTTTCCCTGTACTACTGACCTCTGGCTTTGTAAAAATTTTCTCAAGAATCTGGAACATCACCTCACTCCATTTCCAAATAGGTCCCAGTGACCAATTCATATTCAGAATATGGTGACTATGAGCCCTCATTTCATGTTTCCCTGGAACTCTAGGCTAGATCTCTACCTGAGGAAGCAATTGCCATGCTGGTATTAGGATCTGAAGAAACACTCTGTCTTAAGCTTCTGCAATTCACCCTGCAGAAGTTGGATGGTATTATTCAGATCACCCTAGGCTATTAACCCATACCTCCCACCCACCCATGAAGTGAGAAGGAATGAATAGAGGAAGTCTTTGCACTTATTGGGCAACAGTGACCACTGGGAAAGCAGAGGAGTAAGGAAAGCAGTCATCACCAAGTACATTTCAGCACCTTCCCAATGAAAAAATTGTCAGTTCCTGCAAATTACTCCAAATGGAATGTGTAAACTTTCATATAAATGCATTCACACAATATATGTCTATGTAATAAACAACATTCATGAATAACAAATTCACATTGTCAATCTTATGTGCACTCTGTTATTTCTGTGCCTTTCCACAACTTGGTTCTTGGTGACAGTAAGCACTCACTGCCTGGGTAACATATATATTCCTCTCTAATTCCTAGCACATTTTCTGTCATTCGCTTTGGAATGTCTTTTTTTTTTTCTATATCTACTGGGGGAAATGACTGTTTAATAGCTTTCACCATATATGGCCACTTTTTCCCTAAGACCAGAAGTACAACATTACTAGGTTGAAAGGAAGGTGTTTTCTGTCTTAGCTTCACTCTTCTGCCCAGGTAAGGGTTTTCTGTTGGTTAAATGTGGCCTAATCCATTCTCTAGTGTTATAGCCAGATTCAGTCCCCTCTTACTCAGAATTTTATCCTAGGTCATCTCCAAAATGCTACACTATAAAGGTATTTTGACTTCAACTTTTGACCCTGGCCTTCACAGAGCCTAATCCATTGACTTTCCTTTATTTTAGTACTAACTTGATATTCCGACTGGTTGGTTTATAGGAACTGAAGTCCCTTCTGTGGACCCATTCTCAGGTCATTTAAAATGAAATGCTCCCTCCCTGCCCCCCATTATAGGGATTTATATCTCTTGTATATTCTTCAAATATAGATGAGGGAAAACATCGATCATCTGAAAGAGGGGCTTTCCTAGAATATTTTATATTGGTTTTGGCAAGGTCTGTCTTAGGCAAGAACCTACTGAAAGGGTATTTACAGGAGCAGTGTCAAACTCAGATAGAAATGGGGGCCATGGAGAGGAGGAAAGGGAAAAAAAATAAAGTAAAAAGTATGCAGCAGAGGACAAAGGAAAACATACAAGGAAGCAAAGAAAAGATGGACAGTTTCCAAAATAATGTGTAGTATTCATTATGTAGGTTTTCTTGAAAAGGAAATCGATTGCTTTATACTGAATCTTCTCATGTTCTGCTGTGTACATGGCAACAACTTTTTTTCTTTTCTTATTTTATATTTAAATTTAAAATAAATTTAAAAACAAACTCTATAGAAAGATTCGTACAAGTCATATACTGACCTAGAAAACCATCTATCAACATTATCTGTGTTCTTTTGTGTTTCTTTTATTTTGTTAGATATTTCCCAATTACATTTTATTTTGTTTCTGCCTACACTCAGGAGTGTTGTACACCTCATCCCACTGCTGTACAGGACTGTAAAGAACATTTGATGTTCTCATCTGCTAATTTCACTGCACATTATGGAACCCCTTAAAATCTGCTTTTGAACTTGGGGTTCCTAAACAACCTAATGTAGATGGGAAGTCTAAGCAGACTCCATTCAAAAAGTACTACTACCAGAGGCAGAGCAGAACAAAATTAGTGGCACATTAGGAACAAACAGTTCATGGCTATGAGATTGAAGGCCTCCTCTGAGTGAAGAAAAAGTGTTGAGAAACCTCAGAGCAGAATCAAGCATCTTACACCCAGGCAAGGCTGCCAATATTGTCAACAGATAGGTCTTATTGAATCAGTGGTGAATCAGGATCCTAGAATCAGTGGTTGAAAGTTGGAAGGAATCTTAGAGATCATGGAATCTGACTTCATTATTTTATAGTTTATGGAAACTGAGGTTGAGAAACTATCCCATGGACTTCAACTCAGACCTTCTTGACTTCAAAGCCAGCTCTTTTGCATGCTGCCTTTTTAGTACTCCAGTACAAACTGTTGACTAATATATTATTTCAACAGACATACTCAACCTGAAGGCAGGCCCTCATCTAATGTATTACTTACATACAACAGATTCATTTGTAACCTTTCTGTCTTGAAATTTCAGGAGGACTGCCTGGGTCAGGTGGGACACACATTTTGGGTCTTCAAAATAACCTGTGTTGGGAGTCAATAATTAAGTATTCCATGGACCTGAGGGATATATTTCTGTTTATTCCCAGGAAAGGTCAGCATGCTGTCCAGATAAGCTATGATACATTGGTCCAGCATATGCATCAAGACTTAACAAAATGTTGAGTTGTTGTAGTTGTATTAGCTATACCAAAAGATATGACCAAGTATACCTTGTGCCCATATTCAGAATGCTATCTTCCAATTGTCCTTGGCCCTGATTCTAAAAAGACTATAGACTTGCCTCAGGTCCAATTTGGTCTATGTTGCAGCCCCATTCATGCTAGCTAAGATAAGTGAAATTGAAGTGAATGACAGTTACAAATGATAATTGTGTTCAACCAGGGATGGTTGAATTATTGACACAACTTGACACATTTTTCAGGCATAAAAAATAGTGGTGGTCTTTCTCATGACAGAGAGGGTTGGAAGAACTCTTTTTTTTTTTTTTCATAATAGACTCAGTTGTTCCCAAGTGGCTAGAGAGCTAGACTTCAAGTCAGGTGCACAATGAGTAATGCACTGGACCTGGAATCAGAATGATCTGAGATCAAATTTGACTTCAGACTTTGGCCAGCTGTGTGTCCCTGGGCAACGCACTTAATCTCTACCTGCCTCAGTTTCCTCATATATAAAATGGAGATAATAGCACCTACCTCCCAGGCTGTTGTAAAGATCAAAAGAAATAAAGCACTTTGCAAACACTAACGCACTACACACATACTTATAATTATCATTACTGTTTTTGTTGGGCTAAAAATTAGCTTTGGAATACTATCTTCCCATGAATTAATCATGTAGTCATCTGATAGATAGTAAAAAGGGCTTCTTATTTTAAATATCTTTTTCTCTTTTTTTGATCCCTAATAAAATTCCACATGATTAAGTTGGCCTCAGAAGAGAGAGTGACTAAGGCATCTAAATATTCATCTCCTCCTCTCTCTTGCCTTGAATACCAAGAGCCTTGGACCATTCCTACCTTTTAATACATGTTTTCCTTTTTGAATCACTGGGCATATAGCTATTTGTTTTAACACGGGCTTATGAAAGCAGTGTCTAAAATTAGAAACAACAATGAAATCAATCCAACATGGTTCAGTTGTGGTTGCAAAGTGGTTCTTTCAGGAATTTAGTGGAAATAACAGAATTTTCTCTCCTTTTCCATCTCATGCTGCTGCTGTTGCTGCTGCTGATACGGCTACCTTGGTCACAGCAATGTGTCTCATCAGGCTCTTAATTTGAATAGGCTATTCACTTTGCCTTTGAAAGGAGGAAAGCCAAGGTATGATGTTCATTAACCACAGGAGAACAGAAGCACTTACCATGAATGACTTGCTTGGCACTGGAAGTACTTTAGGTATGAGTCCAGTCCATTTAAGCCAACAATTCAAGTAAAGAGGGTTGTTGGCGACAAGTAAAAGAGGATGCAGAATTTCCCCAGGATCTCATGCAGAAATTGATTACTCAGTCTTGGAGATCCAAACTTCTCTCAAGTAGAAAAAGAAATGAATATCTACAGGGAATATCATTAGAGGAAAGGGTAGCTTCTTGGTGTATGCAGATTTTCAGGGACCCCAACTGTTCAAAGCTTTCATTGGTTCTCCCCTCCCTTAATATTTTTCCCCAATCACTAATTCTCAGTTCTTTTCAACTGCCAGCCACTGGGTTGGTCCCAGCTGCCTATCAGTAAAATATGGTGCCAAACCAGCAGACCAGCATCTGGCATCAGATCTCAAAGTCCTTAGTGGCAGTAGACCATCCTGCTACCATACTGCCTTCTTCAATAGCTCACATATACTTACATATGTGTATGTATGTGTTTATATACATATACATGTCTATGTATAGATATATATATATACATATATATGTGTGTATGCATGTACATACTGCTTCCTCCATTTGAATATGGAAGCTCTTTGAGGGTAGAGACTACTGTATTTGTATCTCTCAGCACAGAATCTAGCACATAGTAAACACAATAAATTTTCACTGATTGATTGATTTTCTGGGATTTCCAACAGATACACAAGAACAGTGCCCTCTCTCCTATTTTTCCCCTAATTAAGACTTTGAAAGATGAAAGGGAGGAGGTAACCAGCAAATTTTAACCACTTACTCTGTGCCAGGCAATGAGCTAAACATCTTACAAATATCATGTCATTTGTTCTTCACAACAACCCTGCGAAGTTGGTGCTACAATTACGCCTATTTCAAAGATGAAGAAACTGAGAAAGATTGCACTTTAGTGAGGCCCAGGTGCAAATAGCTAGTGTCTAAGTCAACATTTGTACTCAGTTCTTCCTGACTCCAGGAGCTCTATCTTAGAGCAGGGAAGAAAACCATTGCTCTAAGAGTCTGAATTGTCTCTGATAAGGAAGGGAATAAAGGCAGAGCCATAACTAGGGTCCGCACTCAGGGTTTTTCCCTGGGGTGGACATTTATTCCAGGGCAGGAAATTTCAAGGGCAAGTGACAGTACTTACATTCTTCCAAGGAAGAAGGCAGGGTGAAGCTAGTTAGAGGGTGTAAAGCCAATCACAAGCAGTTCTCCCAAGTACTGGGGCTGTGAATAACTTTAAGGATCTAATTACAGTACAGTGAGCTTTCTATTTATTCAATGATAAAAACATTCAAGAAACTAGAGCACAATGTTCACAACAATGTAACCTAATAATTTATTACAAAGGTGGTCACATAACCTTAAACAAAACATATCATTCAGTAAGTCGCAATTTCCTCAATCAGTATAGAGTACCTAAGTATATTCTTCTTTCATTTTGACTCGAGGCTGGCTTCCAGTCATCCTTAAGGCAGTCATCCTTAAGTCAATCATCCTTAAGGGGTAGCAGAAAATGCAAACACTATCCACCCTCTGCCTCACAGTAAGTTACAATATCATCAGCCAGCACTGAGTACCCAAGTAAAGTCTTCTTTCATCTTAAGTGACTTCCAAACCCCATGACTCCTCTTCCAGGATACCAGGTCTTGCCTGGGTTTACTTGACCCTTGCCTGGATTCACATGCAGGCAGCTCTCTGCTCCAGCTCTCTATTTCAGCCCACAGAGACTATTCCACTCCAAGCCCTTCACAGTTTCTGTTTCCAGGAAGATAAAGCTTAACAGAGCTACAACAATATTCACACACATTATTGGTACTATCATCTCCATTAACTTTCTGTCTGACAAAGTAACAAACCAAGAGACAAGGCTTCTGTCTGAGAAATTAAACACAAATCAAGAGTAAATTCCCAGGATTTCTGTAAACTAATGTAAAGCTCTCTTTCAAGACTTCTGTAAACAACAGGAAAGCCCTCTTTCAGAACTTCTGTAAACAGCAGTAAAGTCCTCTTCCAGAGCTTCTGGTAAAGTCCTCCTTCAACAGACAGAATGCTTTGTTCTGACAAAGTAACCAACACAAACAGAACAGAAGGACAGAGTGTTGGAATCACAAACATTCTCCATCTCAGCTCTTCCTGGTCCCAGCAAGTGCTCAAACTGTTCTCTGCTCCTCTCCTTCCTGTTCCACCCTTTTGGTAAGCTCCTCCCACCATGAGCTCCATGTGATGATGTTAGGCCTATTAAGGGCAACACAATGTATACTGTTTCCAACAAAGACCCGACACAATCAAAGGGGAAGCTCAAAGGCTCTTGAATAGCTGAAACAAGCAGCAAAGTACTACTGTGCTTGCCATTACAGAGGGATACTTATGACTAGGTAGAGATGGTGAGGGGATGGACGAGGCTGAGAGCTGGAGCAAGTTCCCACAGACGTAGAAACTCATTTCTTTGATGGATATAGTCCTTAAATAGTCTAAAATTAAAAGGATGACAGAAGAGGAGTAAAAGACCAACACATTGGACACCATCCCCCCTCCAGGGTCTAGGGAAGTCAGTCGGAGTCAGGCCCTTCTTCCTTGGTTTCAATATTTTTAGGAACATGAGAATGTGTATAAGAATGGCAAGAGGTCCTAAACCTCAAACCTCTCAAGCGGGGCTAAGCCAGGTACCCGGGAACAAGGGAGGAGATTGGAAGGAATGTGCCCCATGACCCAGAAACATGTTATAAACAGGGCCCTGGTCTTCCATGACCTTGTCTGTTTAGTCCTTAGTCCTAGGACCTCCCTGGTAGGGAGGAGGAGGCTTGGTGGAAAGAAAGGGGACTGGACTAGAAGAGCAGACATTGCAGGACCAGACTAGAGCAAGGCCCTTTCCCCTTGGATTTGGATGGGCAGAGAGGAGGAAGAGGAGGAGACAGACCCCTAGGGAAGTCTAGACAGGGAGGAAGAGGTGGTCCCCAGATAGCATGCAAACATGTGCTTCCTTCTGCACCTCCTCCTCCTCCAGATCCTCATGTTAAGGGCAAAACTATATATGTGCTTGGTGGGGATGAAGCAGATGCCCCTGCCACCTGTTCTAAGCCTCACTCATCATCATCTCCCCATCTCTAAGAGAGATATTGAGATGGGTATCAGAGCAAGGCTACATGAAGATAGAGATGATAGTGTTGGGGGAGAGAGGCACCCAAGGGGGGCAGGTGCCTCTCCTTCCCCACCTCCCATGCCCACACTCTAGACATGCACCTAGTTGGCAAGAATAATTATTTAAAATAGGAAGCTATTGACTCATAGATCTCCTCCTTTTCATAACTAAACTCAGAGAAATATAAATGTGTATGTATGTATAAGAATTTGTATGCATGTTATATATGTGCATATAAATATATTGTATATGTGTATAAATATATTGTATATGTGTATATATATATGTTTGTATGTATGCATATATGTGTGTGCATGTGCATATATGTGTATATATCCTGTCCTTACTTCTTCCATTCAGTTCTCCTAGGAAAGTTCCAGCTGAGCCTGGATTCAGGAAGACCTGAATTCAAATGTGACCTCAGACATTTGTTGACTGTGTGACCCTGAGCAGTTCACTTAACCTCTATCTGCCTCAGTTCCTTCATCTGTAAAATGGGGGTAATAATAGCACCCACCTCCCAAGAATTTTGTGAAGATCAAATGAGATAATAACCTCACAGTGCTCAGTGCGGTGTGGCACATGTTTTTGCTGTTCAGTTGCTTCAGCCGTTCTGACTCTTCCTGACCCCATTTTGGGGTTTTCTTGGCAAAGATTCTGGAGTGGTTTGCTATTTCCTTCTTAAGTTCTATTTACAGATGAGGAACTGAGGCAAACAGGGTTCAGTGACTTGCCCAGGGTCACACAGCCAGTAAGTGTCTGAGGTCAGATTTAAACCCAGGAAGAGGATTCTTTCTGACTCCAGGCCCGGTACTCTATCCACTGTGCCACCTAGCTGTTCTATATGTTAGCTATTACTAGGTGAAGTATCAGCCTACTGAAATCTAAGTCCCATGGTGTTCAGTGACTATTTCTTACCTAAATATTACCATCTCCTCCAGTGCCTAACTCAGTGCTTTGCATACAGTAGGTGCTCAGTAAATGTTTGTGGAACTGAATGTGTTATAAAATGACGGAATTTATAATCCCTTGTCTTGTCCCACTAAAAACTACAAGTCCTTTTCACCATAAGGAGGAGCACAGTCACTAAGATTGATTCTGCTGTGTTATTTCTTTTTAAAATAAGTTTATCTTAATTTATTATTTACATTTGGTACTGTTAGAGTACAGCAGAAGTCTATCCATTCTCATAAATAGTGTTTGGTACACCCATGCATCACTGGCTAGAATTTGACTTACTCCTCAATTTAAAAAATTGTCTTAGTCACCCAAGCCTTACTAATGGCAGGAAACCTAATTTCCACAAACTGCTGATGACTGAATTTCCTGAAAATGTTCTGATTTCTACAAAGAACCAATGGTCACTTTCCCTAGCTTCCTGACTAGACCTCTGTGCCTTTGTGCTGACTGTCCCCCATGCCTGGAGTGCTCTCTATCCTCACCTCTGCCTCCTGGTTTCCCTTATCTCCCTACCCCAGGCCTCAACTCAGGTTCTCCCTTCTGCAAGAAGCATTTCCACTCCCCCCAGTCCCACCTTCAAACACACCATTAATATCTTCTCTCTGAGATTGTCTTCCATTTATACTGCATCTATCTTGTACATAGGAGTGTATGGGGTGTCCAGGGAAGACTAGTACCTCTGGTGTGAGGGCTGCTGAGCTCTTTTCAGGGCTCCTTATCCACCTTTGCTACCTACCTCTCACCCATCTTTCACTTTTAGCTCCAAGAAGCTGTAGCATCTGCAGTGACCAAATTGAAGGTCACCAACAAGCCTGTTGGGGAGTTGGAGGATTATCTACTCCAAGCATATGAAGACTTCCTCTGGTGGAATGGGTAGATGAGAACAATTTTTCCAATGGCCATGAAGGGAGCTAAAGCAGACTCTGTGGATTACTTAGAGCTTGGTCAGACATCAAAGATGCCAAGTTACCCACTGAATCCTGGGCCATCACCAGTCATCCTGACTTTTGTCTTGCCACTGGATTTCAATGATTCTGGAAAAATGAGGCTGATTATTTTGTGCAAGTCTGCCTCACTTAAATGTAACGTAAAGTCAAGGCGTCACCCTCTGATATTTTTGGTCCTCTTTGAAAATGGACAAATGCTGCATTTTGTCTCTTCCTATAAGAATGCAAGCTCCTTGATTGCAGGGACAATGTTTCTGTTGTTCTTTGAACCTTACCTTCTGCCAAATGTTTATTGACTAACTAACTTTTTGTTGTTCTTGGTCCCTGCTGATTTGGGAGGAACTGAGTGGGCAGGAAATAGGACTTGCCTTAAAGTCACAAACAACTAAACTATCTTCCTTCAAAGAGGATTTAGTGTAGGAATATGATGGCGCTGAGGTTAGGTAGAACTGATTATTAATTTTTCAATATGCGCATTTACAATCCAAAAATCTGAAGTGAAAGCTACAAATCAGAGCTTGATTTAGTGTTTTGTTGAATGAATAGATTTAAGAAAATGATGTGGAGTAAATATAACAAGGCAGATTAAATTTAAATGTGTGTCCAACCACATTTTTCCCCCAAGTCAGTTGCTAAACATTTCCCAGCAGACCATGGATTTGGGGATGTTGACTTTCACAATTAATAGCCCAAGGACACTAGACCCAAGGAAAAACAATGTCTGACAAACAAAAATTAAGATATCACAATACAGTTGGCACAGCCCCAACACAGAGGGACTATTGGAACCAGGAACTGGAGCAGGACCGTGGACATATGCTGATGTTGAATTGACAACCACAGACATCATTGTAGCTTTTGCAACCAATTATCTTGCACATGGCCTAGCAATTCTGGTATGGAGAAAACTGCAAAGAAACCTAAAGATTAGCTGTCCAATCCATGATGCTCAAAGACCGCAAGGGAATTGACTAGGGTCACATGACTTGTCCTCCACACATTTCCTCCATAAAAGAGGAAAAGCAAGAAAAGCAATTCAAAGACCCGAACCCAGGTCTTCTGATTCCCAATACACTGTCCTCTCTACAATGATGCTCCTCATTTAGACTCAGTAGTGCATGAGCTAAACATTGAACATACCTCTGGGAGAAGACTCAGCAACAACTGTGCTGTGAGAAAACTATGCAATTGGCTGAAGGAAGAAAAGAAAAAAATCTGAGAAGAGTAAATTTGCATGCAATTTGGTTTGAATATCTAATTGGGCTATTCTCTAAAATTCTGTGCCAGTGTGTCATCCAGGATTGGAGATAACTGTTGAGTCTTCAAGATTATAAAAGGAGGTTGAAATATGGCAAGATTTTCCAAACTGGAAAGGTTTTGGATATAGGTATGGCAATGTAATGTATATGCACATTGTATGTACATATAACAATAATAATAATAGTAGCTATGATTTATACGATGCCTACTATGTGCCAGGCACTCTGCTAAGCACTTTATACAAATTACCTCATTTGATCCTCACAACAACCAAAAGGTCAGTATGATTATTATCATCCCATTATACAGTTGAGGAAATTGAGGAAAATAGAGATTAAATGACTTACCCAAGGTAACATAGCTAGAAGGTAGCTGAGGCTAGATTTTAATTTAGGTCTTCCTGAGTATAGGACCAGTGTTCTATCCACTGCGATACCTAACTGCCATCTAGCTAGGTATCTAGCTAAGTATAGGAAGGATTCTCATGCACTGCTCCCCCCCCCAAAAAAAGTGGCCATCAGGTGATTGCATTGTTTTGGTCTAATTAACTTGAGAAACCATTTCCTGAGGCATAGAAGGATTGTAAACTATAAAAAGCCTTTGAAAGTTCACTAAAAAGTATAACCTGTAGGATACTGATTGGGATTAATCACTGGGATAGTGAGCAGGGAAGTATGCAAGCATTCTGATTCTAAGTCAGGAAGAAGCCTCTGACAAGGACAACCATTGACAACCAAGAAACATAACTCAAAAATTAAAATAATACCCTTAGGGCACTTGGTAGCTTAGGTGGCTTTGGCTCTGGGTTTCAAAGAGATAAGCTACCAGGGTGAGGAATCAATCAATCGATCTACCAATATCTATGAAAAACCTACTATTTGCTGAGCATTGTGCTAGGATTTGGGGCTTCAAATGCAATGAATGAAGCAATCCCTACACACAAGGAGATTGCATTTTAACAAGAGTTAACACAAATGCATTGATAAATAGAGACAAAATACAACCCAATACAATAAAAACATAAAAAAGAAGTCTTCCAGAGAGGAAATACCCATTTCAGATAAAGCTCTGAGAAATAGATAAACCCTATGTTGAAAGAGAAAGCCATGGCTGAAGTTTCTGCCAACTGTGCAGATAATGACCCATCTGTGTTCTTATAACCTATTCATCTCTTGTCTATTTCCTCCTAGTAATTCTCTATAGGAGGGAGAGAAGGGGACCATCCAACATGCACTAAGTTCTCCTACGAGGATGCCTACCTTTCCCAAAAGGTAGAAGAGTTGCTAGACTTTAAGCAAACAGTGTGATAGCAGATCCTGCTCCTCTTGCTGGGAGGAGGAGGTCGGACCTCAGCAGCAATCTCCAGCAAAAGCCAGGAGAGAGGAGCTCCATCCCTTGTGACCAGTGGAGTCACACTTTAGAGAGACCAGCAGCAACTGTGGAACCAGTGGAACAACATAGTGATTATCACAGGGGATCAGTGGGGAATTTCAACTAGTAGAGTCTACATGCCATGCCTTCATGCCTAGCAGAGACTATCTACATGGCTCTACAGAGACTACATGCTATGCAAGACAAGAAGAGAGTGAGAGTGGACATGGCAAGAGCAGCCCAAGGATATAACCCAAAGACATCAATTGACCCGGTCACATCAAAGACTTGAGTTGCGCCAAAATGAGACTTGGCTACGCATACTCCTTGCATGGGTATCCCTCCACATGTGCTTCCCATGTATATGTACTCTTCCTGCTGGTGATATCTGTATTTATAAGAGAGTGTGTTTATAGAGGAAATATTTAATTGATCTTTTTCTTTCTATACTATTCCATTTAATAACTTTTCTTTGAAATAATAATGTCTAATTAATCTTAATAGAAGTTCATAAGCTGTGGTTTTAAGAGATGCACATCCAGAGAATATCTTGAACTTGAGTTAGTCTTATTTGGGAAAAACACAAGTTGAAGATGTTCCCAGATGATACATTCATAAGTACTTTATTGATGCTTTTTTTTATATCCCTAGTAATTCCTAATGTCCCTCTCTACTCATAGATACTTTCTTTTATTATTGAAAAAGGTATAGTTAAGAAAAAAAATCAAACCAACAGTTTGGCTGTCTGAAAACATATGTCTGCTGTATCTCTCTGCAAAGAGGAAGGGGGTTATACTTCAGTGGCAATCCTCAAGATTGATCATTGTATTGATAAGAGATATAAAGTCTTTCCGTAGTGTTTTTGTTTACATTATTGTGACCGTTACTTTAATGTCACTTCTTGCACACAAATCATCATCGATAATATACTACTCTGTACTTACACCCACAATACATTACAAATCTCCACTGCTAGTTTTTCCTTCTGTAGAAATTGTGGTGTGTTAGAATTCACAGCTGCTACATGAACACCGTTTTTTAAAAGGCTTTATTTCAAATAAGCTTGTGATCATGGAAAGCATCACGCACATTCCAGTCTAGCCCAACATTATCCTACAGTTTAATTCTGTACCTTGCTCATTGTTCATCTACGGGCATCTAGATGGCACACTGGGTAGAGAGTTGGACTTGGGAGTCGGAAAGACCTGAATTCAAATCTGTCCTCAGACTCTTACTAGCACTGTGACCCTGGGAAACTCACTTAACCTTTCTGTGCATCAGTTTCTTCATTGGTAAAATGATGATGATGATAATAATACCTATTTCACAGGGTTGTCATGAAGATAAAAAGATAATAATTGTAAGGAATTATATAAATGTTAATTATTGTAATTGTCATTGTAGCACCCATTCAGGATATTTGTACTAATAGATCAACTCAATGGACTGTCTTTTCTATGATATACAACATCCGTGACAATAGATATTCTTCACCTACTTTCTTTTTCTTGTGTGAATTGTTAGGCAGAATTCTTTTGTATGATGATGGATTTCATTTCATTGGTTCTATGATACTCTACAAGTAGAATATAGGAATTCTTTTTCCCTTTAGTCTCTCTGCTAGACATCCTCCATGACTGTCATGGTGGTCAGGACTAAGTAGTGAGATATATGACTCACTTAATATTGGCAAAGAATCATCAAATGAACTTATGTCTGTATTGCATTTATCCAGGAAGTTTATGAGATTATAACATAAGAATGAGAGAGACTTTGCTGGAGGTGAGCCTTTAAGGTCACATTTAGTTCTATCATATCCATCTTATATTCATAATTAACAATGTATACAATATGTGTATCTTTTCTCTAAACCTTTCAATCAGTTTTGACTAGGTATCTGTGAAGACATAGTCTGGCATACGTACATTCTATGAATATCCGTTGGCTTGCTTCTCATTTTCATCCAGAATGACTTCCCTGTGTGTGTGTGTGTGTGTGTGTGTGTGTGTGTGTAGGAAATTCTCAGAGTGATTCTATAGAGATGAGAAGATAGATAAACTAGTGGGTAGTTTTTGATGCCCTCCTGATCACCTTTTTTTGTAGAGTCATTGCCTATTATTTTCATGAGGTATCCTACCCATTTTTTATATATGTTGAGAATTGATGGGTTGATGTTTTCAAAAGTATACTTTCTCTAGTACAGCTTTCCTCTGTGTATACTTGGTCTGCTCCAGCTTTGCCTACTTTCTTTCAAATGAGTTTATATACTAAACTGATGCTGACCCTGGCTGTCATTTTTGTCTAAAAGAGTAAAACAAAAAAAAAGCAGGATTGGGAGACCAGATGATAAATTTTATATTAGATATATTAAGTTTGAGATGTGAGTAGGATGACTGAGTAGACAAATCCTTTTGGCAGCTAGTGATAACAGTCCCAGAGCTGAGAGCTGGACATACAGATTTTGGAGTTATTCACATAGAGGTGATAAGCGAACCAGTTGGAATAGACATCATCAAGAGAGAGAATGTAAAGAAGTCATGTCATCTCAAAGCTGAGAGGGACCAAAGAGAGCATTCAGTACCACCCCTACCTGAAGAACAGTCACAATGATCATTTGTTAGGACTACATTCCCAATAAGTCATCTAGGTATTACTTAAGGACCTCTACTAAAAGGGAACATACTATCTCTAGAGGCAACCCATTTTACTTCAGGATAGCTCTTATGCTTAAGAAGTTTTTCCTAAATGTCCCTCTCTGTTACTTTTCATAATTGCTGCTAAGGCTGAATATAAATAGAACAAGCCTAGAGCTTCAAATAAATCAATCATTTCCCTCCTATATCTACGCTCCTGAAGGATCAACATCCCCTTTTCCTTTAATCAATTTTCCTATGGCATGATCTTAAATCCCACCACCATTATATTCTGCATTTTCTAGACATCCTCCAGCTTATCAACACAATTCCTAGAACACAGCATCTAGAACTAAACACTCTACCCTACATGTGACCTGACTAGACTACCATGGATCTATCATCAATGTATTTTTTTGCACTGTTACTGAGGATCATGGAGACAACATTGCTCTATCACCTCTGAAAATTTATCTTAGTGTCTTGCCATCGTAGAAAGTAGCACCATACATTGTAAATGTTGTATCACACAAGAGATGAAGAAAAATTTCCCAAGAGTCCATTAAATGAACTACAAGGGAAAATGATGGAATCTATTATGCCACAGCTGAGGCTTGTCTGCCCTTCATTAGTAAAGTGGGATTTAAAGAGAGAAAGGAAGAGGAAAAGGAACAAGCATTTTCGTGGTATCTCTAGTGTAGCCCAGGCATTGTGCTAATCACTTTACAAATATCTCATTTGATCTAAAACTTCTGATTTAATTTAAAATAAAAACAGTATCATCATCACTACCACCATCATCAACAACAACAACAACAGATGGTTCCCAGGAAACAATGATTTTATAAGGTCTTCCATTATATATTCAACTTGCATGTGCCATGATTCCTTGACACTTCTCTGGTAACTTGGTTTGACAGGAAGATCATCTAAATGTCTTACATTGTCATTCTCTCTTTTCTCTGCCCCCCATCTCCCCTCATTCTATATGGACTGGATCACAGATAAAAGAACCTGACTTGGATTTGGTAGTACTGATTCTGTCCTTTCCTTGGTACCCCAGTTTGAGCAAACTTTGGATTCAGACTTGGATTTTAGAGGTCCTAACTTGCCCCTCAATATAGAGGAGTTACCAGTGTGAAGGGTATAAATGTTATATTGCTTGAAAGAAAGACGAGGGCTACATATCTGTCAAAGCTTGTGGAGCCTATGACCTCATTATTTTAGCCACAGTTTTCCTACCTATAGAAAACCCACAAAATAGCCATTCCTAGAGAGTTTCCATAGAGAGACCAGGCTTAACTGGATGAAAGGATGTATATCACAGAGAAATGATACCTCATCACTCTTTTGAGCTATCATCCACTTCGCTTTCTTTCTTTCCTTTCCTTTATCTTCCAGGCCTTCCTGTTAGCATCATAATTTTAGGATTCAGTAACTGGACACTCCCTGACCCCAAATGTCAATACATAATAAAGAAGGCTTGTGTTAAATGAATGGGTTATTGTTGAATAAGGTAGCAAGTGAAAAAAAACAATTTGTCTATGAATGAAGCCTGACCCTTTGGTAGCAAAAAAAAAATTGTCAAAAATGTCCTCTATAATAACACTTGGTAATTTATAAAGCATCACTCTTAATTAAGCTAAAAGGACTTGGCAGGTATTCATGATAATTACTCATAATTACAATGAATCAAAGAGGGAAGTATAGGTCAAAGTGACCATTCACCTATTTGTCAGTCTCAAAGAGGTTCTCAAATTGACCGAGTACCAGACTGCAGTTTCTTTATATCTCTAATGAAGACCTTGGACTAGATATTTTAGGGTTCCTCAACTCTAAAAATTTTTATAGATTACTCTGCATCACAGCATAAGACAGTACTGTAGCTATGAAAAGTCACCAATTTCCTAGACCCCTGTTTCTTCATCTTCAAAGTGAAGGTGTTGGAATATGGCCTCTGAAGTCCCTTTCTCTATGATTTCTCTATGATTCTAGCTTCCTAGAAGGCTCTATTTCATTTTCCCTAACTTCTAGTGAATTCTAGTTTAAAAACAAGCTATACAGTAAAATGCACTTCATGACAGCAGTGATCCACCCATATTGCCCTTGTTCCTCTCATGGCACTACATCTTGTCTCTTTCTTTTCTTGGATGCCCTGCATGCCTGGAATATACTTCCTCCTTTTCTACAGGTCCTTCCTGATGTCCCACCCCCAAATACTAGCAATACCCTCAAAAATTAATTTTCATTTATGTGTGTGTGTAAATATTTATACCCATTCCTAAAAATATATAAGCCACTTGAGGGAAGGGACTAGTTATTTTTGCTTTTGTTCTCCTGTACTTAACATAATACCTAGTCAGCACATGAAGTATGTCTAGTGTATAATCCAGATTCACCTGGCAGAGCACACCTGGCTCTGACTTTACAACCACATATGGTAGGTATTTAATAAATGCTTTTTAGTTGATTGAATACATAGCCTCCAAAATTTGTTCTAACTCTAGAACTATAATTCTATAATCGTCATGCTATTAGGCACTATCAGCACAATTAAAGTGGTTGAAAACATACTATCAAGGATATAACTCCTGCTAACTTTGTGCCATCAGTTAACTCTCTTTAGGAGATCAAGATACCCAACCAGAAAGCACATGAGCACATAAGACTTAATTGTGGTCATACCCATGGTGTACAATCTCCAAGAATCTTTCCCGCAAGATATGTTTTTGGGCAAGACACAGTAGAGGCAGGAAAGGAGAACGACAAAGAATTCTGGTATCATTGAATGAGCGAATCAACCAATTGGTAAAATTCATCTAATGACTACTATGTACCAGCCACAGGGCTGAGCACTGGGGATACAAAATGAGGCAAAAAAAACAAAAACAAAAAAAACAAAACCCAGGCCCTGCCCTCAAGGAGTTTACATCTAATGGTAATGAATGGATGAATGCGGAGGAGGAGGAAGGAGGCGCGGTAAGCATTTAAGTGCTTGTTACCTGCGAAGCACTGGGAATACAGAGAAATAAAATAGTCCCTTCCCTCAAGGAGTTTGAATTCCACTGAGGGAAACATATAGAAGGCTTCAGCTTCAAGTCAAATGGAAAGGTTCCATGGGACTTAGGGTACAAGGGCAGAGCTGTTAAAAATGCCTCTTCTTTGACATCATTGTATCCATGATAAAATAATATCAGTGTCTAAGCAGAAGGTATTGACATCATCAAGGACTTTGGAAGCAAGTACTTCCTTTTCTGGGTCTTCAATAGCTATGACAATAGCACCTTCAGGAGCAGTTACCAGGCTGCATCTTCAAGGATTACTTCCCAGGAAGATGACTTCAGGGAGTGGGCTGGAAACCCAAGTCTCTTGGGTTTGGGACCTAGACTGTCTCCAATGGGGTTTGGAGAGTGATGGTGGTCAACGTAGTAGCTATGGTTTGACTTAATTGGCACATCTCCCCCTAAGGATGCTCTGCTGCTTCAACTCTACCTCTAATCCCTAAATGACCAGTCCATGGCAGGGGCCATATTATATAAAAAAAAAAGTAGTTCTTAACCTCTCGGTGTTTCAAGCATCCCCTGGGAAGTATAGTGATGAAGCCAATTGAACCTTTTTCAGAATATTTTTAAATACATGAAAGAAAACATATATGATTTTGAAGGAATCACTTTTACTTAAATATAATTACAAAAATATGTTGTATAAAACCAAATTCACTGACTTCAGGTTAAGAATCCTTGGTCTAAATTCAATATCAAAGGAGCATCATCATCAATGTAAATTGCATCCTGGTGCTGTCAGATTCAGCCACTGCCAAAGTGGAATCATCAGGCAATCCTCTGTCTCACCTTCTTCTGCTCTATTCCATTCTTACTTTTTCAGCTGCCCTGCTTGCTCTGTTGAACTAAGGATGATTTAGAAAGGGATAGTCTTACCTGATCATTGCTCTTGCAGCCCCTCTTTATCTGCTTTCAAATGTCACAATCTACTTTATAAATTTCAGAACAAATAAGCCTCACTTTTTTTTTCTTTGTCTGCCCTCCATAAGAAATTGGTGAAACCCAAATAACACTAAGGTCAAGTTCATTTTGAATGCGTCACTAAGAATGCTGAGTTCCATATTTAGAGCTTCTTCCTATTCTTTGAGCTGAATCCACCTTTTGCTCTTTAATCCTATTTCTGCCAATAGACTGTTACATCCTTCTTGCTTTTTTGCAGATCTTTTGGTTGATGCTTAATAAATACTTCTTGAATTTAATTTAGTGCCCTGCCAACTTCAATTCCTCAGAGCATAATCTTTTCTTGTCTATTCATTCTTTGTTTCCTTTGTTTTTCTAGGTTTTCATTTCTGTAATTGTAATAATAATAACTAACTCAGTATTTTAAGGTTCGCAAAGCACTTTACATACAGTATGATTATCTCACTTGATTCCCACAACAACCCTGTGAGAAAGGCACTATTACTATCCCCATTTTCCAGATGAGGAAACTGAGGCTCAGAGGTTAAGTGACTCGCCCAGGGTCACACATGTAAATGTCTGAAGCTGGATTTGGATCTGCATCTTCTTGATTTGGAGTTCAGCACTTTATTCATTATGCCACCTACTGGTACCATTTCTTCTCTCTCTCCTTTTCCATGTACATTTTTTAGAAATGCTTTTACCTACCCATCTTCCCACATGAATTTCCACAAATGTGGCCATCACACTTTGAGATTTACACAAGTTTTTGACATTTACATCCTGATTCACCCTGCCAGTCTGACATTCAGATATGTTTCAGAGGCATTATTTGTATTTTTGGGAAGCAGGCAGTAGCTGCATGGATAAAATTTCATCCCAGTGAGCCCTGACTTATGACCACTTAACCTGTAAATTACCCATGCATACTGTGACCCCACTATCCTGCTACTTTGGAGCCTTATTCTCTTGCCAAGGAAGGAGCTGCAGTTATCAGAAGACCCACCAGGTTCACACCCCATATACCAGAGCTGCTAATGTTGTAGTCTCAGAATTAGGACTTAAGGCGAGACTATCTCAGGAATATTATTAATGCAATTTCGGCTATATTATTGTTCGATGAGCTTAGCGGGGCTACTTTGAGAGAGGAATCACCCTGAAAAGCACTGTTTCCATGGAAACAAGTTTTCTGCATTCCAAAAGGACTCAATAGTCCTTCATTAACAACTTTCTATTGGATATTTCAAACTAGATGTCCCAAAGGTATCCCAATTGCAACATGTCCCAAGTGGAACTCATTATCTTTCCCCACAAATCCACACTTCTTCTAAGCTTCCCTATTTCTGTTGGAGGGATTGCTTTTCCTCTAGTCATCCCGCTTCTTAGCCTCACTATCTCTCACACCACATATCCAATTTGTTGTCCAATCTTATCTTTTCTTCCTTCATGGTAACATTTCCTTCAGTGTAACATTTTGGAAAACCTGAGTTCAAATTCAGCCTCAGACCTTGACTAGCTGTGTGATCCTGAGCAAGCCATTTAACCCCTACCTGCCTCAGTTTCCTTGACTGTAAAGTAGAGATCATAATGGCACCTACTTCCCCGAGTTGTTGTACCAAATGAGATGATATTTGTAAAGTACCTGGCCCATAGTAGGTACTAAATAAATGCTTATTTCATTCCTCTTTCCTTTCCCTTCTAGACCCCCAATATCCATGAGGAATATTCTCCCATGAAAGTGATTAGGGCTGGTAGGAAGAATGAGTATAGACTTGTGGTGTAATGGTAATAAAGCAGACAGGTTGGAAGCTCACGAGGCCAAAACACCTCACACCTCTGACACTATAAGTATAATTTCTTAATTGATTGAAATTCATATATCTTGTCTCCCCAACCAAAGTAGAGACTCCTGGAGATCACTGACCATGCCTCTTGTCCAGCTGTATTTCATCTATTTTGTGATCCAGGCTAATCAGACTGTTGTCCATACTCAACAGTCCGTCTTCCACCTCACACCCAGAATGTCCTTCCTTCCTCATCGGAAACCTTATTTTCTTCCCTCAGCTAGGTTAGCAGCTTAGTCATCGCTTCCTCCAGGAAATCTCCTCCGATTCCCCCAGTTGTGAGTACATTCTGCCTTCCCAAGTACTTTGTATTTATTTATTTATATACATGATACATTCTCCTATTCCATCCACCCCTGTAGAAAGCCAGCTCCTTGAGGGCAGGGACTGTTCTGTTTTCTCATTCTCTCTCCAACACACAGTGCCTTGCATACCGTAGGCACATAATATGATGTTATTTGAATCGAACAAAGAACGAACACGTTCACAAGAAGCTGGGATTCTTACATAGGCTCAGTGCAGGCTTCAGCATGCCAATCATGACACATGTGAAGGGAAGATGACCAGGGAAAGAAAAAAAAAGTTAGAGGTTTAGCTCAAAAGCACACCAGGGCATTTTTAATAAAACCTGGAAAGAAATTAGCACTGCACCCTTACAAAATAATGAAAACAAAACTAAAGAAGGCCACATTCCCTAGCTAAAAATAAAAGTAAACTGAATTAAATCATTTAAATGAAGAGGAGGGAGAACTATTTTCCTAGCAGAGCTTGCTAATGAGTCCATCCTATTTTCTCCACCATTGATTTCTACCTGCTTCTTTCTACTAAACACTGTAACCACGGCTTTGACTCCTCCAGTCTGTGAAGGGACACGATTCTTTTTTACCTCAGCATCCTTCTCAGCAATAAGCAGAAAAGAACCTAAAGGTCTCAAATCCTCTAAATAAACACAAGATTTTGCTTGAGAGTTCTTTAACAGGAACCATCAAATATATGAACTGTTATGGGCTTTTAGTGTAAATTTCTAGTTCATTACATGCACATACATCTGTCATAATAACATACATAATGAGAACAGGTTTCTTATTAGTAACCCTAAAAATGTGAGACATAATTTCTCTTTCTGAAAGGAGGATGGAATTTTTATTCCATACTTTTTTTACTCTTCTGGATCTCATTGTTCCTGAGGTGGTGAGGAGCAGGCTACTCGTCATCCTTGTTTCTGCCAGAAAAAGAAGAGCCTGTGGTTCTACTGGTCACCAGGAAGAAGGCAATAAAAGATTTTATTCACTATAACTCCATCCTCAAGGAGAAGAGAAATGAAACAAAGAGAATGGATTCAAAATTCCTGTCTCTCTCCTGGCCCCCAAGTGGGTAATAGAATGAGCAGAAGCAACCTCAAAAGACCTGAGTCTTCAGGCCTACCTAGGAATTCTAGCATTAGGTGACTTGTGCTTATGAATGTTCATTCTTGCCTTGTTCTTAGCTTGTTTAATGGTGGGACCTTTCAAGTACTGAACACAACCCATTTCAAGATCTGCTAGATCATAATGATGGCCCTCCACAACTGTTTTCCAAAGGAAGGAACCTATGTTAAATCCAAGGGGTTATGACATACTCATTCCAAAGGTCTCCCATTGAATCTTATCAACATGATTTATTGGGGACCACAGTTATTCTGGCTGATTCCCAGTGTTGTATTATAATCACCCTTTTCCAGAGGGCAGCTAGGTGGCACAGGATATAAAACATTGGGCTTAGAATCAGGAAGACTCATCTTCATGCGTTCCAATCCAGTCTCAGACACTTACTAGCTGTGTGACCCTGGGCAAGTCATTTAACTCTGCCTCAGTTTCCTCATCTGTAAAATGAACTGGAGAAGGAAATGGCAAAGCACTCCAGTATCTTTGCCAAGGAAACCACAAATGGGTCACACAGTTGGACACAACTGAAAAATGACTTAACAACATCCAAACAGATGGAAAGTTGTTCAGTAAACAAGAATGATAAAGCACAATTCTGTCTTCCTCCTTTCAAGATCTTCTAAATGTCATTCTCCCCACCCCAGACATTTACACACAAAAATCCTCATCTCTGCAGTCGGAATCTTTTTCTATATATATGAAATGTGTTCTAGGAAGCTCTCCTTGTTCTAAATCTAACACCTCCTTTGTTAAATCTACCTCCTTTCAGTGGCACCAATAAAAGTCAATAAAGGTTTAGAAATACTTTACTGGGAATACGCTACCACTTCCATCTTTTTAAGTATGACAATCTCCGTCATCTCCAGATGTTGGTAATTTCAACAGTATATAGATCAAGCTATTGGGATATTTAGTCTCATACATAGCATTATCCACAATTCAAGGCAATAAATCTCATTAGTGGTGCAGGAGGTAGGAGCTAGACCTTTGATTTCATTGGTGGAGGGAACCAACCAAACTTCCTACCAACATCAGCACCCATTCTGCAGCTTTCAGTCTTAGAGTTCCCTGAGGTACCAAAGGGTAAGTAAGTGACTTGCCCAGGGTCACATAGGCAGAGTGTATTAGAGGTGGACACTTACGTTCAAGTCTTTCTGGCTTTGAGGCCAGCTCTTATCCACTACACAATGCTGCCTTTCTACATGCAGAGATACAGAGAAAAAACATCATGGCTTTTTCCTCCAGTTACTTAACTGAAAAAGTTAATGCATGGTCACATTCTTTGTTCAAAAATGTAGCTGTCTTTCAGTATGTGTGGGGCTGGGCTCTTGGAAGGATGGGTAGGATGAGGAGTGGGAAGGTAGGGAGAGAAGATAGGGTAGCAAGGAAAGGGTAAAGAGAAGCTGAGAAAGAAAATAGTGAGTAAAAATAAGATGGAGAGAAATTCAGAAATAGTAATTATAACTTGGAATGTGAGTGTGATATGTATAGCAGCTCTCTTTGTGGTAGCAAAGAACTGGAAACTAGAGAGATATCCATTGGGAAATGGCTGAATAAGTTGTGGTGTGTGGTTGTGATGGAATACTATTATGCTACAAGAAAGGATGAGCTCAATGATCTTGGAAAGGCATGGAAAGATTTGCATGAAATGGTGAAGAGCAAAGTAAGTAGAACCAAGAGAACATTATATACAATAACAGCAAAAATGTTTTAAGAATGACTTTGAGTGAATGAGTCATTTTGACAATTATAAGCACAAAAATTAAAAATAAAAGACATATGAAGAAAGAAGCTATTTATATCCAGAGAAAGAACTGATAAATAAAAGTATGTATAGAATAATTTTACATATGTATATTTATTTATTTATTTGTGTCTAATGGTAGCCATCTCTAGGGTGCGGTGAGGGGGGGAAGAAAAGGAGAAAAAAGAAGTTTACGTGATGACTTTATTATATATTTAAAAGGAACAGCAAGTTGTATGTAAAAGATTTGTAGTTTTGTGCACAATCATATGTTTTATTATGCTATGTTATAGAAATGCTTTGTTTTATTCTATAAATTAAAAATAAAATAATTGTTTTTGAAAAGGATGTGAGACCCTTACCACTGACCTCCCCTGGATCCTTCTAACTGTTATTGAATGGGAATAACTGGATAGTCAACAGGAAATAGACTGAACTACCATGTAATATTAGAACCCAATGTTCTTGTCATATCGCTTACAGATACAATATATTTTCTCAGCATTGATCTGAAAGGGCTGGAGGAAAAAAAGAAATTTTAATTTTAATTCGCTCTCCTCTCTGCTTTTGTCATTAGACTTCTGAAGAAAGATCTTACTGTTCACAGTGCAGTCTACTTAATTTAGCCGTACTTTAATGTAACCTGCTCTTTAATAATACCTGTGTAGTAGTTCACTTATTTCTTTCAACACCACAAAGATGAAGAGTCAAAGAAAGCTTTCCTCTCTATGGTGGGTTTGATACAAAGAACTCATTAGCATACTTGAAATGTGTAAATTACACGGGAAGCTTCCGAATACAGCTTAAATTGTCAGGGCAATGTACCTTCTCCTGGAAGGTTAATGTAGTGGGGCTGCTTGTTTTAGCAAAGGGCTGAAAATAATACCCAGGAAAATCACCTCCTTGATCAAAAGATGGATTGCTTTTTATTGCACGTGGGTATTGTGATCTGATTGACTAACGAATTTTTTACTTGCTCTTCTTCACATCTTTCTCTGTGGAGAATTAAAATGCACTTCTGGATACATCCCAAAGATTTCCTCTGAATATTTCACTCACTTGGCTGCCTTTGCTTAGAATGGCTACAGTTAGCATAATATTTGTTTAAAATACATGCAGGGTGTTGTATTAACATGTTGTCATAATGATAATAATATACATATCTTATCACTATGTGAGACAAACAGATTGCAAAATGAAAAATCTTGAGAAGTCCAAAACCTCTCCTCATTTTAGAAAATCATTTTTACTTACTCTTTCACTAAAAAATTTTACTAGACTTATTCTCTCAAGTAGCAATATTAAGTGATTTGAGTTTTTCTATTTATTCTCCCATAAATAAACAATAAGAAAAGTCATAACAATCACAAGCACTCCCTCACAGTCAGATTCATCTTCTTTGCTGGGAATGGGGGTGGGGGGATGAACAATGGTAATGGGGAATGTCCTCCAAGATGATGTACAAAGGGCAATCTGTCTGTCCTTAAATTGCTATGGGATCCATGAAGACCTGTCAGGAACCCAGAAATGTGTTGGAACTGGGCTCTGGCACTACTACCAATTGGGTCAACCTTCCTCATCTATAAAATGAGATTAATAGCACTTACCTCTCAGGGTTATTGTAAGGATCAAATTAGACAATATTTGTTAAGTGCTTTGAAAAACCTCAAAGTGACATATTAAAATGTTAACTGTTGTTGTTTTTACTATTATTCTCCTAAGGTCAAGGAATTAGAGCAAGCAGCAAAAGACTGAAAGCTGGCTCTGCTTAAAACTGTAGTGATGATCCACTTGATACAGAGGATAATCTAGAGAGGGGCACTCTATGTAGTGAGACCACAAAAAGGCAAAAAAAATCGGAAGGACCAGTGCTGCATCTGCTAGCAATGCTTCACTGCAGAGGGCACTTACCGCTAAAGCAGACAAATATGTTTCTGAGTGTCCATGAAATGACTGAAGGTAGGAATACTTTCATTATGTGCTAATACAATATCATAAAACTGGCAAGATTTCAAGAGCTATAGACCATGGTTTTGTAGTAATTTTTGGTCAATCACACCCTCAACTCCAAGTCACACAAGTCAAGAGATTACTAGTGCAGGGTGATCAGAATAAATAACTTCATTCCTAAAGTTAGATTAAATGGAATAAGAGATAAAATCAAGGACCTATTAAAATCTGAAGAGAGAAAAGTTGAAGACACAGGCCTTTGTAAATCTTCACTTATGGTCTCTCAGAGGTATTTTTGTTGCCATTGTTCAGTCATTACAGTTCCATCAAACTCTTCATGACCCCATTTGTGATTTTCTTGGCAAAGATACTGGAGTGGTTAGTCATTTTCTCTTTTTGTACAGATGAGGAAACTGAGGCAAACAGAGTTAAATGACATTCTCAGGGTCACACAACTAGTACGTTTCTGAGGCCAGATTTGAACTCAGGAAGAGGAGTCTTCCTGACTCTCTCACTTAGAAATTAATCCCTATTAATACATTACTCAAGTATTTATTGAGTACCTACAGAAAAGTGCTAGGTGCTATGGAAGATACAAAGATGAACAAGTCAATTCTTAACCCAAATGATAAACTATGAAAGCTGGAAAAGACTCAAGAAGTCCTCTACTGGTTTAACCCCCTTATTTTGCAGATATGGAAACAGGTTAAGAAAGGTAAAATGATTTACCCACGGTCATACAAACACACCACTTGGCTAGAGACTGAGATGGAAATGTGTGAATACATATCTGAAAATGTATGTACACATGCACACATACACAAGCAGAAATACATGGTGGAGAGAGAGTCAGCCTCAGAGTCAAAAAACCTGAGCTCAGTTGTTGTCTCTGATCTATACTGAATACATGACCCTGGACAAGACGTTTGTCTCTCATTAATACAGGAAACTCTCTAAGACTCTAAGTTGCAAAACAGGTACCTACTCAAAATGATAGAAGAATTTTCTTTATCAGGAGTTCCCTATACTAATGAATTCAAATGTCCAATAAAAGAGAGATAGATAGAAAGAGATGGGTAGAGAAAGAGAAAGATAGATAGAAAGATAGAAAGATGGATAGATAGACAGACAGATAGGTGATAGATAGATAGATAGATGGATGGATAGTTGGATAGATGGATGGATAGACGGATAGACAGACAGATGGATGGATGGATGGATGGATGGATGGATAGATAGACACATACAAATATAGATGAACATGAGTCCATACACACATGTGTGCACACTGTATGACATTGATTCATATGTAACTCTGGTGCATTTAGTTTTTCCTCCAGCATCCTCCAGTGCTATTCTTAAATGACATATGGCAGACATAAGTTTCACAGATGATAAATATTCAGAGACAGAAAACTTTTGATGAATGAGCAAATGAAGGAAGGAACAGATTAAGGGTAATAGAGCTGTGAATTGAAATGTTACACATAGAGATAATGTCTCTATTAAAAACAACATGACAATATTAGTAGCATTGTTATTATTTTAGGACAACTAGGAGTGATTGTACATTATAGGAAGTTAATGATTTGTGACTGAAAGAAAATTGCTTAGAAGTAGCATGAATTGACCCTAAACATAGGTTTGCAAGTTATGACACTTAGAATGTGAAATAGGGAAGATGACCTGTCAAGTCCTATGTAATTTAAACTCTATTTTCTTGGTGTTTGGGTTCTAGAGAGGAAGATTCTAGAAACAATCCCTAGGGACAGAGGGGCACCTGACATGGCACATGAGCATAATATTCTGGGCTATGACACGTTAATTTCTTAATGATGTTGTTTAGGTAGAATCTGTGGGGTTATTTCACCCCTGGGAGATGCATTACTGTTATGCCTAACATTCTCTATATTTGCATAATGGTTTTCATGTTGAAATTTCTATCTGTAACTAATTTTATCCCATATTACAAAACTAACATCAGTATAGAGCACATATCTCCAGGTTGCTGAATGCTCTTTGAGATCTCAATCTCATTGATCACTACCTCACCATCACAGCTCAGGAATGGCCATCATTATCCCAACAGATGAGAAAACTTATATATAGAAAAAGGCAAACAATGTCAATACTTCAATTCCACAGGTATTTACTGGATACCTTCTCTCTCATACCTAGTGATTAATCAGCTAGTCAGGAGCAGTCTGATCCATAGCACACCCCACTTCTCTCCAAATATTAATTACACACATTTGCTGAACTGAGTAATGACATGTCTAATTCCAGTTGAAGAATATAGTGCTGTTAACTTGAGAATGACCCCAGTGGACTTTCCAGACGATCTACAGATGTTAATGGAGCTACTAGCTCATGAAAATGTATTTGCTGAGTCTAGATCTCTTGTGTGAAATGAAAGATTCATTAAATTCAAAGAGACTTAAGGAGTATAAACAGCTCTCTTTTACTTAAGAAATGCAGATAGCTTCCATTTATTATGGTCTATAACCAAGACAAAAGCATTTGTTGAAGCAGTTGGGTTTAGGAATGAAAGAATAAAAGGAAGCACAATTTGAAGACTCTTCTCCCCTCACTACTGACATATTTTAGCTTTAATTTTTCTCATTGATAAGTATTTAATTTTTCCTCTTCTCACCCCATTGCTCCCCAATTCAAAGATAAAGAAAAACAAACCATTGTAACAAATATTCAGTCAAGCAAAACAAATTTTCACGTTCGTCAAGTCCAAAAAAAAACATGTCATATTCTTTGTATGAGTCCCTCACCTCTTTGTCACATATTCTTCGTTATTAGTCTTCTGGAATTGTGTTGCCTTGATCAGAATTCTTAAGGTTTTAATAATGTTGGTATTATAGCATAAATTGTTTTTCTGGCTCCATTCACTTAACTCCACATCAATTAATACAAGTCTTTCCAGGTTTCTCTAAAACTATTCTTTTCACCATTTTTATGATACAGTAATATTCCATTACACTCATATATCATAATTTTTTTTAGCATTCCCCCAAATGTGGGTTTTCAATTCTTTGTCACCACAAAAATAAGGGCTTCTGCAAATATCTTTGTGCTTACAGGCCCTGTATCTATTTCTTTGCTCTCTTTGGAATTTAAGACTGGTACTGGTATCCCTGGGTTGAAAGATATGCACAATTTATTGACTTTTCAAACAGTTTCAAGTTGCTTTCCAAATGGCTAGACCAATTTAAAGGTTCACCAATGGTGGATGGATGGGCACATTTTCCTTCAGCCTCTCTGACAGGAGAATTTTCATTTTGTTTTGGTCATCTTTGCCAATATGATGTGTATGAAGCAGAACCTAAGAGTACTTTAAATTTGCATTTCTATAAAAATTAGGGATTTGGAGCATTTTTTTCATATGACTGTAGACAACTTAGATTTCTTTCTTTGGAAATTGTATGTTCTTTGACCATTTATCAATTGGGCAATAGCTCTCATTGTCAGAAATTTCAGTTGGTTCCTCATATATCTTGGAAATTACACAATTATAACAGAAACTTACTGAGATTTTCCCAATTGCCTACTTCTCTTCTAATTTTGTCTACATTAGCATTTTTAGGTTAAACAATTCTTAATTTCATGTAATCAAAATTGTGCATTTTATCCTCTCTGATCCTCTCTGTCACTTGTCACAAACTTTTCCTCTATCTATAGATCTGAAAAGTAATTTCTTACTTGCTCCTCCAATGTGTCTATGATGCCACCCTTTTGTGTCTAAGTTATGTATCCTTTGGAGCTTATGTGGGCATACAAAATGAGACATTAGCCTACTTTCTGCCAGAGTAGTTTCCAGTTTTCCCAGCAGTTTTGTCAAATAGTGAGTTCTTACCCCAGTAGCTAGGGTCTTTAGATTGATCAAACACTATGCTACCATATCTGCTTCTGTGTTATGTAACTAATCCTTTCCACTGATTGACTGCTCTGTTTCTTAATCAGTACCAAGTCAGTTTGATGATTACTGTTATGCGATATAGTATGAGATTCAATACTACTAGGCTACCTTCCTTTCTACTTTTTCATCATTTCCTTTGAAATTCTTGCCATTTTATTACTACAGATGAATTACCCTGTTATTTTTTCTTCAAGCTCTATCAAGTATGCCTTTGGTAATTTGATACAGCACTAAATAAGTAAATTAATTTAGGTAGTTTAATTATTTTTATTATATTGGCACAACATAATCATGGGCAATTAATATCTTATTAGGTCTGTCCTTATTTCTGTAAAGAATGTTTTCTTTCCTCTTTGTCCTCTGCCCCTCCTCTTATCAAAGAAGAGTGGTGGATCACTAGGAAGTATGCAACACTAGTCATCTATGCTGATACAATCTATTTCTGCCTCTCTCCCTCTTTTCTCTTCCCTTTTCCCAGACATCAATCATAGGTTTTTAGGTTTTCTTTTTATTTATTTCTTTTAAAGCCACTTTCAGGATCCACCCTTTGAATACTAACTCCTCCCTGAGCCTATCCTCTCTCTTCTTTCCCCTTTTCCTGTCCCAGTTCCCTCCCACTACCACGTTGAATTTAATGTATTTCTACGCCAAACTCTTTGTGTGTGTGTGTGTGTGTGTGTTTTCAACACTCCTTTAACCAGTTATTATAAAAGTGAAGGTCAAGTGATGTCCACTTTCCCCACTCCTTCATTCATTGTCTTCTACATGTATACTTCTAGGTAAAATAGTACATTTCCTTTTCCTTCTTCCCTTTTTTCCTCTTTCCCTTTCCCTTTCTTCTTTTAAACACATCAAAACATAACAAAACCACTACCAGACCACTTATTTTATTTAACTATCTCTATGGCCCTTAATAACATTAGGGTTATGAAGGAACATTTTTTTTCTTCCCTCCATCCCTTCCTTGGAATGTAAACATTTCATCCTTGTGTTAGGGCCAGGTTCTCTACAGTTCTGGAGGAAATGTCTGAGTCTCATTTAATCATGATTTCTGGGATCCTCTTTGCTGCTTTCTCTGACTACTGAGTACTGTTTTCTTTAGGACAGGCTCAGACTAGGGACCAGCAAATTTTTAGAATGATTTAAATGGTCCGATCTAGCAAAGTCTTAGGACTTTCTTCCAGTCTAAGCTTTAAATGTGCCTAATCCTGGCTTGGCTCTGGATGATGCAATTGAAGATTTGCTCCTGGTTGGATTTCCATTTGACTACTACCGGCCCCAGACCCTGTCAGCTAGCTGGAAGGCTCTGCAAGTTTGGAGCAGCAAAGCTAAAGAATCACCTTTGGCCTGAGCTCTTTGCCCTATTTACTCATCCCTAGACCTCAGCATGAGTATACAAGCTGAATCTGCAACCTCTATTAGGGACCAAAGCTACACAGCTGCTGTTCCTTCTATTACTGTTACTATTATTAGACCAGGATGCAGCCTCAAATTTTGTTTATCCATTTTGGATCCACAACCCTGCTCCTTGTCCTCATACATGCCCCCACAGGTCCCAGCCCCGTTAGTCCCTGAGCTAGGAGGCCTTCTTGACTGGAAGCCCCCTTTTTCAATATCCACTTGCCTTTGGCTGTTCTCTGTATACAGACCTGAGTTGGAACAATGACTCTCTGGTTTTCCCAGTCACTACTTCAGCTAGTATTATTCCTTGATATTTGTCAGAGACAATGTGATAGAGGGCTTCGTTGTAGAGCTTTCTCCTACTCTAACATCCTTCCTGGCATCATCACTATTGATATTAGTTAAATCTGGATTCTAACTCACTATATAGTTTGAATTAACACTATCTATATTGCTAATTCTGTTCAGGGTGCCACATGGAAAAACAGTATATTTTAATGTCATGCCTCAGTAGGACACAAGAATCCTTTCTCCTACTGATAGTCATTCAAATTTTATATTGGCCACATTACTTTAGTGTGTGTGTGTGTGTGTGTGTGTGTGTGTGTGTGTGTGTGTGTGCGCGCGTGCGTGTGTGTGTGCGTGGCTAGAAATGTGCTATTAGGGACTTTCTGGCACCCAATAACCCTTAGCAAAGTAAATATGTAGATTTGATGAGATCTTTTCTGTCTTTAATATTGTTGAGGGAAAACTAATGCGAAAGAGGTCTCCTACTTCTTTCATTCCGGCTTGGAATTTTACATGAAATCTATTTGGGAGGAAAGAGAAGGGTTAAGAATATCCCAGGAACAGACCCATCTGAGATGCTAAAAACCAAAAACCAATAACAAACCAAAAACTCCAGACTTTGGCTATTAAAGTAAATTTTATTTTTTCAATAACAAGTCTTCAATCACCTACTGCTTGACAAAACTGGAAGCAAAGAAAATTGCAAATCAATTTCACGATGACTAGGACTCCATAGTCCAAGAGTGAAATATGTAGCCAATCGTAACTGTGGTTCCCCAGGAGTATTTTGCAATCTGAATTCTGAAATCACACAACAAAATTGCTCTGAGCTGTGAGTGAACCACTGACAATTCATTACTCAAATCACCTCCTCCATTTCACAGATTATACTTCATATCAACTCTCAGTACCGTCTAGCAGTTAACTGATCTTGATTTTCTTTAAGTGTCAGTACTGAAAGAGATAACTGGAGCCATAAAGGAATAAAGCATCTGAGATTCAGAAATTGGAGCTCTGTGGCTAAAAATGGCCAAATTAATAATCTCAAAAGTAAGATTCTTGTCTCCTTGATCTTATCTCTTGGAACTGGAGTGAAAATTTTTAATTTGTTTTACAGCTCAAAATCTTCCAGTGCTCATCAAAATATCTATCCATCTATTTTTAATCACTACAGTTAGTAACTGAGCGGTCCAACAAGCATGCTTTCTTAGCTCTACTAGTGGAAGAAGGACCAATCAGTCTATTTGGGGCCCAGGTTTATGGCAGTCATTAATTCACTCATCAGAAGGTAAGACAAAAAGCAAGAGAGTAGGAAAAGACATGATATTCTACATGCATGCTTTATAGCCTGGCTCTAATCTACCATTCCAGGCTAGTTACACATCACTGCCCTTCACTGTGTTCAGACCATCCAAAGTGGGTTCTTGCTTTTCCTCACATATACCATCTCTAATCTCTGTGCCTTTGCACTAGCTGTCCCCCACACCTAAAATGCATTCACTCCTAAGCTCTTCCTCTTAGAATACATAGCTTCCTTTAAAACTTACTTCAAGTAACACTTCTTTATATAAGGTCTTTCCTGACCTTCCCACCCCTATCCCCAGCCCACCACTACCAGTTGCTGGTGCCTCCCAAAATATAACTTTGTTGTTACTTTGCGTCTATAGTGTTATACTTGTTTGGTATATAATTACATGCATCCATGGCATCTCCATCTATTGAACTCAGACTATTAGAAATTGAGGGGATGCCCATCAAGTAGAGAATGGCTGAACAAGTTGTGGTATATGAATGTAATGGAATGCTATTGTGCTATAAGAAATGATGAGCAGGTGGACTTCAGAAAAATCTGTAAAGACTTACATGAACCAATGTTGGGTGAAGTGAGCAGAACCAGTGGAACATTGTACACAGTATCAACAACTTTGATAGAATTAGCTCTTCTCAGCAATAGATGGTCCAAGACAATTCCAAAAGATTCTTGGTGGAAAACACTATACACATCCAGAGAAAGAACTATGAAGTCTGAATGCAGATCAAAGCATACCATTTTCACTTTTTTGTTGTTTTTTGTGACTATTCCCTTCTGTTCTGTTTCTTCTTTCACAACTTGACTAATGTGGAAATATGTTTACATGATGGCCGTGTATAAGGTTACTTGCTGTCTTGGGGATGGGGCATGGGAGAGAGGGAGAAAAAAAATTGAAACTCAAAATCTTATAAAAAATGAATGTTGAAAGCTATCTTTACATGTAATTGGAAAAAGTAAAATACTTTTTACCACCCACCAATTAAAATAAAAAGAACATGCAGGGATTACTTACTCTTCTCTTTGTATTCCCAGAAACTAGCACAGGTTCTAGCATATAGTAGGTTCCTACTTGTTCCCATGGGCCACACATATTGATTGCTTAATTGATTATAGTTGAACTGTATCCTGCTCATTGAATAACCCTGTCTCGATGCTCGTGTTCCCTACATCATCAGCTTCAAGAGTCCTGAATTTAAAGATAGAAGAGACCTTGGTTTGAATCCTGCCTCTGGCACTTATTAAATTAAGGCTGTTGAGAAACCATGTTGCCATTTTCCTCATCTGTAAATAGTAACAGTAAAAATTATGATAATAATAATTTTCATATATTTTACATTTTGAAAATTGCTGTATGTACATTATCTTATTTGACCTCATCGTGTTAATAATTCTCATAGTATCTGTCTCACAAGATTATTGTGAAAATCATTTAGATAATCTATGGGAAGCAATTTGCCAACCAGAAAGTGCCATGTAAATATCAGCTATTATTAGAAAGGCTTGAATGAAGAGAGACTGAGAAGAGTGGGCACCACCAGGCATCAACCTTTGGAGAGAGTTAGCAGTAAGAGACAAGGGAAGAGTGTCAGTGACCAAGCTATTGATTGGATTGACTGGAAGTGTCCTCCTTACTTAAATCCCTAGTAAAAACTACTGACAGCAAGGTCCAAGTCTAACAGAGCATAATGAAAAATCATATGAAAAAGGTCAATACTTCCAACAGATCTGTGATCTCATTGATGTGGGCATTACCTCTGCCCATGCAAAAATGCAACCCCTTCACACCTCCTCATCCTATTGAATCAATCCTGTGATTCTTGGATATCTTGACTATCTTTTCCCCCATATCTTCCATAGAGAATCTACCCAGTGTGCCAGGAGGGAGGGTCCTCTATGGCTACTCAAATCTTTGTAGATGCTAGTGCAGTGCTTACACTGTCTATCTGTTTATTATCAATCCCTACATAAGCAGTTGCAATGGGAATGGGAATTTGAAGATCTTCCCTGCCCCTTAATAGACCTGGGGGAATTTGAAGATCTTCCCTGCTTTGAAAGTAAACTTTGCCCCCTAATAGGCTGAATGTAGTCACATGGAGCCTGAGGGAGGGGTTTGCTGAAGGGAAGCAGAGCTAATGAAGCTGAGAATCAGAGCTAATGAGATGGGGAGGGAGAAGAGCTCAGGCAAGGAGAAAGAGGGGTTTGTGAGTAAATATTGATCTAATGTTGGTTTGTGGGAAGGCTAAAGGATGCTGTGGTTCTCAGTGTTATTATGGCTTCTTAATATCTTTGGTACTATGATGGAATCAGCTTACTGGTTTTGGGATTCAGTTTTCTGGTGTCTAAATAAATGTCCTCTACCTGGAGAATCTGTTATATTTTGCAATCAAACGTCATGCGATATTTATAGTCACAGTCTTTATCATGATTGTGGGTGCTGTAAAAATTGCACTGGCACTACACCAGTCACACATTCCTGAATAGTATGGACTATCCCTTTTTGCACATGTCACTATGGAAAAAAGCTTCAGCTTACTCTCCACTGTCCTATAGGTAAATTGTAACTCTGATTCCTCAGGAATTTTGTGGTCTTACATGATTTGTGACCATACAGCATTACTGGGTGGGTATCTGTTTTAACAAAGGTGGATCAAAGTGCTGGGGACCAGCATGGAATTCTTAGAAAGCCCTGCATGCTTTCCCAAATACAATCTTTCTCACTTTTTTCTTATTAATCAATTATGGGTCCAGCTTATTGTCTGTCTGGAAGGCCTACCCCAGACATATTTGGTTAACCCAATGAATTGGCCTTCAATGACTGGTAAATCACAGACAAGACAAAAGGGATATTGTTCTTCCTTTTTTGTTTGTTTTTGTTTGTTTGTTTTTCCTTTCTTGATTGTGAAAGTGATCCTTTTTGTAAAGTCGTGGATCACATTGAGAAGGGTCTGAAATTTTATGTGATGAGAATAATATCCTAGAGTAGAGATGTCAAACACATAAAACCCTCTAGAGTGAAACCAGGACTAGATTAAAATGTATTTGGGAAATGTTTAACAGAATAAATATAATACAACACAAATAATGCTATTATGTGGTTTTCTAAGTCAACATGCAACCAGTTGGCATGGCTTCCTATTTCAGTTTGAACTAATGCTATAGAGAGTCTTGCCATCTCTAATGGAATACCACTTCCATTTGTCTTTGGTGCTAGACTATTTCCATGATAGTGGCAAAGCCCTTTGGTAAGCATGTGATTCATGATTTTACATCTTAATTGATATAAATAATCAGAGAGCCTTTAAGCCACTCATGCCTTGGTTGCATTTATCAAGCAATCTTTTGTGATCTTGGTATATAGACTATTTGTTGGAGAAGAGGATCCTAGGATCACAGGATTAGAATTAAAACATAACTAAGAGACTGTATCATCTAACCTCTTAATTTCACATGGAAGGAAAATGAAATCCAAGGAAGCTGTGACTCAAGCATTAGAGAAGGAATCAATCTGAACCTACTCCAGATGCCAGACTGATTCCAGAGCCAGTTTTAAAGCCATTTTTCTCCTTCTACCTAGTCAAATGATCATGTGTAATCAACAAACAATTTTCAGAGCAGAATCTCTTATTCTATACCTTTTAACCAATTTTGGGGCTATGTGTTCTACTATAGAAAATAAGCTGTGAAAGACTGCCTTTATCCTTCTTATACTCTCCTATACCCTTCCTATGATTCTCTCAATACACATGCAGATCATTCTCACAAAGATTTCATAAAAATGAATCATTAAGCATACAAATTTATTGTTCTTAATGTAGCCACAATTGCCTTTTGTTTTAGTTAGCAATATCATTCGATGTTTTCCCAGGTTTTCAGTATCTTTGCTTCCTGAGATGTCTTGTAAAAACATCATCTAATTCAATTTTCCAAACTATGAGGTGAGCCCTATCCCCATGGAGAAGACGGAACAGAGGAAGCACAAAATCTTCTTGGATGGGGATGAAGCAATGGCCAAATTTATTTGATTTTTTAAAATATAACTTCCACATAAATACATAGACTTTTTCCCATGATAACAAAGTTCGAATCAATCAATAGCAATCAATAAACATTAAGAGCCTACTTCGTTCCAGGCACTGAACTAAATACCAGAAATACAAAAGAGGCAAAAGATAGTCCTTTCTTTGGATGAGATTACAATATAATTTGGAAGTAGGGCTGTCCTACTGACAGTGAATGGAGCACAGCAATTATGTCACAGTATTTGCACAAGGGGATGGCTAGGTGGCTAGGTGGCACAGTGAATAGAGCACCAGCCCTGGAGTCAGGAGGACCCGAGTTCAAATGTGGCCTCAGATACTTAACACTTACTAGCCATGTGACCTTGGGCAAGTCACTTAACCCCAATTGCCCTGCCATCCCCCCCTCCAAAAAAGCAAAAAAAATCAACCAAAATAAATATAATATTTGCACAAATGATATGAAATCTGAATTGTATGTGTTGTAATTGTGTATTGTGATGTGTTACAACATTTTCATGTGGACATGATCTGTTACTATCACTGTCAGTATAGACTCACGACACAGATACCACACTGTCATTGTACTATCTGTTGGATTTGAACACCAAAAAGTATAAACTCAGAGTTAATCTGTGTGGAAGAAAAAAATACAATAATATCTGATAGATTTCTCATCATCATTTTGGTAAGCATATATACAGTATAATTAGCTAATTTCAAAAGAAAATTTTAATCTTGCATCTTCTTAAAAATTCAAATTTGATGTTGGTTTTACAGAAATTTTAAATTTCTTAAATCATATTATATTATCTCTAATTTTAAAAAAATGAAATAATATGTTAACATTCACGTAACACTTTAAAGTCCAAATAGCACTTTACATTTATTATCTCATTGAAGCCTTACAACAACCCTATGAATTAGGTGCATTTATTATATACCACTTTACAGATGAAGGAATGGATGACTTTAAGTGATGCACCCAGGGCAAAAGTATCTGAGGTAGCCTTTGAGCTTAGGTATTCTGGACTCCAAAATCAGTATTCTATCTGTAAAACTACTTTGCTGCTTCTAATAGCTCTTCTCAATGGATAATTTCATAACCGATTTGAAGAGAAAATCCAATGAATCTGTTGAAACAAATCAAGGCAACAACAATAGTTTAAAAGGAGGAAATATAAAAATACAAAGTTTAAAAAGTCCAAATCTATAAATTAGTGGTATTGGATTTGGATTCATAAATACTGTTATTGATAGAGAAGAAAGACTGCTGAGTTGCTTTGCCCAAATGTTCTAGCTTCAGGTAAGATGAAATATATTGGAATGATATCTTGAAAATATATGTATGGAATAGAATGGCATGACAAATAAAGTTTCCAGAGAAAATAAGATACTTTTGAAAAATAAAAAAATCACCTTTGTACCAAAAACCCCAAACTGTGACACCAGAAAGATTGTGGGTGTTTTTTAATAGCAGTGATGATAAGGGGAACGCCTGATGAATTTAGTGTATCTAATTAATTTGGAATTCAAATGAGACAACATATGCATAATGCTTTGCAAACCTTAGTGTCCTTTGTAAATGTTAAGTATAAAAAAATTTTAAAATTATTTTTGTGATCATTATTTGATGAGATTGTAGGGTATGTATCTTTGTGTTGGAGGAGGTACCTCTCATGAAACTCTAAACATGAGTTTGATTTGCTTAATAAATATTGATTGATTGACTGATTGATTGAATGCCCTCCAATAACTAACTGTGACTGGGAGTTAGGATGATGCACTGTTTTCAGAGGAATCACCTCTTCATCACCACCCTTGGTCTATGAGAGTGAGCTGTGAAAAAGTTCCACTTCTTTCTGTCTGTTTTCCTTTTGAACTTCCAAATCAGAACACAACAAAAAGGGGAGGAGATTGCTGTCATCATCCCAGCCCTTACAACCCCAGCAGTAGAAAATGACACCTAAGAAGAGAAGCACATATTAGTACAATCTGTGCTGCCAATAAGGTACCACCAAGGCTGGAAACATCCATTCTTGAGCTCTGGTTTCTGTTATGGTTTCAGAAAAGGAAACAGAAATGCAGAAAAAGGAAGCCAGGAATGAAAAGGTAGAAGAATTCCAGTCTTGGGAATACCTGGAAAGCAGAGGTTACATTCCTATGTACTTCTCCTCCAAGATGCCATTTCTGCTATCATTCTTTTTCTTATTGTTAATATTAAAGATAAAACACTTTTATCCCCAAAATTTCCTCCTGAAAAATGTGTAATTGTTTTTGTTTTTAACTGAGTGCTCTAAATTGATACAAGGTCTTCAAATTCACACTCTGATTCGGAAAGATAAAGTGATTATATTCATGAAAAATTTTGAGCTATGGATAATAAATTTACAAAATAGTATATTTAATGTTTTCCAGTTTTAAAAATAGCTTCACTAAAAATGAGACAGAATAAAGATTCGTTTGCTCTTCACTTGACTGGTCTACTGAAACAATTCTCATTATATTTTAAAGACCTAGAAATGTCTAAATATGAATGCATAGGTTTCCCATTTATTGAGGACAAATTTGATACACTTAATCTTATTCCATCTGAACAAAAATATACTTGTCTAGTGAGTATGCTTTCCACAGGTGCAGTCCATAGACCATCTATTTCTTGTTATCTTGTCCAAATCTCATCCATTTAATATAAATTCTATAGAGGATCTACCAGCAGCACTGGGAAGCTTCTTTTCTTCTTTTAGTATTTAGTGAAGAACAACAGAGCACATGACTTTCCATCTATTTTCTCTTACTTTTACTATGAGATCAATCAACCTCCACATGATCAAAATTATATACACTTGTGTGCTGGTAAATGTTTAACAACCAGCTCTCGGGGAGGGGCGGGGGGAGGATGTGCTCTGGACAAACTTTTAAGTTTAATTCTCATTATTTACATCTTCTCCATGACTTTCTTGGGTCTAGACAATCAACAAAACAATAAATCAAGCCCTGATTTGTAGCTTGCTAATTTCCAGGTGTAAATGCTCATCCTAGAAAGTTAACAATCAACTTTTCCTGGTTGGAGCTGGCTCCAGCTCTACCCTGTCATAGGCTATAAACTATTTAACACCCACTGTGCATCTTTCCATTGCCTTTTTTATCAACTGCAGTGTTTTGGTGAAGCATGAAGAGAAGAAGTGACATGCTAAAAATATAGAACCATGCACTGATATACAGGTGATAATAATAATTAGTATTTATACAGATAGTTTTTTAAGGTTTGTTAAACATTTTATAAATATTATCTTATTTCATCTTCACAACAACCCCAGGAGGTAAGAGCTATTATTATTCTCATTTTAAAGAAGAGGAAACTGAAACAGATAGCATGTGACTTGTTCAGGATCACACAGGCATTAAGTGTCTGAGAATGGATTTGAGTTCAGGTCTTACTGACTCCAGGACCACATGGAGTTCCATCCACTGAGCCACCTAGCTACCTATCAGGCAGAGTGCATGGCACTCTGCATACTACCAGAGCACAATTAATGCCTAGTAATTAACAAATTCTACTAGATAATTAACTGAAGGACCTACGAAGGGGACAAAGACTGTGTTGTGGCACAATGTCAACAAACCAATCAACAAATCAATGGATTGTGAATCAATCAAAATTATGGTTTGACTCATCTAATGGCAGTTGTTTTCATTAACTTTTCTTGAACATGGAAGAAGGGTCAAGAAACCAATTAATGGTCCTTAGAAAACGAAACCTTCCCTGGTTCCTCCCAAGCATACTTAACAAAGGGTGGCATTTGTCTAATACTCCAACATACCATAGCACATTTGTATCATTGAACCAAATGGAGAGATCATGGAAGGGTGATGATTGTCCTCTGTCGACCACTTAAAAGGGAATGAGCATTCATTAAGCCCCTACTATGTGCCAGGCACGGTACAATGAGCCAGGCACTGTACTAAGTGCTTTACAAAGATTATGTCATTTATTTCTCACAACAACCCTATTATTACCCCCATTTTACAGAATAGGAAACTGAGGCAGAGGGAGATTAAATGATTTGTCTGGGGTCAAAGAGCTAATGTGTGTTCGAGTAGAGATTCGAACACGTGGTCCAATGCTTTATTCATTGAATTAGCTACAGGACACATGCCCTCAAATTACGCATAGTACATTGTCTATGGTAGTTGACATGGAGTACTCTTTGTCTTTGATGTTTTTCTCTCTTTGTCTTTTTTTTAAATAAATAAATTTATTTGTTTTCTTGTTTGCATCATTCATTTCCATGAGATTTTGAGTTGCAAATTTTCTCCCCATCTTTCCCCTACCCAACACCTCAAAACAGCCATCCCACTGTATAATCCCTCCCCCAATTTGCTCTCTCCTAAGTCCTCCCCCTCACCCTTCTAACTGTCCAGTAGGGCAGGACGGATCTCCCTATCACAGTGCCTGTATATCTTAATTCCTAGTTGGATGTAGTTAATAATAATTATTATATATATATATATATATATATATATATATATTATACATATATACACACATACACACACATATATATATATACACACATATATTTTTAACATTTGATTATAGAACTTTAAATTCTAGATTCTTTCCCTTCCTCCCTCATCACCCAATCCCACTGGAAGGACAAGCAATTCAATACAGGCTGTACATGTGTGATTATGCAGAACATCTCCACAGTGGGCATATTGTGAGAGACTGATTATATGTACCTCCTTTTTATCCCACTCCCCCACTTGTTCTGTTCTCTACCCTGTCCCTGCCCCTTTACAGAAGTCTGTCCTTCCAGCAACCTTCCTCCGAACCCCCCCCTTCCATCATCCCACCTCTCATCCCTATCCCCCCTACTCTGCTGTGTGGCAAGATACCCAGTTTAGAGTTTATGTCATTCCTTCGCTAAGCCAAATTCAACGAGAGTAAGGTTGACCCTTTCCCTTTTGCCTTCCTATTCTTCCCCTCCATTGTAACAATTATCCCTTGCCTCTTCTATGTGACATGATTAACTCCATTCTGTCTCTCCCTGTCCCCTCCTCTCATTCTAATCCTCTCCCACCTCAGAATTTCACCTTTTAGAGTATTGTCCCTTCCTATTCAGTTGATCCTGTGCCCTCTATGTACTCATGTATACACATACTCAGATATGTGTTCATACGCATAGATAAACCCTCCTACATAGATATATGTATATGTATACATATATATACATTTGTATTCCCTTCACCTATCCTCATACTAAGAAAAGTTTCATAAGTTAAAATTATCATTTTTCCATGTTGGCACGTAAATAGTTCAATGTTGATAAGTTCCTTATGATTTCTTTTCCATGTTTACCTTCTCAT
>CM053581.1:447825234-447835837 GCA_028627135.1 Pseudochirops cupreus
AAAAAGTGACATAGGAGAGAATAGACTGGGGGAGGGGGGAAACACTGGGATGGCTGTTTTGGGGTGGGGGAAAGATGAGGAGAAAATATGTAACTCAAAATCTTGTGGAAATGAATGATGCAAACTGTAATAAAATTTTAAAAAATTAAAAAAATAAAAATAAATAAATAAATAAAAAATTCAACAACAACAAAAGACAAAAAACGAAAAAATGAAAATATAATGTTCAGGAGAAATAGCCATGACTCCCAAAAGACAAAAGGAAATTTAAAATTCCCATAATACTAGTGGCACCTACCCCCCAGGGTTATTGTGAGGATCCAATGTAAAGTGCTTTTGCAAACCCTGAAGTGCCGTGTCAATGATAGTTATTATTTCTTATAATGGCCCAATCCCCTTCTCACCTTCTGCCTCCAAACCTAATCCCTTCGATGGAGGCTTTCCCCGACTGCCTCTGTCTCTCTATCACATCCAGACCAGGTAAAACAGAGGAGGGTCTGAGCTGTACTTTGAAGGATAGTTAGACTATAGAGAGAGAGAGATGGTAAGAAGGGTATCCTTTCCATCAATCCAAATCATTTCCATCAATAGTGCAGGGGAGCATCCCCAGGTTTTTGACAATTCTTAAATATTCATTGAATATTTTCATTTTTTATATATGTATTATATTATTATATATAATATAATTATATATAATATAATTATTATATATAATATTATATATATATATAATATTCATTATTTATTGAACACTTATAGGCCGTAAGACCATTAGAATGCAGATTTCATACCAAAAGAGATCTCAAAGGCCATCTAGTCCCACCTTCATATCTTAGTATGAGGAAATGGACACCCATACAAATGAAATTATTTGTCCAAGGTCACATGGTTGGCATAGTATTTGAAGCCAGTTCGCAAGCATAAAAATACAGAGACTAGTTCAAATGCAAATATTCATTGATCATCTAACATTGTATGGACAATGTGGAAGAGTCAGTTTATATACATACATATATACAGATAGATACATGAATATATATATATATATTCATGCTAAATGAATGGTTTTGCTTTACACAATGTGATTTATGTGTGCAAGCATTCAAATGGGCAATATTTGAAATTATAACTATGTAAAATGTGGGTAATTAGTTGCAATCCAAGGTGACTTTGAATAATGTGATCACTTTGGAGAAATCCATTATTTGCACTAACGAGGAACTAGCAGATATGTGTATATGTGTATTTATATGTATATATATATATATATATGTATGTATGTATATGTATACCCGTGTACATATGTAGGGTTGGAGGAAGGGCAAGAAGGACAAGGAGAAAGAACAAGGGTGAACATAAAAGCCCTGTATATACCCAGGGCTTTGACAAGCACTTCCCAAAGATATGATCAGAGCAAGGCCAAAAGTCATATTCTCTTAGTTCTTCTGTGCTTATCCCTAGCATGCTCTTGTGGGCCAGAAAATTCCAATTTGTTATAAAAGTCACTGAAAATTCCAAATATAATTAATCTAATTACTAGGGAGCCCAGGGTTCCCTAATCAGTTGAGTCTAAGATCTTCCTTATGATAAAGGACTCTGCCTATTAGATGCTAACTACTTTTACACATTTGGGGGAACACTAAAAATAGAACACATTGCAGTTCACTGATTGGTCAGTTCCAGAAATGGGGAAATCTTATGTTTGGTTAGGGGAAATGTCCATCAGTAATAACCACTTTGGCATCATGCCTTTTATAGGTCATGAGACATTTCATAGGTCATCAACTATAGATCATCTTATTAGGGGCTTTCCAAAGGTCATCAGCATCTCAGGGCCTTCCACAAGTCATAAGACCCTAGTGTTGGACCAACAATATCCCAGGGTCCAAGAAAGTTGTGGGTTTAAAGCGAAGGTCAGTAGGAAATGGACAGTAGTATTTCATAGGTGTGAGGGGGTAGTGCACCAGCAAATGAACCTTATTACTACAAGTTATGGAGGGGAGGGAAGGCAGGAGGAGTAGTGCAGCAACTCCACTCATTATATTTCTAACTAACAATGAAAATCTGGCTGATAAATATAAGAAAATCATCAATACATGATGGATTAATCATTCATAACTCTTTCCTAACAACATTAACATACATAACCAACTTAAACTTAACCCTATTCTATTTAATTTGTTAATGCAGTCATTGATACTCATCAAATCAAAATTAACTGAAAAAATAACTGATAAATTTGAGTAAAGGGGGTTATGAATTTGTCACACTCTATAGGAGTTGGTGATTTGGGCCTGCTGCATGCTTTGGGAGCCTTGCTGCAAGCATAGTCAAAGATTCAAGGAGACTATGCTCTCTACCCCTTTGTACTTAAAAAAAAAAACCTGATTATTTAGATCCAGGCAACCCCAAAACTAACTCCTTCCATCTACAAGGCAAAGAAAAGAATAATTAAATAAGATTATACACTGTTCCTGCTGAGAAGTTCAATATCTAAACGGCAGTTCATTTTCTAAAATAAAGGATTAGTACAAGTCTTCTAGATCTACAAGTCAGCAACAATGTCAACTGTCATGAAATTTGCATTGGGCCCAACTATACTTACTAAGACACTACTCTCAATATCTATCTCTTTCCAATGACAGAAACACAGGCAATAACTTGTAATGTAAAGGGTGCTAGACTTGGTTCCTTCAAGGCTCTTCTACCAACTTTCTTTATAACTTTGTTACGTTCTCTCTCTGAAGCATCATCTTACCCATTTGTAAAGTGAGGGAGCAGACAACACAACCGAATAATTCTTCATCAATAAACTCAGTGATTCCCCTTAGACACCACTGCTCGTGAAACCTTTTCAAAACATGGATGGAAAGCGAGACTCTCGGTACATTCCTCTTTCAGGCCTTCTGTTTGGATTCTGTAAGATCTGTTAGACTGTAAACTCCTTGAGAAAAAGAATTGTCTTTTATATTTCTTTATATCATACTGCTTAGCACAAACTGACCCATGATTTAAAGCCACGGATACAATTGTAGTTATTCTGTCTTCAAAAAATAAAAGGAAATAATACTTTCAGAAGAACTAAGGAACATATACTAGGAGTGCTAGAACTGATAAAAATGTGAAAGATACTCAAAATGAGACCTCTCTGAATAAAGTCTAGATGAACTATTCCCAGATTGGCAAATGTCTAAGCACAGCTATTTAGTGATCTGGGATACTAGGTCTGTAAAAAAAATCCAACAAAGTTCATTTGAAATGGCCTTCAAGAGAAATCACACCAAGGTATTATTGCATGTGAAAATCACACTTAGAACCACCTTCAGACCTGAAAATGGAAACTGAGAATTTCCAGACCATTGGATCAGGCAAATGAAACCAAGACAAACAGCCTGAGACAACAATCTGGCTGCACTGACATCACAAGTGTAAGACTTTGAGAAAATTACTGTTATCTGTAATTCTTCTAGAGCTCAGCTTACTTAAGGGCCTTTGAGGAAGATAATTTCAGGGTCCCAACACCTGCCTTTCTAGACTCTAAAAGAAATTCACTAATGCGGAGTTCCAAAGGATATATGACTCTTCTTAAGAGTTATATTGTTCAGGTATTATACAGTTATGATGTATTTTGTGTCGGGAAGGAAGGAAGGAAGGAAGGAAGGAAGGAAGGAAGGGCAGAAGGGAGGGAGGGAAGGAAGGAAGGGATAGAGAGAGGGAGGGAGGGAGGAAGGAAGGAAGCAAGGAAGGAGGAATGAAGAAAGGAAGGAAGGAAGGAAGGAAGCAAGGAAGGAAGGAAGGAAAGCATGTAGGGAGGGAGGAAGGATAGATAGATAGATAGGTCTTTGGCTCAGTGCTATGTTTACCTAAACAAACATAGCAACCTCCTATTGCTGCTGTTTCATTTTCTCATGAATTAACCTCCAAGTTCGTAAAGCAGTTTAAAAGGTTTGGGTGTCTCAGAGATTACTAGAATTGGAGTTATTCTCTCTCAAATCCACTTGCCTCAATACCAGCCTGAACTGGAGAAAATCTCTGATCTCTTGGATTCTATTACCCTCTCTCAATTTCAAATATGCATTTTTGACTTGTATATAAATCATCAATGGCCATTTACTTTAATACAGAGATATTAAACCTATGATTTTGTTGGTATAGGGAACTCCTAGGTGAGACAATCCCCTCTACTAATCCAGTATCTCTGCAGTTTATACTCTTAGAAAGTTGCCGAAAAAACTGAGTGTTAAGTGATTTTTTGCCTGGGGTCCCACAGCTAGTAGATGTCAGAGACGAGACTTGAACCTAGGTCTTCCAAACTGCAAGATTGGCTCTATATACTATACCTTCCTTGGTACTTTCATAGCTTTATTAAATAAAGCAAAACATAGATAGGAATTAAACATGCTTCAGGCTACCATATGATTTGGATCTGGCCTTTTTACGACACCCCCATGGCCAGATCTCTTCTTTGCTCAGAATAGACAATTGGAACAAACTTGTTCAGGCAGGAAAAAGAAAACCCGGGGGGTTCAAGGGAAAGCAGTGCAAAGACAGGTGCTGTGGGCTAGACAGCTTTAGGCTCACCAACCCCAGCCTGCTGCTTCAGTCAGGTCTCTTCTCTATTCCATTCCACTCTCACTAGCCAATCTGATAAAATCTCTCCCCCATTAGCATTTTGCTTCTGCTCCGGATCTGATCATTTCAGTGTCCCCTGCTTTCCATCACAGAGAGCTCTTTGCTCAATACCTTTCCCTGCCATGTGAGAGGGAAGGTCCAGACTTAGACACACCCCTTCTTCTTCCTCCTTCTGCAGTTCAGCTGCCTACCTTCTCTATGTTTGGGGCATCTAGCTTCCCCACCAAAACGGAAGTTCATTTCAAGGTTAAAGCCCATAGAAATTTGGAGAACTCTGTGTAATGAATGCATGCCCATGCATAGATATGCCTTCCAGACCACAAAGTTTCCATGGCAATGAAAGAGAGGGAGAGAGAAAGAGAGAGAGAGAGAGAGAGAGAGAGAGAGAGAGAGAGAGAGACAGAGACAGAGACAGAGACAGAGAAGGAAAAGAAAAAAACAATTATTATACTAAAGCCTTTATTGAAGTCATTTATATGGAGCCCATTTCCTCTGTAAAACTTCAAACCAATTTCCTTGGGATGACATTGAAGATGATTCATCCCCATTTTTAAATCCATTTTCCCCATTTTTTATTTAAGACCTTAGTTCTCCAATGCAGAGAGGCTGGCTTGCTCTTTTTCTCTCCCTCTCATTTTCCCCTTTTGTTTGTTTTATTTACTTTTAAAGCTTTTTCAGAAGAACCAAATTGTCTGAAAGCTGTTGATGAATCATTTGTTCTCTCTGAATCCTTCCCAAAAAAGGCCAAATGACACCGAACATTTTCCATATAATGTGCTGCCTTCCATTTGAGTGAAGGACAGATCAGTCCTAGACTTAGTCATTATGGCTTATAAAGCTCTGACAGATTTTCAGGGGCTTTTCTTCTCCAGAAGTTCAAATGAGTGGCTGAGAAAAAAGAACTCTTGCCTAGGTTACACACTCAAATTGACTTGTAATGACAAAGGGGAAGACTCTATGATCTTTCTTGGCCCACCCCAAAGAGCCACATGTTAAATGTAGGGCCATTGGTAGGCAGGACTCTGAAGTAAGGGACATGTGTCATCTTTGATGCAACCTTAACCAAATCACTTTTTCCTTAACTGATAAAATCTTTGAGGCCAGAACCTGTGCCTTACTTTATGTCTCCTGTGAAAGAATAAGGTTTTCCTGTTTGTCAGCGGAAATTATGTATGTGTGGGAATTGACACAAATATGTAAGAACAAGAGCCATTCCCCAATAGATGTGATCAAAGGGTATGAATGGGCAGCTTTCAAAAGGGTCACTTAGCAAGCTCTATGAAATAATTAACTGATTATTTCACACACTTATAAGGCTGATCCTGGTTAAATGATCTGAATAAAGCAGGGACTATTACTTTGTAGTAATGCAAAATGTTGCTTGTTTTCTCCTGCCTTAAGTTATTTGAATGGTACAGCCCAGTTGGCTCCTAAAGGACTGCATGAACAATCCCCATATAAATAATGGAAACTCATTCAAATATAAGAGAAAAGGAAGGAGGGCATAAACATTTCTTAAGTACCTACTATATTCCAAGAACAGTGCTAAGCACCTTATAAATAATATTCTCCCAACAACCCTGAGAAGTAAATGTTGTTATTATTATTTTTTACAGTTGAGGCAACTGAGGCAGAAAGAGATTAAATGATTTAACTGGGGTCACACACCTAGTAAATATCTGAGGATGGATTTGAATTCAAGTCTTCCTGACTCCAAGCCAACCTGGCTGCCTGAGAGGGGTAAGCTTGTACCCTAACTGATAGCTAATCCTTGGCGTGAAGCCAGAAGTCAGCAGGAATCATAGCACAAAGGAGAAACCATAAAGTGGTGGACAGCATTTGACTGCAAGCACACCCCAAGAGAGAAATTCTGAAATACCTTCTACCATCATACTGAGATAGTCCTACCACCACCCACCACCCACCACCCACCCAACCCCAGCCCCCAGAAGAGAAGCTAGTCTTCTGGGAAAAGGCTAGTGACATCATCTACGGGGAGCTGTAGGGGAATACAAGCAGAGACAAACGTAGCTTCTTGACCAAAAAAAAAAAGTAGCAAGAAATAATTTGTTGTTCAGTTGTTTCAGTCATGCCTGACTCTTTATGACCTCACTTGGGGTTTTCTTGGCAAAGATACTGGAATAGTTTGCCATTTCCTTCTCCAGATCATTTTACAAATGAGGAAACTAAGGCAACAGAGTTAAGTGACTTACCTAGGGTCACACAGCCAGTAAGTGTATGTGAGGTCACATTTGAACTCAGGAACATGAGTCTTCCTGATTCCAGGTCCAGCATTCTATCCACTCTGCCACATAGCTGCCCCTGATTTTTATTACATAATTTATTATTTAAGTTAATGTAAATTAAAATAATTTAAAATAACTAAAATAATAAAATTTTTAAATGGAAATAATTTGAATAAAAATATTTTTAAAATTATTTTGATTTTTACTAATTTGATAATTATTTTAATTGTATTACATAATTTATTATACATAGTTTTATTTCTATTATATTTTATTACTATTACAAATAATTTATTTTTTAAAGTTGTAGTTATTACATTTTCTTATACAAATAATTTTAAAATATATTAATCTAGTAATATAGAGGTAAAATAAGAGGTGGTTTAGAATGGTGGATAGAGTTGGCCTCAAGGTCAGGATGATTCTGTGTGTCTGTTTACGTTTTAAATGCGCCTGTTGTAAATAGCAGATTGTAGGGTTGGGTTTTTTTATACATTCTGTCACTCTCTTTCATTATATTGTATTGTTTAGTCCAGAGGTGTCAAACACTTCCAGTGGACTGGTGACTCAAAGAAATAAAAATACCGTAAGACATAGATAACAAGACATTTTAAAACCACTCAGCATGTGCCTTTGGGGGTCCTTATGTATGTATTAGATGTCACCATTTTTATTGGAGTTTGACGCCAGTAGCTGTAATCCATTCATATTTAAAGTTATAAGAGTTAGGTTTATGCCAATTTCCTACATATTTTCCTACATTTCTTTCCTTAGCTCACTTTTTAAAAATAATTTTTAATCCTCTTCTTTTAAAAGTTAACACTCTTGTCCCTGTGATTAGTTTTGTTTAAACTATTTAAGTGCAAATCTGTTTACACAGATATTCTTCCCTTTCCCTTTCCCATACATACCCACTTTAATTTGGAGGTTTTATTTAAATTATTGATTTCCTTTTCTTTCATTATTTAGTTACCTATTTCTTCTGTTTTAAGCTTTTTGTTGTTCAGTCATTTTTCAGTCAAGTATGACTGAACCACCCATTTGAGGTTTTCTTGGCAGAGATACTGGAGTAATTTGCCATTTCCTTCTCCAGCTCATTTTAGAGATGACAAAACTGAAGCAAATAGAGTTAAGTGACTTGCCCAGGGTCACACAGCTAGCAAGTATCTGAGGTTGGATTTGAACTCAGGGAGATGAGTATTCCTGACTCTAGGCCTGGCATTCTATCCACTGGGCCAGCTAGCTTCCCAATGTGGTTGTTGGTAGACTGTATTTATTCATTTGAGAATTGTTTGTTCATGTACTTTAACAACTTATCTAAGAAATGGTTTCCACTTACATCTTTATTCCTCTGTGTCTTTTGTTGTTGTTCATTTTATTTCTTTACCCAATAGATGTCTCTACCTCTGTCCCTCTCCCCTCTCCCTCTCCCTCTCCCTCTCTCTCTCTGTTCCCTGCCTCCAACACGGAGTAATTTCTTTCATTATTTATTCTTTCCTTGCATTTCCATAGTTTGGAGTGTTTAGAAGTCAAATATTCTGCAGAAGTGTCTCCCTATCCCACCCCAGGCATGCCTCAAATGCATTTCATTAATTAAATATTTGTCTATTCATTCATCAGACTCAAGTTTTTAGGATATGCCGTTTTGGATGTCATGTTGAGTTACTTTGTTTTTCAATGAATTTTTCAATTCGCTTCTGTGATTTCTCATGACTGCAGAATCATTTGGTGTAATTCAAATTTCTATTTCTTTGTATTTGAAGGTCTTCCTTCTTTCCACTTGTAGAATTTGTCTTTTGTAATTGAAATTGTTAAATTAAAGTATGTCTTGGAGTTTGAAGGACAGAGTTTTGTTTTGTTTCAGAAGCAATTTGTGGATTTCCTTGATTGAACAGATTTTTTAATTTGTCATGATCTTCTGGGAGACCAATTATGCTTATGTTATCTCTGAACATTCTGTCTCCAAATTTAATTACTTGGGCTTATGTGGAGTTTATGTGTTATTTTAATGCTGTTGCCTTTTCCTTCTTTTCTGCCAGATTTTCTTCTGATTTGGTGTTTTTATGTTGCAAATCTGTTTATCTCTCTTAAGCTTCTTTAAAGAGAATTTGCATCCCTCATTTTCCAGGTCAGTCTTGATATGGAACTCAACAGTACCAAGGCTGCCTTCTTCCCTCACTTCAGTCCAGATGGTACTGCCCTGGTGCAGTTTTAGATGGAGTGGCAGGTTTCTAGGTCCCTTCCCCACCATAGCCCCTATGTGGGAAGTTGCTTGGGGCCAGGTCCTACCAACATCCAAATTCCTGGCTTGAGACAGGAGGTTGAACTGGGTGTTAGAACTAACTTCCACCTTCTACTATACCCCTCAACTTCCTGTCTTTTACCTAGGAAAGCTGGCCTTAGACCCTTTCTCCTGCCAGGCTCCGTACTGTCCCCAGCTTGGACTCTATCTCCTACTGAGAAGTCCACAGTTTGGGATCAGGTCGACTGGAGATTGGACAGTCCACAGCCAGAACGTCTACATGCTTTGAACTATATTCTGATATAATTCTGTACTAATGGGGGAATCCACTGGTATCTCTGTTTTATTTTGTTGAGTCTTTGTTTGATCTGGGGCTTGTCTTTATCTTTCATTAATTACTTCTCAAGAGAACTTGACTTAGCTGGAAACTTTCATGTGACCACCTTTGACAGAAGGCTCTGTGTACCCACTTTCCTTCCTCTCTTACACATGACTTTTACTGTACTTCTCTCATTTTCTTTGTCTCCGAGCAGTCATCCATTTAATATCACATATATTTCCATGCGCTAATCCTCTCAAAAATCTCTGCTACTGTTTTGTTCTGGAACTTCCCTGGGCCTCTCTAAACTTGGATCATCTACCATCCCTATAACCTTCTCAGTCTAAAATATCCCTCTATAATCCCCCCCTTCTTCTGCCATTGGAGAGTTCCTCTTGGGGCCTCCATTTTCTGGTGGATCCCAAGAAGGCCTGTATTCCCCTCATAGACCTTTCCCTGGCTTCTTGATTTCAAAATCACAGCCCCCAATTTTTTAGCTCCATTTTGTGTGTGGTCTTACATGTCAGAATACCAGTTTTTGAGGGCAGAGACTACCTTTCCTTTTGCTTGTATCTGTACCGCCAGGGCGTAACATAATGCTTGCACACAGTAAGTACTCACACAATGCTTGCATCGTCTTCTAAAAGTCTATCCCTTCCAACAATACATGCCTGCCCATTCTGTATGATTTCTATCCATATCTCCTTATTAAACTTTGAGAGGATCCACCCAACAAGCTAACATTCTTCACATTGAGTGAACACCAGTGGAGCACATAGGTTCTGCACTGATTGTCCCTAGCTCTTAGAATGTGAGAAGCCCTGAAGGCAATGTTTCCAAACTTTTTTTGATCACACACCACCAATTTTTACCATGTATCCCAAGTATAAATTGATATAATAATAATATTAATAATAACAATAATAATAACAAAAAACTAACATTTATATATTTACTATGTGCTCAGCACTGTGAAAAGTGCATGCAATTATACTTTCATTTGATCTTCATAACAATCGTGGGAGGTAGGTGCTATTTAAAGCCTCACTTTACAGATGAGAAAACCAAGGCAAACAAGTGAAATGACTTGCCCAAGGTAACACATATCTAGTTAAGTGTTTAAGGCTGGATTTGAACTCAGATCTTCTTGACTCCAACCCCAGT
>CM053581.1:447835937-447855808 GCA_028627135.1 Pseudochirops cupreus
TATTATTATATTAAATAATATTTTGAAAGTAATTTTATTTCATTAATAATACAAAACATTTTTGTTCTTTTTTATAAGTAAGAGCAATATGATTGGATATACTTTATTACTTATTAAACTCTTTGTATATTATCTTGAGCTAGAGTGATTTGAAGGTCTGGTTCTCAGTTCAATTTATTCTGATATTTAGTTTAATGGCTGTCATGTTTGAAAAGAAAACCTCAGAAAGGTACATAGATATGTATGCATCACTGGCCATGCTCACAGAATCATGGTACTCATTTTTTCAATCACATTCACCAGTTGTGCCAGGATTTCTGTTGAAACTCATCTAGTGAATTTTCACCTTCCTTGAGGTCAACAGATGTTCTTGTCAGCTGATTGGAAGGAGTTGCATTTTTATGTTTTTTATCAAAGTGATAAAAAAAAAACCCACTGACCCTCTTCACTTGCAAGAGTTTTAAGCATGTTAAAATTATTTTTTCAAGACCTTTAATATGAGTTTTTATGGATAACATACCTATTGTTTTGGGCACCAGAAGCTTACTTTTTAAATGTCTTTCTAACCATGCTGGCTTTATACCATTATTAGCTAATATATTAAAGCACAGTACACACAATTCATCTTTAATGAGAGTGAGGCAAAATTCAGTATTTCAAATAACGCACATCTACCATTTGCCAAGCTCTGTATGTGCTAAGCACTTTTACAAATATTATCTTCTTTGACCCTCACAGCAACTCTGCTCCATGAAATAATGCTTCTTATTGCCTTTGGTCACAGAATAAAACAAATGCTCCCTTTGCTTCATTTGCCTCTCCAAGAAGAATCAACAAACTGTACTTCTTTTTAACTGCAACTTCCCCTTGTCCTCTGATTTCATCTATACTAAGGATGCCAACACTGATATGACTCAGTTCCCTGTCCAGTGACCAATGTATCAATATGGAAATTAGGAAAAGAAGAGGTTTCTTGGGGAAAGACAATGAGTTCAGTTTGGACATGTTAAATTTAATATGTCTATGGGACACCCAGTTTGAGATGGCTTATAGACAGCTGGGGATGACAGACAAGGTCAGCAGAGAGGTTAGGATTGGATAAGTAGATTGAGAAGCATCTCAGATTTCGAGTACTAACAGTTAATGTCTATTGATGGACCCCCAAACTGTGTAATTGCTAATATTCTCTGCCGGCTTTTCTGTCACTTTGTCCCTCTCGTTAGAGAAACAGTAGGGAGCCCACAGGAACTGAGATCTATTTTGTATTTTTCTTTGTTACATTCATTACCATGACCAGAGAATTCATCATCAAGGGGCCCCCTTACTGATGTTGGTCCTCTGTATTTAGCTAAGCTTGTCTCCAAAAAGCAGGTGTCATCTGTTGTTGAGGACATTCTCAAAGCTTTGCTAACATATTAGAACTTGCTAGAGTTTATGTGGGTATCGCCTCTATAACCCAAAGGCCACATTGATGCCATGATTTGACACTGGAGTAAAACATTTTTTTAAAATTTTACTTTAAACTTTAAAATCCAATTCAATAAATATTCATTGAAAGGTCCTGATTAAGTGCTGTGAATGTAAAGACAAATAAGTTATAGATTATGTCTCACAAAATTATAATAAAGTCAGGGAGATAAGTCATGTTTGCAAAGCGCTATAATACAAATTAATGAATGGTAAATGGAGCGCTAATTTTTTTAAGAGAATTTAATAGAGAGGTTACCTTTAGCAGATAATCAGATAATTTAATATGATAGCATTGATATCAGTAAGAGCATAAATCTAGAACTCTGGAAAGTTCAACTGTACTCCCCACTCTGACACTGTTTCTTTGTGACTTTGGGCAAACCAGTTCAACTTCACAAGGCCTTGCCTTTCTTATTCGTAAAATGAGATGAGTGGATTTGATGTTCACTGAAGCTTCTCCCCCCGCTGACCAGGTGTTCTGCTCTAATGCTCTGTAAGTCCATAATGGCAACCTTTTTCTTGTTATTTTTCCACACAAAATTTAAGTGATTTGTTCAGAGGCTTAACTAGGGCGGGAGGGCTGGAGTTTGTCTACAGGAGACTAAAATTTAGAAGGTATTAAGAACACTTGGATTTCAGTATCAAAAAAGGACTAACACTAGCACCTAGTTAGCACACACACACACACACACACACACAAAAGTTTAATTGAAATAGAAAACTAGCAGATAATGCTATTACTTGCCACTCTCCCCAGTGGCCATACCCCAGGGTCAGCTCTTCAATTCCAGGAGCTTACCTTTTTACCCTCTCCCCCACTGGGGTAAGCCTCCTCAACAGTGGTGATGTCTAGGGCCTCTCTACCCTTGATAACTAGAACCCCAGGGTTCCAGGGTTCTCTTTCTCCCTTCTGTGGGTTAGTGTCACAAGGTACCCCTGCTATATATTTAATTTTAATAATTGAATTTGTCGTTAAAAATTTGATGGTTTGTTTTGTGTTTCATTGTCAAGGTGCCAAAAATTTTGAATACAATTTCATTTATTAGCACAAAAAGGGGACCATTTCAATAATCAATCAATGAAGAAGAATTCATTAGAAATAACAAATTACAAAAATGACCAAAGGGAAAAACCCTTAAGTCACCTTACATCTATGTTGGGGAAATCTAGCCTATAAATGGTGTTTTCAAAGGTAATGCCCCTCTCCTTTGCTCTATCTCATTTTATAAATCCAATCACATTGCTGCTCAATGCATTCACCTTCCATTCCTCACTATTTGCAATTTCTCATCTCTTAATCCCATTGCCATTCCTTCTTGGTCCACTTACATTGTATGGAAAAAATAACAATAGTAATATGGTGTCGTTTATATTGTGCTCTAAGATTAACAACTAATCCATACGTATCATTTATATATATGTGTATATATATATATACATATATGTATATATATAGATATAGATATAGATATAGATATAGATATATAGCGTTTCTCTGTGTGTATATATGTACACAGATATGCAGAGATATGTAAGGGGTGTGTGGGTGTGGGTGTGGGTGTCTGTGTGTAGGACAGACATTATAAATGAGCAATGAATTGGTCCCAGAATTGAATAGAAGGAAAAGAATGAACTGAATTGCATTTGAGAAATTGTGCAATGTTTTCCTAAGTTATTTTTTCCTGACAAAACCAAAAACGTCTCTTTTAGCACCAATCTTCTAGAATTGCTCTGTGGCTATGAAGAAGAATCGGCATTGTAGAGAAGCCAGAGTAATAGAAAGACACATAGTGGGCAAAACCTTGATGAACACCCTGGAAGAGTTTATATGTCTGCTTATTTGATTCTTCACTTATATTAATGATAAGAGGTAATCAAATGAAGTTATCTCTATAAATTCTTTACATATGCATGGGAGACACTTTGTTGGAGGAGGAATTTTAAATCAGCATTTTGTATTACCAGATTAAATGCTTGCTTATAGTAAATGACCAGATAAGTGCAATGGACTGTACAATTCTGTTACTCACATTCCTCACTTAGGTTTGAAAATATGGATGAGGAGTGAGAAGTGTGTACTTATTATTACTTTATCCAATGAGATTAGGAACCTACGTAAAGCCCTTTGCTTGCTTTAAAGCTCTAAGTAAATGCTAGTTTTGAACTGAAGTCACTAAGTATCAAAGTAATAATGATAGTAAAAATGTTGGTTAGCATTTATACATGTCGCTTTAAGGTTCGCAAATATGTTACATATGTTAACACATTGTTATCTGTATAAACACATCTGTTTCTCATAACAACCATGAGAGGTAGGTCTTATTATTATCCCCATTTCACAAATGAAGATACTGAGGATTAGAGAGGTTAAGTGACTTGCCCAGAGTCTCACAACTAGTAAATAAGTGAGGCAGGATTCCAACTCAGGTGGTCCTGAATCTAAATCCTGTGTTACATCCACTGCATCACTTGGTTGGCTGATTTAACTGGAAGGTTCTTATGGAGTTCTCTCTCCATCAAGGTTCCTAGGCAACTAGATGGAACAGTACATGGAACACTGGACTTGGAATCAGGAAGACGAGTTCAAACCCAGTCTCAGACACTATTTAACTGTGCGATCCTGGGTAGGTCAATTAGCTTTTTCTACCTCAGTTTCCTTACCTGTAAAATGAGGATAATAACAGCACCTACCTTTCAGGGTTGTTGAGAGGATCAAATTAAATGTATTTTGTCAAGGTTAAAGCTTTATATAAATGCAAGCAATTACCTAATGCTTTTATATTCCACGCAACAGATTTAGTACCTAAACTACAATTATTTCTATGGCAGTCTTTTTGTTAACATTTTTCATGAATACAAGATGACCAAATGATGTTTATTTTTGCCTCTGGGCACACAGTAAAAAATTGCTCTTCAGACTTTCATTTGCCTATCGGAGTTGATGCAGTTAATCACTACTTCCTTCTGCTTTCTGGCTCTATTTCAATGAAAACTTAGTAAATATTGACACAAACATGATTCAGTTCCTCCACTAGTATGTTCAGACTTTGGTCATTGAAAGCTCTAGATCTTACATTAAGCATTCTAACAATTAAATTAACATTTGTGGACAATGCAAAAAATGAGAGAATCTTAACATCCTCAGCCACCTTCCCACCATTCTTCTGCTATAGCTACAGAAGCAGAAGGGAGCTAGTAGAAAACTGAGGGGTAGATGGTAATGTTCGTGGTCTCGTGAGTTGCCATGGCCAAGGCCTGGCAGCCTGCTTGGCCAGGTTGAGCCTTAGAAAATGAATATTATCAGTTACCAAGATCATAATGAAAACTTTTTCCAGAATGTTAAAGCCTGCAAGGGATAACAAGCTAATGGCATAGCTCTTGAAGACCCAAGGTCATTCCTATGCCACAATGAGGTACCAGGGAAAAGAAATGAAGGAAAGAGGAGGGAAAAGCTTGGGAAAGCTGATATTTTGGAAAGTTCTAATGTCTCCCAGACAGTCATAGCTATCGTTCATATACTACTTTGAGGTTTGCAAAGTATTTTAAATATATTTTCTTAACAAGGTTCATGAAGGCAGAGAATATCTTAACTAAACTCTGGATCCAATCTAGTATCTAGCAGTATTCTACACATAATGAACACAATAAAAGTTTATTTCAACATTAAGAAAACAATGAATGTAATTATTCGTACTAAAAACCAAAACATCCAAAACCACATGATTATCTTAATAGTTCCAGGAAAAGCCTTTGACAAAATATAGCATAAATATATTTATGCTAAAAACCCTGCAAAGTATGTACAAAGAGGGACCTTTCTAATATCACCAAAAAAATCTATCTAAAACAAGAAGCAAGTACCATATACAATGGGGATACATTAGAACATTTTCCAATAAATATAGAAATGAAGGATAATGTCCACTATTCCCACTATTATTTGATATAATTCTACAAATGTTAACCACTGTAATAAGACATGAGAAAGAAGTTAAAGAAAAAAAGATAGGTAAAGAGGAGGTAATACTATCTTTATGTGCTGATGATATATGATGGTATACTTAGAAAATCCTATTCAATCACCAAAGATACTAAGTGAGAAAATCACTCCAGAAAAGTTGTCAGCTACAAAATAAGCACTCAAAAATCAGTAGTAGTTCCATATTATAGTAACAAAATGGAAGAGGCAATAATGAAGAGAAATCCAATTCAAAATAACTGCAAATTCATAAAATACCTGGGGACTGACCTATCAAAAACACACACAAGACTTGTTTAGATTGAATTACAAAATGTTCTATAAAGAAATAAAGAACAACTTAAATAACTGGAGTAATATTCAGTACTCATGGATAAGGCTATGTTAATATTATAAAAATCACAATTATAGCAAAGTTAATTTATACTTTTAAAGCTATATTAATCAAATTGTCAAGAAAATACTTCAAAAAACTTGATAAAATAATAACAAAATTAATTTGGAAAAACAAAAACAAATCTAGATTATCAAGGGAAATGATGAAAAGAAGTAGGGATAAAGGGGGACTAGCACTTCTAGAATTATATTATAAATTATTATTATTATAAATCAGCAGTCATCAAAAACATCTGGTATGGGTTAAGAAATAAAAAGATAGATGAATGGAATAGATTTGACATGGAAGAATCAGAAACAATGGAACTCAATAATCCAGTGTTTGATACAGGGGAAAATAGAAATCACCAAATGAAAAAATTCCTTCTTTGATTAAAAAATGCAGCTAGGAAAAGTGAAAAGTCATCAGGCAGAAATTAGGCTTAGACCAACATCTTGTACCAGATTCCACAACACATTTTAAATTGATATGTGACCTCAATATTAAAGATAATGCTATGAACATTAGAAAGATAAAATAGGTAACTGAGAATATAACACTTAAAAACTTTTGCATAAACGAAACTGTACTACTAGCATAAGAAGGTAAGTAGTCAAATGGGGGGAAAATTTTTATATCAAGTTTCTTTAGGTTTGATATCCAAGTGCTCTCTCTCTCTCCCTTCATATATACACATATATGTATGTGTGTGTGTATGTATATATATATATATATATATATATATATATATATATATATAAATGTGTGTGCATATGTGTATAATAGATATATGACTAAGAGCCTTTTCCCAATTAATCACCAATCAAAGAATACAAAGAGTTCTCAAAAGATTTGCAATGTTCACAACCATATGAAAGGCTATTTCAGATCACTAATAATAAGAGAAATATAGATCAAAACAACTCAGACATTTTACTTCACACTCTGTAAATCGACAAATACAAGAAAAAATGGCAATACTCAATGTTAAATGGGTTACGTCAGAGGTTCTCAATCTTCCTATTGCCACAACCTTTTAATATTCATATGTGGGCATATCAGCATGTGAGTGGACCCACCTGGAGATGGATAGAGGAGCAGAGTCTCAGTTCCTAAGACCATCGGAAATATGTGTTTTCCAATGGTCTTAGGTGATCTCTGTGAAAGAGTCATTTGATCCCCAAAGGGGTCACGACTCACAGGTTGAGATCCACTGGGTTATGTGATTACAGGTATGCTAACACATTATTAGTGGAGCTGGGAAATGCTACAAAGCAAATTGGAATCATGCTTTGAAAAAATGACTAAAATGTCCATATCCTTTGAATCAGTGCCTCTTTTATGGGGTTTATGTCCCAAGAAAATCTTCAGTAAGTAGAAAGATCCTATATACACAAAAATACTTATAGGAACACTTTTTGTGACAGCAAAGAATTGGGGAAGAAAAGTAGATAGTCATCAAATGGGAAAAGTGTCAGACATGAATATAATGAAATATTACTGTTTTGTAATAAATGATATATGTCATGCAAAGGAGAAGCATGGAATGATCTACATGAACTGATGCAGAGTAAAGTAATCAGAGTCAAGAAAACAACATATACAATTACTAAATAGTGTAAACAGGGGAAAAAATTAGCCACACCAGAAACAAACAAAAAAAAGGTAGATATAACAAAAGTATAAAAATAAATAATGACTCAAATAAAAAGATGTGAAGACACTCCTAGACCACCTCCTTCATATAGGTTGGAGATTTATAGTTATAGGTTACACATTATACATTTTTTCAGACTTGTATAATGTATATTGATCAAATACGCTGATTTTTCTTAAAAGTTAAATGGGCTGGCTCTCTGGGAGGGGATGGGGGACAATTCCAATGATGTATGAATAGAAGACAGCAATGAAAATTTGTTTTTTAAAAATCAAAGTTTTTTATCATCATTACTGTGTCCCATATCACAATAAATCTTATTAAACAATATTTGCACTCATCATTAGCAACTCCATGTCTATCAGGTGATTTCTGCGTGAAGTTCTCTTTCTAACATTCTAAGTATGTGTCACCTCTTATCAAACTTATTTATACTAAGTCCTGGATCCATAAGCACTGTAGCAAAATATTCAGTGCTTGACAATTGCCTATGCTAATCTGCTTGTCTTAACATCAGAGTCATAATAAAGCATTCTGGGACCTGGGACAAGGTCAAGGAGTGAGATGGATAACATGGAAAGGGAAGCCAGTTGTAAAAAGGTAGAAGTGTGGGGCCAACTGAGGGAGAACGTACCTGGGGGTATGAAAATGCCCTGAGATCCCACTTTTGAGACATGTTGGCCTTGGGGGACTCTCTTGTGAGTTGGTAGTAGTTATTCAGGGGACAGAAATTCCCTCCTTTTTTTTTTTTTGGCTTTTTGGAGGGGGAAGGCAGAGCAACTGGGGTTAAGTGACTTGCCAAAGATCACATGGCTAGTAAGTGTCTGAGGCCGTATTTGAACCCAGGTCCTTCTGACTCCAGGGGTGGTGTTCTATTCACTGCATCACCTAGACACCCCAGAAATTCCCTCTCACAACTGAATCTGGTCTGTTCCCTGCCAAACGCATACACACATAAGCTGATGATTTTCCAACATCAACCTCCTAACTTTTCCTCACTTATTCCCACTAAAGAGGTGAAGATACAGCTCTCTCCTTCAGCCCTGGAAAGTTAGTAGCATATACAGCTGACATGACAGTCACTCTCCCAGCTTTCAGGACTACCACATTACCACTTGAGATTGGGAGGATTTGTTCTTCAATTTATGCCCCAAGTCTTTGACCACTACCACTCTCCTTTCAGTTCCCCTTGTCCTGTTGACCTAATCACTAGATTAGGAAATTCAATTTAAAAACTTTCTTGTAACAGTCTAATTTTGCCCTCTGGGGCCAGGCTGAGTAAACTTGAATCCAGTTCTATGTGACAACTTGCTAATCATATTTCCACTAATCCATTTTTTTCAGATTAAACAACCCATATTTCTTCAACCAATGTTCCTTTGAAACTGAGATCCCTTCATCATCCCGTTCGAGCTCTTCAGGATGCATGCTAGCCTGTCAATGTGTCTCCTAAAACATGGTGCCCAGTAATAAACAGAACACTCCAGGTATAGTTTAACCATAATGGGAATAATCTTCTCCTTTGGACTATAGATTTCTGTTAATGCAGTCTAAGAACACAATTCTTTTCATTTTATTTTATTTTTTTGGCTGCAACAGCTCATCGTTGACTTGTACTATAAAAATAGATGACATTTATGTGGCACTTTAAGGTTTACAATGCACTTTACATGCATTATCTCATTTTTGGATCCTGATAACAGCCCCAAGAGTTAATTGCTACAAGTGTTATTATATACTTTTATGGATGAGGAAACAGAAGCTCAGAAAAGTTGAATAACATGTATATTCACACAGGCAGTAAATGCCACAAGCAGGATTTGAACTTGGGTCTCTCCTGACTACATGTCCATCATTCTTTCTACTAAGTCATAATATCTCTGCACTTGGCAACCACTAAATTTCCCAGGTCTTTTTCATATAGTATCAGAAAGTTTAGACATAGCTCTTGAGGTTCCATGATTTCAAGTCTCCATAGAGTAAATTTCAAATTGTGGTGGACTAACAATGTTAATTTATTTATCTTGTCTTGACTTCCATTTTTTTTTTATTTTATTCAGTCATTTCAGTCATGTCTGATACTTCGTGACCCCATTTGGGGTTTTCTTGGCAAAGATACTGGAGTGGTTTGTCATTTCCTTCTCCAGTTCATTTTGACAAATGAAGAAACTGAGGCAAACAGGGTTAAGTGACTTGCCCAGGGTCACACAGCTAGTAAGTGTCTGAGGCCAGATCTGAACTCAGGAAGGTGAATCTTCCTGATTCAAGGCCAGGCAGTCTATCCACAGAGCCATCTAACTACCTTGACTTTCCTTACCTGACTAAAAAGCAGGAACGCAATATTGAGTTACTCACCACACTAACGGTCCCAGAAAAGAACAGCATTGAGGCAGTAAAATATTTAGTCAAAAGAGAAATGAACAATTAAGAAGTAGGAAATTATATCAGTCACAGTCCTAGTCCTTCTAGATCTACCACCTCCACTCCCCCAGAATAGCCAGGAAAACAGGTCCCTCTAAGGATGATGGCTATAACAGGGCAAGTTACAGGCAAAGGATGATACAACTGATGCAGATGGTCTTGGTATCAATGCACCTGCTGATATCTGCTTTCTACCACACATCACTTCCCTGGCCATGCTAGGTTCTGACACAGATCCAGGCTTGGCTTGACAAAGGCAACACTGTGGCTTATAGTCATGTTCATCTTCATATCCTGCCAGCCCAACTCATCTGTCCACTCTTCATGGAAACAAATCCTAGCAAACACCTCCTATCTTTCTGGTGGTAATAATTTCCTCCTCCAGTCTTTTCCCAAGAGACAAGGTATTCAGTTTAAAAAAAAAAACCTTCTCCTTGTGCTTTGCTTCTCATTCATATGTAACAATTATTTTTCCCTCTCTGTCAAAGAAAGAGGGAAGAAAGTTGCATGTAGGCTGGCCCTATTCTTTGTTCACAGACCATAGAAAAGCAAGTGGAAGTCCACAGCCACAGAGTTTTTGGACCTTTGTCCTAGATAGACACCAACTACATAGAGTTTGAAGAGCCCTCAGTTATCAATTAAATTCAAACAGCACTTATTAAGTACCTGCTTTGTAGGTACCTCATCATCATCATCATCATCAAAAAGTGAAATTTTTATGATGTTTAAAATTTGAAGGTTGTTGCACATACATATGTGAATGTAATTAATCCAATTAAAAGATTAATCCCACTTTCAAATTTATTATTGGTTGATAGGTGGCACAGGTGAGAGTTGGATGAGAAGTAGACACCAAAGGAGGATGAATGGCAAGCCCAGAGGGATATTTCTTGCCTCATATGATTATTGGATAGTTCAAATCAAATCAAATTTATTTGAAGGAGACAATACCCTATTTTAAAGGTGGGTAAACTGAGACTCAGAGAGGTTCCATGACTTGTCCACAACCATATATCTAGTTAGCACCAGAGGTATGATATGGATCCATGTCTTCTAATGGCAAATCCAGGGTTCTTCACTACCAATGCTTCTTGAACTGACCAAAAAGTAACTAAAAATCAAACATGTAATTAATCCAAGATATTTCTGATGTTTCTTGCCCATATTGCATCATGCAAATTCACTGCAGTCTTGGTTCTGAACACAAAGCATGCGCACTTTGCACTGTTTGTGACCTCAGACCACGAAACTCCAAAAGGGGTCATGAGTGGGAATAGTTTAAGAAGCCCTGCACTAGACAACAGAATTCAAAGACACAAAAGGAAAAGACTTTGTCCTCACCATCCTCTAGTATTGCTGTCTAATCATATCTTGCCCTTCCTGTACTTGACACAATTGATTTTTTTTAACTTAAGTTCCAGACTTGACATTTATATCTATCAAATTCTTTTTTTGTTAGATCAGAATCTTGCTTTCCAGATTACAGAGATCTTTTTGGATCTAATATCTAAGTACCTGTCAGTAAAACATGTGATAAGCATGTCATAGCCACCCTTCATACAGATCATTGAAGAAGAGTTAAAACAAGGCTGAGGATGAAGCCCCCCCATAAGACTCTGCTAGAGTCTTCCCCCAATGTACCAGCTATTCATCAATCACAACTCTTTGTATCTAGTAGTTGAAACAGTTATGAATCTGCCTTATCACAGCAATGCATCTTGTATGCAAGGATATTATAAGCAAATTAGTGCTTAATAAAATATCCATTAAGTAAACGCCAAATGTAGTGCTGAGATTAAGTTATTCTGAGTGTATGGTTGCTCCTTGATTTACCATTCTAGTAGATTTCACTCATGTCATAAGGGGAAATAATAACCTTGCTCAGGGCCATCCATTAGCAAGATGTTCACAATTTCAAGGCTAGGAATGCCAGAAAGGGAGGGGGAAAACCACAGATAGCATTCGAAAGCATAAGCTGAAGAATCGGAGGCAGAGTAGGGACAAATCTCTCTCCTATAATCCACAAACTCACTAATCAACCTCAGAAACCCTTTATCACTGTCTATCATTACCCATTCAGATGGATGACAAAGCCTTTCAATTGCCCTAGGATTTTCTTTTAATTGCTTTTTCCTAGGAAGCCTTTTTCATCCTACCACCATCCCAAAATGGTCTGTCACTTTATGATTCTAATCAATATATGTGTAACAGAGGCGTCTTGTGTAGTCCTTTTATTTGGAGCTCCTTTCACCTGCCTGCCTGCCTAGGAATCAGCCAACCAGCTGTCAATCACTCAACATTCTGCTCCTCATTCTTACATCCTAAATTCTTTGTCTAGGAGTATCTGGCAATTATGACTTGTCTTTCAATAACTCATTCCCCACGTACTGGCCACTTCTTTTTATCTAGATCCAACAAATTATTTCAGGCATTTAAACCTCCATATTCATGGCGAAGCAAATAAATTAAATTAATAAAAGCATGATTAAAAAACCAAATTATTATCTACTTGTGTGTGTTAAATAGGTGGCACAGTGGATAAAGCATTGGACTTGGAGACAGGAAGAACTGAGTTCAAATATGGCCTCAGACACTTACTAGCTGTGTGACCCTGGGCAAGTCACTTAACCTCTATTTAACTCTGTTTCCTCATCCATAAGATGGAGATGATAACAATAGCACCTCCTCCCAAGGTGACTGTGAGGATCAAACGAGATTATAATTGTAAAATGGTTAGCACAGTGTCTGGCACATACGAAGAGCTATCTAAATATTAGCTGTTGTAATTATCAGTATTATCAAACATTTCCCACCCTCATGCTCCAAGGCCAATTTCATTTCTCTCAGGAGAATGGAGTTCATTTACCTTTTCATCAAACTCCCAAGTTTGTAGATAATAAATTCAGAGCTGGAAATGGTCTGAGATGTCATTAAGTACAGCCCCTTTATTTACAAATGAAGAAAATGAGGCCCAGAAAGGTTCAAAGACTTGCCTAAATTCATGCAAATGAGGCTGATCAAACCCATGTCCTTTTGCTTCCAACCCCAGCTCTCTACCCCCTGTACCATGCTGTTTGTTTAACAAAAACCTTTCAGACTCCATCCATGCACTGAGAGGATAGATTTCAAGCCATTCCTCCAACTAACTCAAATGAAGGGGCTCCAAGGTGAAATCCACTTTTGCTCTTGCTGGGAAGGGTAATTAATGTACACTGGTCACTATATACTGTATACCTAAAGCTACACCTCTTGCCTTTGATCTCTTTGGCTCTGTTGCCCACTTCAGTGGTGGGCTTGTGTCTGTTTATCTCTGCAGGTTAGGAAATGGAGAGAAAGGCCCCACTTCTGCCACATCTTTGTTAATCCATGTTGGTGTGTCCTTCACAATGTCATATACACATACTTAATTCAAGGCTCTCCTGAAAGTTAAATTCATGACCAAAATATTGATTGTTTCCAAGTCTTCTGGGTTGTGTAGTTCAGAAGTAAATTATTTGCCTGCCTAGATACAGATTCTCTCCAAAGCTATCGAGGGGATGCTGATTCCTTGCGTATGTTTTATAGGTATAAGCTATTAATGAATGAAAACATTCATCCCCTATAACAAATGGGAATCAATAGTTGAATAATAATTTATAATAAATATGACATAATATAATACAAATATAATATAATAAAACTTACTGATATATAACATATAATATCATAATATTATGTAATAATAATAGAATTAGAATAACAGTATTTTCTAAAGCAAAGGTAAAAAACCTCAATAAGGAATAGAACTATAGTCTGAACTTTAGTCTCAGCACTCACACTAACTTGTTATGTGACTGATCTTTGCTAAGTAAAGTCATTTTGCTCTCTGGGTCTCAGTTTCTTTACCTAAAAAAGGAGGTAGGATAGAGTAAAATTTCTTCCAATTGCAGCATACTATACTTCTTTGTAACAGAAACCTTGGGTTCAGAAGGGCCAATTCGATGTAGAATCTGTCTAAGATCCTAAAAAAATACTTAAACTGCTATTTAGCTCATGTTCTTGATCTAGGAGGTCTTAATAACAAATCTGTCCTTCATTTTCAAAAAAGACCAATGACATCATAGGGTGATGTCGACTCCTGTGTGACTTGGATTTAAGTGAGTTGGAGTTGGACAAAGTCATCAGCCTCACTCTCTCTTCCAGAGTCATCAAAGTCCAGTGAAGTACAAAAGCCAAGAGGACTGGTAATGGCCCAGGGTACACACACACACACACACACACACACACACACATACATACATACATATATGTATATGTATGTGTGTATATCTATATACATATGTGTGTGTGTGTATATATATATATATTTATATACATATACGTGTGTGTGTGTGTGTGTGTGTGTGCGCGCATAAAACAAAGCTTTAAATGTTGCATAGTGCCTGCATCAGGGGTACTCCAGAAGGACGAGCACTTCTGGGCTTGCTATTCATCCACGCTTGATGTCCATCTTTCACCCAGCTCTCACCTGTGCTACCTATCAGCAAGAAGCAAATTAAGAAGGTGGGATTAATCTTTTAATTGGATTAATTGAATTAATTAATTAAACATTAGACCCTATTGACTTTCAATCTATAAAAATTGTATATTCCTCACCTAATGCTGTTTCTGTTGGAAGTGTGATCCTCCATTTCCACTGGACACTGATTCTTTTAGTGGTCATTGAAGAGCCCCATCTGATCCTCACTTTCTTTGCCTATGAAGAGGGGGTAATCATCCATTACTACCTACCTCTTGGGGTTTTTGTGACAATCAAAAATCACAAATTTATAGCACTTTATAAAGTTGAATACACATAGAAGCTTAAGGCACATTTCAGAAAAACCTGGAACTGATGCAAAATGAAATGAGTAGAACTAGGAAAACATCATACACAGTATCAGCAACATTGTGTGATCATCTACGAATGATTGAGCTCTTCTCCACAATACAATGATCTAAAACAAGTCCAAAGGACTCAGGATGGAAAATGCTATCTACATCCAGATAAAGAATCCATCTGGCCTCCTACTGCAAATCAAAGCATATTTTTTTCACTTACTTTATTTTTTGTGAGTTTTTGTTATTTGTTTCTTCCTTTACAACTTGGACTGATATGGAAATATATTTTACATATTTATACATGTACAACCTCTATCAAATTACCTACCATTTTAGGAAGAGGGGAGGGTAGAGGAGGGAGAAAAATTTGGAACTCAAAATCTTGTAAAAATGAATGCTAAAAAATTATATTGACATAAATTAGGAAAAATACTAAAATACTATTAAAAAGATATTTAAAAATGAATAGAAGCATATTCTTTTTATCAATATCGCATTAACACTTTAGTATACCAAGACTACTGGGTTTCATCACAAACTGATCATGTGATCATAGGTATAGAGCTGGGGTCACAGAGGCCATGTATTTCAGGAAGCTGAGGTTGTTAAAGGTTAAATGATTTGCTTCAAGTGACATAGAGAGTAAGCAGCAAAGTCAGTATTCCATTGTACTGAACCATGCTCCTGTCCATAAAACAAAACACATTGCAGCCCCTCATCTTCCTTGACATGTGTTTAAAATAAATCATTTTTTTAAATTTCAGAACATTTTGTATTGTACTACTGGCAAACCAAATTTTAGAAAAAATATAAATGGGGGCATAGCATTGTGTCCTTGTACAGCAAGGGGGTTCTTAACCTGGGACCTATGAACTTCAATATTTCAATGAATATATTTTAATATAATTGCTTTTCTTCATGATCTTTGTGTTTTATTTCATGCATTTAAAAATATTCTGAGAGGGGTCCATAAACTTCACTAGACTGTCCAAGGAGTCAATGATTTAAGAAAGGCTAAGAACCCATACTTTACAGGTTTATGGTCATCTGAATAGCCCTACATCCATCTCCTTGATGTTTTTTGAGAGCCATTAGCCTCAAGTCAGTTACTTCGCAGTATGAAGTACCACTGAATCTCGGTCACCAAAATATTCCTTGTCTCTTTCTTGGCCTGGTTTACAATATGTGGCCAAGCTTCCATGCCTCCCATCTGGTCTATGGCTTCCTGAAACACTCTCCTTGCCCCAGCTAAGCAGCTCTACTTCTTCTTTTTTCCCTCCCATAACTGAAATAAAGTATTTAAAAGAATAATTTAATCTCACTTAATAAAGTGAAAGAATATATTATCTCATATCCCCCTTCCCTATAATTTCCTGGTATAAATAAATGTTTATTAATTGATTATTGGCTGACTAATGAATACTACTAATGCCTGAGACCCAGACAAAGTTTCTACATACAACGAGCTTCAAATGCCTGGCCTCAATTTGTTTTTACTTTAAGGAAATGAACAGTTATAATGTCTTAAAGAAAAGGCTGAAAGGAGGAAGAGCATGTAGCCAATATGCTGTCTCAGCATTATAGATGGCACCCCTGGCCAGGCCAGAACCAACACAAATGATTTCCTTGGCAGCTGATGTCAGCTGGCTTCTGTTTCTCATTCTTGCTTCTCCTCAAGTGTGTTCCTCTGTCTGTCAATCAATGCTTGGTATACATGAAAATGTTTTCTGCCTTATACTGCTTACAAATGACAAATGCCAATTAATCCATGATTCTAGACCCATCTCTAGTCCCACCTCCCATATAAGCCAGGTGGGATCCAACACAGTTGACTAATCACTTTAATCAAACCACCAATCAATGAGCATTTCTTAGGAACCTACTATGTGCCAGGCACTGTTCTAAGCACTGGGGGTACAAATAAAGGCATAAAATATTTCCTTCACTGGAGGATCTCATAGTCTAATGGAGGAGATGAAAACAGTTACATACAAACGTGAAGTATGCAGGATAAATTGGAGCTAATCAGTTGAAGGAAGAAACTAGCACTAAGAGAGACTAAGAAAATCTTCTTGTCAAAGGTGGAATTTTATCTGGGACTTGAAGGAAGCCAGGAGTTTAAGATGAGGAGGGAGAGTATTCCAGGCATGGAGCAGAGCCAGCAAAAATGCCCAAAGTCATGAAATGGTGTTTATTGTTTGAGGAATAGCAAGGATGCCATTGTCAATGGATCAGAGAGTGTCTGTTTTTGGAAGGGGGTGGAGTAAGGTGTAAGAAGACTGGAAAGGTAGAGGGTGGGGCTAGCTTATCAAGAGTTTTGAATGTCAAACAGAGGATTTTGGGGGAGCTACAGAAGTTTATTGAGGAGGAGAAGGAGTGTGGGGTAGAGGAGAAGGTGACATGTTCAGACTCATGATTTAGGAAAATTATTTAGATAGCTGAGTGGAGATTAAACTGGAGTTAAGACAGATTTAAGACAAGGACATCAACCAGCAGTCTATTGCAATAGTCCAGGTTGATGGCAGCATTAGAACAGAAAAAGGGGCATACACAAAAGATATAACAAAAGTAAAATGGGCAGAGCTTGGCAAAAGAGAAGATATGGGCAAGATATGAAAAAATGAAGAGCTGAGGATGACCCCTAAATTTTGAGCCCAGGTGAATGGAGTCTTTGAGCTGATAATTAAATCCATGAAAAGTGATGAGATCACCAAGTGAAATACTATCAAGCAAGAAGAGATGTGGATCCAGGACAGAACCCTGGAGGACCACAACCTTTAGTGGGAATGATCAAGATGAAAACCAATCAAAGGAAATTGAGAAGGAAGAGTCAGGTAGGAGAACTAGGATAGAATATTGTCAAAAAACCTAGAGAAAAAAGAGAAAGAAGGAGAAGAGATTGGTATTCTATGACATAGTGTTACTCTTCCTTCAATAGAAGGCTATAGACCTACTGCTAAAACATTTTGAATCCTTACTGCAAAGGCAGTACACTAGTGCTTGATAGAATAGTTTTTATTTTCTCCTCACAGAAAGCTGGAGACAAGATTGGAGAGTGAAAACAGGCAGGAATCAGTTTAGTCAAAGTGTACATCAAAACCAGGCAGTCATCCTTCTATTATAATACTTACATTTTGAATAAAGGCTAGGTACTGGACCTGGGACCTCATTGGTATAGACAACTTCCTGGTGAGGAAGTTCCTTGTACCAAAGTAAGTAGGGTCCTTCTTGAAACTTAGAGTCTTTGACAATTCTGGGAACCAAGATGATGGAGTAAACAGGAAATCACCTGAAGTCTCCCATATTCACCTCCAAACAACTATAAAATAGCACTTTAAAACAAATTTTGGAATGGAAGAACCAATAAAAATTGGGTGAAACAATTTTCCAGCCCAAGACAACTTGGAAGGTTGGCAGGAAAGGTCTATGTCACTTGGGTAAAAGGGAAACATGACCTAGGGCAGTCAATGTCCCTGTAAGCTAGCAGTAGCCCTGCCTCAACAAGCCAGCAGAAGGCCTTAATTAGCATGAGGTGAATAGGCAGATGCCAGCACCAGGTGTACAGCACCAGAGTGAGCCACCATATCCCAGCAGCCCTGTGCAGCATGAGGGGCACCAATAGACCTCAGGGTAACACCAGAGAAGCACCAGGCAAACAAACAGCATTTGTACTCCCTAACCCAAGAAACTTGGGACATTACACCCTCCATCCCATGAGCAAAGCTCAAGTTTAAAAGTAATAAAATAGACTGGAAAAGATGAAAACAAAAACAAAAATAAAAAAATAATCAGACCATAAAAAATGATTATGGTGACAGGGAGGAACAAGTCACAAACTCAGAAGAGGAAAGCAATGTCAAAATGTCTATATGCAAAGCCACAAAGAAAAATGTGAATAGGTCTCAAGACCAAAAAAGAACTCCTGGAAGAGCTCAAAAAGGAGTTTAAAAATCAAATAAGAGAAGTACAAGAAAAAATGGGAAAAGAAATAAAAGTGATACAAGAGAATCACAAAACAAGTCAACAGTCTGATAAAGGAAACCCCACCAAAAATGTAAAAAAAAAAAGATGTATAAAAAATTAGTGAAGAAAACAACTCCTTAAAAAGTTCATCAAAAGGAAAATGAGGTTTAAAATAGCTGACTGGAAAAAAATAACTCCTCAAAAATTGGAATTGGACAAGTGGAACTTAATGATGCTATGAGACATCAAGAATCAAACAAAATCAAAAGAATGAAAAATAAAAAAAAATGTAAAATTACTCATTGGAAAAAGAACTGACCTGAAAAATAGATGCAGGAGAGATAAGTTAAGGATTATTGGCCTACATAAAAGCCTTGATCAAAAAAGGACCTGGACATCATACTTCAAGAAATTATCAAAGAGGGGGGCAGAGCCAAGATGGCAGCGTAGCAGCAGCAACATATCTCAGCTCTCACATAGCCACCCCAAAATACCCATAAAACAGGACTCTAAAACAGTCCTAGAACTCCAAAATGCACACAAAGATACTTCCCAATAAAGTCAGCTCAGCTACGAGGAACCATATCAGCACTGCGAACCGAAACCAGCCTGGCCTGAAGCCGCGGCTGTGCCCCAGGGGCGACTGGACGGGAGGAGTGGAGGAGCCTCTCAGGTGAGTGGATCAGCAGCAGCTGCGAGTGGAATTTGCGAAAGGGAGAGATAAGCAGTCCGGCGAAAGGCCTCCAGAGCAGAAAAACGAAAGGCAGAGGTTTTGCACCCGCCTCTGCTTTGTAGCTTCCCACCTGCGGCCTGCAGACAGCAGGGGGACTTAGTGATTCTTTTCAGGCCAGTGCTCTCCCGTTGAGCGGCCTGGATCCGGATCACCGTCTTTGGCCTCCATCTTGGAGTCTTTATTATCCAGTCTGCTGGAGGTGTTTAGGAGGACTCCCAGCATCTTCCTGAGAGCTATGGCAGCCGGGAGGACCCCAGCGATTTGGGACAGAGCTTTCCCTTCTGGAAGCAGAGCCCCACAGAGATTTAAAAAAAAAATCACGGTCTGAAGAACCATGAGTAAGAATAAGCATAAGAAGCAAAGTAAGAACAGCTCCCAAACCCTTGATTCCTTCTTTGGGGAAAAGAAAGAT
>CM053581.1:447856308-447906641 GCA_028627135.1 Pseudochirops cupreus
GATGGCTGTTTTGGGGTGGTGGGCGGGGGAAAGACAGGGAGAAAATATGTAACTCAAAATCTTGTGGAAATGAATGATGCAAACTATAATAAAATTTAAAAAAAAAAAAAGAAATTATCAAAGAAAACTGCCCTGATGCCCTAGAACCAGAGAGTAAAATAGACATTGAAAGAATCCATTGATCAACTGCAGGAAGAGAACTCCAAATGAAAATTCACCAGAACATTACTGTCAAATTCTAGAACTCCCAGTTCAAAGAAAAAAATATTGCTAGCATCCAGAAAGAAATAATTCAAATATCAGGGAGCCACAGTCAGGATTACACAGGATTTAGCACCTTCAACATTAAAAGATCAAAGGTCAAAGAATATGATATCATGGAAAACAAAGAAGCCTAGGACTACAACCAAGAATTACCTACCCAGTGAAACTGAGCATAATCCTTCAGGGAGAAAAATGGTCGTTCAATGAAATAGAAGGCTGTCAAGATTTCCTGATGAAAAGACCAGAGTTGAACAAAAAAAAACTGATTTTCAATTCTAAGACTCAAGAGAAGCATGAAAAATTAAAAAGGAAAGAGAAAACAAAAGATTCAATAAGGTTAAATTTTTTACATATCTACATAGGAAGCTGATGCTTCTAATTCTTAAGAACTGCATCACTATTAGTGAACTTAGAAGAAGTACACATACCAAGTTACAAAGGTAACTTTGAGGGAGTGATTAAAAAAAATTAAAGGGTTAGAAGGAGGATTACACTGTAAGAAGAAGAAAGGAAGAGGAAGAATGGGATAAATTATCTCACATGAAAAATCGTGAAAGACTCACTACAGTGAAGGGGAAGAAGAGAGGATGGGTGGCAGGCATCACTTAAACTATACTCTTATCAGAATTGGCTCTACAAAGGAAAAAATACGTAATCACTTGTAATCACTTATAATAGTCGCCAGAAATTAGGAAACCCAGGTTCAAATATTACAAACTCTGTGACCCTGAACAATCACTTAACCTCTCTGGGCCTCAATTTCTTAATCTGTTAAATGAAACAGATATGATGGCCTCAGAAATCCCTTTCAGCTCTAAATCCATAGTTATGATTAGGATTATCCTAAAAGTGACAAAATTTCAACCAAAATACTTAAAATCCTAAAAGACAATGCTGTCAAAATGCTAAAGTCAATATGCCAGCAAATCTGAAAACCTTAACAGTGGCCACAGAATTGGAAAAGGACAGTTTATGTCTCTGTCCTAAAGAAGGTCAATAACAAAGAATGTTCTGTTCAAACTACCAAACAAGTGTGCTCATTTCACATGCCAATGAGGTTATGCTTAAGATTCTGCAAGCTAGGCTTAAGCAACATATGAACAGAGAATTACCAGAAGAGTAGGCTGGTTTTTAAAGAGGCAGAAGAACCAGAGACCAAATTGCCAACATTCACTAGACTGTGGAGAAAGCAGGGGAGTTCCAGAAAAAACATCTATTTCTGCTTCATTGACTGCACTAAAACCTTTGACTATGTGAATCACAACAAATTGTGACAAGTCCTCAAAGGGATGGGAGGGAGTACCAAATCATCTTACTTGTTTCCTGAGAAACCTGTATGTAGGTCATGAAGCAAGAGTTAGAACTGAATATGGAACAACTGATTGATTCGAGATTGGGAAAAGAGTACAACAAGGCTGAATATTGTAACCTCTTTATTTAACTTATACGTAGAATACATCATACAACATGCCATGCTGGATGAATCAAAAGAGTTAATGTTGCCAGAAAAATATCAACAAATCTCAGATATGCAGATATTACCACTCTACTGGCAGAAAGTGAAGAAGAAAAAAATTAACAAGTATCTTGAAGAGAGTAAAAGAGGAAAGTGTAAAACCTGGCTTGAAGCTTAACATTAAAAAAAAAAAACTAAGATTTTGGAATCTGATCCCATTACTTCCTGGCAAACAGAGGGAGAAGAAGGGAAAACAGTGTCAGATTTTATATTATTGGACTCAGAGATGATTGCAGACATTGCAGCCATGAATTTAAAAGACACTTAGTCCCTTGAAGGAAAGCTGCGGCAAATCTGGACAGCATACTAAAAAGCAGAGATATCACCTTGCTGACAAAGGTTCCTACAGTCAAAACTATGGTACTTTCAGTAGTAATGTACTGCTATGAGAATTGGACTATTAGGAAAGCTGAGAGCCACATAATCAATGCTTTCAAAATGTGGTGCTGGAGAAGACTTTTGAGATTTCCTTAGACAGTTAGGAGACCCAATCAATCAATATTTAAAGAAATTAATTCTGACTATTCATTTGATGGACAAATGATGAAACTGAAGATTACATGCTTTAGTCATATGAGAAAACAAGACTCATTTGGAAAAGATTTTGATGCTGGAAAAGATTGAAGGAAAAAGGAAAAGTAGATTGTCGAGAATAAGATGGATAGATAGTGTCATGGAAGCAACAAACATGAATTTGGACAGACTTTGAGATAGTGAAGGAGAGAAGTCGTGGTGTGCTATGGTCCATGGGGTCATGAAGAATTAGGCATAATTGAACAACTGAACAGCCACAAATTCTAATGCCAAGTCTGACCATCCTGCTTGACCCTCGGAAGTCACTTTTCTCCCTCTCTGGATCTGTTTTCTCATCCTGTCATTTTTAAGGTATGAGGTGATCAATGACATTTTTTTCCTAGAATTTCTAACATTCCCTGATTGCATGACATGCTTAGCGAATTAAGAGTTAATGAAAATTATATACACTGAGCTTGTTCCTTGAGTGGAAACTATTACCATTCTTTGCCCTAACCTTAACTTACTATTGGATCTTCAACAGAATTCCAGAATCTTAAATGCCTTCCTCAGAGCCATAACTAGCCACTCTGGCCCCTGGGGTAAGTAACACAAAATGGGCCAACATGAAAGGTACCCTCAAATTAAGTTAGGATAAATTCACCTTAAGGGGCAAGGTAAGGAGCTTGGGAGAAAGACTTCAGATTTCAGGACACAAGGCCTTGTACACCATAGGTGCTTAACAAATGCCTGTTAGATTGAATTGCACTTGAAAGCTTTAAGAGTTGGGGGAGATTCTGGGAGACAGGAACCCTAGGAAAACATGGAATTGCCTCTGGAAGGAAGGACAAGGTTAATCCAAAAAAGGACCTTACCAGGCCAGGCAGAGGAGAGGGAAGGAAGTATGTGCCTTCTGGTAGCTTTCTATTTTAACTAATTATTATTGATAACTATCAATAATTGGACTAAACTAGTTATTTCTACCTGGTAGAAGGAATGCTGTAAGTACCCTGTAAATCTGGAGGTAGTGAGACAAAAATTTAGTTGTCTTACCTGGTTATGGTCCTGGTTCAACCCACAGTTTCTCCATATAAATTCTATCCATGCCCAGATGAGTATCAGGATGTAAGCAGATGGTGACAGCACTTATGCATAAAAATGGCATGAAGATTATGGATGTCAGCATTACAAATCCAGCTGCAAGGAATATTGGGGGCCTGATCCCTACTGTGACTGACTGTTGACACCCTTGTGTCTTGATTCTTTGATTTACTTCCTTTTCTCATTCCCTGGATCTCCTTTCCCAAATACCCTGACTTCCTCTCCCTCGATGGGTCTCTTAGATTCACCTGTCCTCCAGAAAGATATCTTGCTTGGCTGGCTGATACCCTTTGGCAATTTGTTCTTGACCCTACTCTCACCACTTCACAACAAGATATCTCTAACTCTCAGTGGTTCTGTGATACTTAACAAAAGGACTCTGTAGAAATTCACAGTATACTACCCCATCCACTTCAAATCTATTGCCTATAACTGATTCCCTGGCTTACTCTGTGATTATAAAATCAATAATACCATGCCGAGGAAGTTTAACCTACTCAGTGGCCCTCAATCTCACCACATTGGAAAGGGAAAACTAAGTAAAACAATAAAGTTGGACAAGTTTCTAGTCCCCCTAACAGCAATGAAGTAACATCTTGCGCCTACCCCTGATGATGACTATGGAATAGAATAAACAATGAACACGCTAAAGGTGGACAGTACTTAATGTGCCAGTTCAATCTGCAATCATCCCAGGCTGACTATGAGTGAAGACATTTAACATTTTATTTTTTCGTGACTGGGAATGGGTTTTTATAGGATGATATTATCAGTGGAAGCTACAGTCATTGGGATCTAAACATACGATGAATACAAGTGGCAAATCAGCTTCCAGGCTATAAAGAAGATGGGTGAAACCTTCTAAGCGCTAGCAGACTGTTTGGGAAACTAAAATGAAGACACATCTGTGTTTCCCAGGTCCCGCGAAGACCTGTATCTACTCTACCAAGCCACTGATGTATGAACTGGTAGTGATTGCAACAAACTAGATTTTTTAGCCTAAAAGAACTCACTTCATGCTGCCTGACTCAGCCATTCTTCCCTTAACAGTCTCAGCACTGCAATATGTAACCCTGAAAGGACTTGATTAAGCCTCAAAACATTGACTGCTTTTGATTGAATCCATTGGCCAGGAGAGCAATACCCAAAATGAGCTTTCTGCGCAGTTTTTTTCCCATAACTGGATCTCTCTGAGCATAGTTATCCCTAATGAATGAGGGGATGAAGGAATAAATGAATAGGGAAAAAATTTATTAAGTGCTTCTGATATACCATTTCTTGTGTTAAGCACTAGGTATAAAAATACAAGCAAGCAAAATACAAGTAAAAATTCCTGCCCTCAAGGAGTTTACATTCTAATAAGAGAAGACAATATTCATAAAGGAGTGGACAGAGTAATGTTTTGGAAAGTCACAGGTGATAGTGATTGGAATGATAGGGAAATTAATTTACACATATTTTTTGCCAGGAATAGTAGCATTAACATATTCTCAGAGCTAGAGCTGAAGGAGAGAGGAAGAATTTAAGGGAGAAGGGTATGCATACCAGCATGATTGAAGGATGGCTGAGTGGTTAGTGGTACACCTGGGTCTGGGCAACTACATAGATAGTTACGGATAGAGTACCAGCCTTGGAGTCCAAAAGAACAAAGTTCTCAGAAATTTACTAGCTGTGGGACCTGGACGAGTCACCTAACTCTGTTTACTCAGTTTCCTCATCTGTAAAACGAGCTGGAGAGGGAACTGCCAAACTACTGCAGTATCCTTTCCAAGAAACCCCACCCCAAAATTTAGTCACGCATTAAGTGTTCCCTGTGCTGGTTGCTGGGATACAAAGTACAAAGACAAAAATTAAATAGTCCCTGCCCTTCAAAAGCTTACATAATTCCTATTCTTCCCTCACTACAGCACTATATCTCCATATGTCCAATATTATGGAGGCAAAAGATTCATTTGATTAGTTTATGTTTTACTGTTTATCCAGACATTTTAGCATTATGGAGGCTTCAATACAGCTTATTATTTGTACTACTAAAAAGCCAAAACTATACTGTCAGTATAAAAACCAAAACAGTAATGACTTTAGGTTAAGTAAGAAAATTCACTGTGAATTTGAGCTTTGGTGACCAGTTCAGCATTTGTTTTTCAAGTGTTATGAGGGATATATGTGGGGGAGGGGAGGCGGAGGGCAGTGTGAGCTTGGGTTTTTGAAGGATCTTTTTTTCACTTTGGGGGTTTTACAGACGGAAGCAGAGAAGGTCATCAACCCCAAATAGTCTCCTACTGTTTCATAAATGTCACCATGAATGTTACCAGCTTTTCAGAAAGATGTTAGTGGAGATTTTAAAACTGCCTTCTGAATCCTTCCAGAATTGAATACTAACACACGGTGCCATTTGACAGTTTGTTAAGTGCAGCTAAAGAAAAATGGCTCATTTTGTTTAGCATTAATGTTTATTTCATTTGGCTTATAATTTTCAAGAGCTATAGTTGCCTGCTTATTTGGTGTTCCACATCATAAAGAGATGAAAAGGCATACGAAAGACGTTGGAGGTTCCATGCATCATGAAGGAATGGGACCCTTTGGAAACTGGGCAGGGATTTCTTTGCTGTTAGCACTAGTGGACCACTTCTTATCCTAGAATTGGGAGAAACATTGAGAGATCATCCAGCTCCATGCTTTCATCTGGGTTCTCTAACAAATCATTGGTAAAAGAATCATTTTCCCTTCTCTTAGAAATCTTTTAGGATATTCATTCTCCAGGTTTCTTGGTGACTCATTTTGGCAGCAGGTCATAGACCCATGATGGAAAGCTGATGATAACTCCCAGAGTCTCAGACATAGTCACTATTCTCATCTAATTCCATAGTAGTTTAACTCACAGGTCTCTGAGAAAATTCCAAATTGCCTCTCCAGGTCAAATCTATTCTGATGTAACAGCCTTCTCATTTAGCCAGCATTAATTAATTAATTAATAGGCCAAAATCTTTGATACTATCAAAGAATTCAATGTCAGAAGATCGTACGGTTTTATCAAAGGAAACAGCAATAAAGAAGATGCATTGCCACCTGCCTTGCTACTGTATAGTAAGGACCACTGAGTCTTTCAATTCTTCCCTGTAGCTGAATCCTTTTATATATGTTCCTACTACAATATGAGTTCCTTGAAAGTAGGGACTATCCCTGTTTTCTATCTGCATTCCCAGATCTGAGAATACAAAATAAGAAACAGTCCCTGTCCTCAAGGAGCTGACATTCTACTATAGTGACAACAACATGCAGTCTTTCAAAAATACTGTAAAAGCATGCTTTTATCCAAAAGTTGCTCCCAAGACTTAGAAAAACAAAACTTCTATTTATGTGATTTATAAACTTGTTTTTTTCCTTCTTTCAAGTTTACTTTACAAAACATTAACTCGATCTCTCCTTAGATGAAATGACATAAATCTCTCCAAGATTCAGTCTAAAATTTTTGGAAAAGAAAAACAAAACAACAAACCTAACATAGAATAAGTAAATATGGAAGGGCCATATTGAATTTTATACCACTATCATACCAAGGAAATCAAGAATCTTTTAAAGTATCAAAGTATCCTGGAAGGCAAGAACTATTTGACCCCCCCTCCCCAGTCACTCATGCCTAGTAGCAATGGTAATAACATATCTAGTCCTATTATATGGAGCCACCTGCTTTTCCTTTTAAAAATTTTTAGGGGTTTGGGAAACATCATTTTTTTAGATCTCACTATATTTTCTGACAGCTTGAAAGTGTATACACAAGAAATTCTGATGTTGCTTAAGAAACAGAAATTTATAAAGACTGTGAATGATTTATCCAGGAAATCAAGTATACTGGGCTGTTGGAAGATCTGGAATTAAAGGTTCAGTGCAATGGAACACAGCCCCCTCCAACCCCCATTCACAGATAAATTCCTAATTTTTTTCCTTTACTTAGACATTAGCTGTGTACCTCTAGCAAATCATTTCACCTCCGAACTTAAGATTCCTCATCTTTAAAATGAGTCTAAAACACCAGCACAGCCCATTGTGAGGAAAGCACTTTATAAATCTTTTTGTTGTTGCTGTTCTGTCGTTTTTCAGTCATATCTGACTCTTTGTGACCCCATTTGGCTTTTCTTGGCAAAGATACTGAAGTGATTTCCCATTTCCTTCTCCAGCTCATTTTACAGATGAAAAACCTGGGGCAAACAGGGGTAAGTGACTTGCCCAGGGTCACGCAGCCAGTAAGTATTTGAGACCAGATTTGAACTCAGGAAGATAAGTCTTCCAGACTCCAGGTCCAACCCTCTACACATTGTGCCACCTAGTTCTTTTGAAAGTGAAAGTTGTTAAATACTTTGTTGTATACTTATATACTGGTTCATTCATGTTAGTATTCATGCTGATTATTTTTCTGTTTGTCCAGTCCCTGATGATATCTCATATCCTCGCTTATGAGTGTGAAAATGTTTATGTATACAGTCTGTTCTGCTAACAATGTTTCCCAAAAAACACTGTACCATATAGAACCAAGCAACAAAAACCACAGAGACTCCTCAAATTCTGGCTGCAGAGGGCATGGGGAAGGTCCAGGAGTGAGTGGTTCACACCAGGCCTCCTTCACCCCCAGCTCCAGCTGTACCAGAAGATATACAATAAATATGGCATTTCCCCTTGACAAAGACCTAAAATTTTCTTGTGGAAGGGGACATCAAAAGATTTGAGACTTATGAGTTATTGTGAAATGGTACCATTTTCTGTGCTTTCTTGGTGTTTCTTGAGGAAGAAATTGCATATCAGCCAACTCAAAATCGGATTATGTTTAAAATGTTCCCAAATATGAGTCACTTTGAAACAAATTTGTGTTTTCTAAACTTGCAGTATAGCAGAACTGACTCTGTTTATACACACACACACACACACACACACACACACACACGCACACGCACACACACACGCACACGCACACGCACACGCACACAGAATTAGTATGCTCAGCTTCACAGAACGTCTAGGCTTTTGCGGGTCACTGCAGACAAAGGTCCAGACCACGGCATTGCAGATTGAATATTCCAACTGCCCTTGGAATGAACAGGTCTTAGAGAAACAGATTCTCACTATACAAATTTACAACAGACTGCTCTATAAACTGGAATGCCAAGGTTCTAATTTGCAGTGGGAGCTATAATTGGCAAAAAGACTCTTTTAGGGGGGAAAAAACCAAAAATACAAACAAAAAAAAAATAATCATTTAGACAAGGCTTTGTTGTGCCTTCTATTTCCCAGAATAAAAGAGAAATACTAATTTTTAGTCAGTATGCTATCAAAATATGAAATATACATATGCCTACATTGTGACTTCGGTCACTTCTCTTTTTCATTTCTCTCTGAATTGTACACCTCCATAAATGATTCATGCTACCGAGGAATGAGAGGCATAAACAGATCACTACATTTTTGATTTCACAGTTCAACAATGTTGGAATATTTTGGAGGTGCTGAATTATTGAGAGGTACTTGGTCAAGGAAATGTCAGCAGTTCCTGATGTGGCATTATCTCAGTTTAGAAGGGATTGTTCAAAAATTAGCCAGTGGGATGGCGGAGGAGAGGGGGGCATTTGGTTTTGCTGTGTCGAAAGTTTTCTCAAACTGAAGAGCTCAAATTCTTCAGGGCTGTATGCCTTAGAGAGATGTCTGAATAATGTCAAAGTTAGTGGCAATCAGCAGCAGTGGCATAGCTAGGAAAGTTAGCAGAATGGGGAGGGAGGAGGAAAGCCAGGGGAGGGAGTTTTTTGTTTTGTTTTATTAGAAAATTGAAAGCTACTGAATTTAAAATCCAGGGATAGATTACATGTGATTGTTACAATTGGATTCTTTGGAGCATGTGACCTGAAGTGGTCATGTAATCATGGTCTCTGGAGATTTTAAAAGAAAAAGCACAGAAACCATCTATTTTAAATCAGTCAATCAACTATTTACTCAGTGCCTCATTATGCCTAGAAGTATATTAGGTGACATGGAAGATGATAAGAAGCATAAGACATGAAACTTCATTTTATGCATTGAAATTTATTCTGTTTAATCAGTTGCCTTGATGGGTAATATTAGATTTATAGGAACAGAGATGTGATGTGTGATTTCAGTGGCACAGGGAACTCCCAGATGAGAAAGCTTCCCACCAATATAAGTCAGCACTTTCTCTGTGTATGCCTGGGGCACTGGGAGATAAAGTGATTTACCCACAGTCACACATCCAGTATGTGTGAAAGACTTGGCTTGAGCCCAGCTCTTTTGGCCTCCAGAGTCAGCTCTCTATGCAGTATATAATTCTGTCTTTATAAGAAGTTATTTTTAAAAATATGACAGGATCAACCATTCTGGAAAGCAATTTGGAACTATGCCTAAAAGCCTATAAAATTGTGCATAACCTTTGGCCCAGCAATACCATTATTAGATTTTGTATCCCAAAAAGATTTTTTAAAAGGGGGTGGAGGTACCTATAGTTACAAAAATATTTATAGCAGTTTTTTCTCTGATGGGAAAAATTTGGAAATCAAGGATCAATTGGAAAATGACTAAACAAGTTGTGGCATATAATTGTGATGGAATACTGGGGGTGCCATCTGTGGTCATTCTGATCAATATCTTGCCACTGGACCCAGATGGCTCTGGAGGAAAAAGTGAGGCTGATGACTTTGCACAGCCCTGCCTCACTGTAATCCAATTCACTTGCAAGTCATGGCATCATCTTCCTGATGGCACAGTACTCTTTAAGAACAAAGGGCAAACAACAACAATAACATTGTGCTAGTGACAAGCAGGATGCTTTTAGAAAAACCTGGAAACACTTACATGAACTGACACAGAATGAAGTGAGTAGAACCAGGAGAACATTGTGCATAATAACAGCAATATTGTACAAGGATCAGCAGTTAAAGACTTAATTATTCTGATCAAGACAATGATCCAGGACAATTTCAAAGGACTCATGATGAAAAATGCCATATACCTCCAATGAAAGAACTGATGGAGTCTGGATGCAAATCAAAGCATACTTTTTAAACTTTCTTTTTCTTGTTTTTTTTGGGGGGAGGGGAAGCTGTGTTTTCTTTCACAACATGATTAATATGGAAATATCGTGCATGATTGTGCATGTATAACTTATATCAAACTGGTTGCTGTCTCAGGGAGGGGGAGGAAAGGGAGAAAGAGAATTTGAAACTCAAAATTTTTAAAAAGAATGTTAAAATTTTTTACATATAATTGGAAAAGATAAGACTTTTTTAAATGACAGCATCCTCTTAGTCCAACAATGTTGGAATATTGCAAGGATGTACTCATCATTTGCTGGTAAATGCCAGAGGACAGATTTGAACTTCGGTTTCTCCTTACTCCAAACCAGTGATTTTCACTCTACTTTTCCTTCAGATAACTCTAAAGTTTTCAAACTGGATAAATGGGAAGACTATGATGTCACCAAGTGAAATAAGGAAGTGTGTAGAAATAGATATATAGATGAAGCATTTATTAAGTGCTTACTGTATGACTGAGCACTAGACTAAATACTGGCAATCCAAATACAAACATATGTCAGACCTTATCCTCAAGGAGCTTACATTCTAATGGGGGAAGAAAACAAAAAGAGGAAATCTACAAAGTGGGGGGTCGAACATAGCTTGGGTCAGAAGATGACTCAGAGGTCTGATTACAGACAACCTAAGGTCAAAACTTGCTTATAAGAGTTGGAGATTCCAGGGGAAGAGTGTCAAGTTCATTGAATAGGAGGCAAACGACAGAAATAGCAGTGGTCACCAGAATGGTAGTATCTGATGGTATCGGAAAAGCAACCTAGCTCAATGGGGAAGCTTCCCAAACCCAAGCAAGAAGCTGTAGGGAAGGCACTGAAGTGACTTTCTGCATTGAGTCAATGCCCCTCGGAGAACTTCATGAAGATTCCAAAGGATTACCAAGGCTAAGAGTTTGGAAGTATCCCTTTGTCATATGTTCTTTACACCTATGCCTTAAAATCATTGTGTTTTAAGTTAATGCCTAGTGTCCCCAAGGGCTCAGTGTGTATTTGTGCCAGAATACACCTCAAGTTTTAGGTATTTGATGGAGGAGGGAGTATGGGGGTGCTTTATAACCACTGTTCTTAACCATACCTTCTCAGTAATCTCTTTCCTAAAAGTTAATTGATGTATAATAATTGTGAGCATAATATTTAAACTTAGATGCTCAGAATTACCCCCCTTGAACCCTAAGAAGAATAGTAAATGTCACTTCCCCAGGATTCCAAGTTGCCAGTTTGAGTTGGGTGAGTTAAGTCCAACCAACATTCTACATCACAGATCTAGTCCTTATCCTAAGGAACTGAATCCCTAAAGAGCTGACTAGTAGATCATTATTGGCTCAGAGGGAATTTTATATTGATAAGACACAGAACTCTGCTCTTGGTTTGGTTCAACATTTTAATAGATGACTTGGATGAAGATAGAGAAAATAGGTTGATCAAATTTGTGGAGAGCTAAGAGGGATAGTTGGGCAGTCAGGTGGTGCAGCAGAGAGAACAATGGGCCTAGAGTCAGGAAGGCCCATTGAAATCTGGCCTCAGACACTTAATAGCTATATGACCCTGAGCAAGTCACTGAACCCTTTTTGCCTCAGTTTCTTCATCTGTAAAATGAGCTGGAGAAGGAAACAGCAAACTACTCCAGTATCTTTGTCAAATAAACCCCAAATGAGGTACAAATAGTTGGACATGGCTAAATATGACCTAAAAACAACAACAAGGAGGGACAGTTAATAATATATTGGCTGTTAGGATCAGGATTTTTCATTTCTCAAGAGTTGAGAATGATGGGCCAAACCCAACAAAAATATATAAGGTAAATATAAGGGTCTAAATTTAGATTTAAATATTCAATTGCCTAAGCAGGGAACTAGCTTGACAATACTTTCAGTTGACCTCCTTATAAAGTAATAGTGTGAAATAAAGACTGAAACCTGCTAATTTTCCCTTCCTTCCTTCCTTTTTTCATTTGAGTCATTGTAAAAAATTACTAATATGGAAATGTTTTACATGATTGCACGTGTATAAACCATATTGGATTGCTTATCATCTCAGGAAGGGGGGAGAGGAGAAAGGAAGGGACAGAATATGGAATGCAAAACTTTTGTTTAAATGATTTGAAATTCTTCTAGCACATAATTGGGGGAAAATAAAATATTATTTAAATGTCAAATAAAATAAAGTGATAGTGTGATATAGCTACTAAAAGGCTAATTGTGAGTAGATCAAGGGAAGCCATAGTCTCTCTCTACTCTGTGCTTGTCAGACTACATCAGGAACGTTCTCTCCAGTTTGTAACACTAGAATTAAGATGGATGTTGGCAAACTAGAGCAAGCCAGTATTAGCTCAATGGGGAGAGCAGTGTGATGAAACCATGGAGGGGAAGGGAAAAGACATTTGTGCCAGGAGAATGCTGGTCTTGCTGCCTATAGGGAGGCTCCTTGCAGTCAGTGCTTGTAAGCCAGAGAGGCAACAACACAGTCAATTCCTGGTTTTATTCTGAAAATGCTTTATGGGGTTCTACAGATGCATAATGATCAAGGGTAATAAGGCTGACCCCTAGGGTAAGGTAGGTAAAATTCTGACACTTGGTGATCTTTCTCTATCCAAAATTTGTGGATGTTGTCATTGAATATCAATGTATATCAGTCGCATTGATCTGTAAAATCCATGGGTTTGAAGAGTAAAAAAGATCCAAGATCACAAACAGCATAGATATAATGCATGATCTAACTGGAATTGCTAGCACAAAGAAATCTTGAATGCTTAACTTTATATATAGCATATATTCACTCTGAATCAAAATGACCGAGTTTTTATAAAATCAACTTGCAAAGTCACTCTTTAGCTTGAGTGATTTGATTTAAATCAGCTAGGCAATGACATTATGAACACCACCTCAAGTAAAAGAACAAGGTAACAGGAGAGACAACAAGTCAGAGCTAAAAATATTCAGAAATTCAAAAGAACACAGAAAATCAACACCAGAGGGCACTCTGCCCAGGGTCACCCTTTTACTATGAATCAGAAGTGAACCTTGAATCCCTATCTTCTTTACCATTTCTTTATGCACCACATCATGCTACCTCACCAGAAGTGATACTGATATAGAAACAAAAAGGATTAGTGAACTTTTAAAATAAAAATAAAAAGAATAATTTATGAATATTTGGAAAAGAGATAATCACTATGAGGCAGCATGGGTTCATTTAAAAAAAACTCATCCCAAACTAATCTCATTCCATTTTTGGAAAGGGTTATTAGAATATTACATTAATAGAAATCTATGGGCATAATATGACTATATGGCAGCAAAACATCTGGCAAAATCTCTCATGATCTCCTCATAAAGAGGTGGAGAATATACAGTCAAATACTATATATAGATGGAAGCTAACTGAACCCTAAGAGTAACGATCAATGAATCCATGTTGCAAAGAGGGAGTGGCCCAGAGCAATACTCTTTCTGCTATTCTGTTGAATTTTTAAAATCAATGACTCTAATATATGTATGGATGGTGTATTCATCATTTTTGTTGATAATAAGCCACAAACTACACGGGACAGCCCAAACATCAGAATCAATACACAAACATCTCCACAAATAATTTGGTGAATTAAAAATGGTGAGGTGAAATTTAATAGGACTAAGTGAGTATGACTGTGTTTCCCATTCTCCGATCTTTAAAAAGATAAACTTACCAATTACTGCAGAAAAAAAAAATAGATGAAAATTGGCTTAAAAAAAAAAAGGAGGGGTGTAGACGATTCCAAGCACATTCTCTCATTATCAAGAAGCAGTGAGGCGGGGTGGGGGAGAATAATTTTACATTAATCTTGGCAAGAGACTAAGTAAATTTTTAAAAAATCATCCCAAGTACATTTAAGGATGAAAGTCACAGGACAATCAACAGATGAAAAAATAAATAAAAACTGAGGATCTTCGTAAAGACGTCTTTAAAAAAAACACCTTTCTCCCATCAATTACAGTGGAACTGCCACATTCAGATTTTAAAATCATAGTTCTCGATGTAGTGAATGAGACAATGGAAATGACACCAAGAAAATGAAGACTGGAAAAGTAGTTGGATTAGACCTAGAATACAGAAAGTTCATGCTAGAGGAAATACAATTTTTAGAGTTGATGGAAGTTTCTCCGAGATAACCCACTTAAGGCATATTATTAATACTTGACTACTTCAGTAGATTCAGTAGATCCATGACCTCATCTTAGTGGGTGCTGGCATTAAAAGGCAAATGACAGCATAAGTGTCATATCAGCTGTAAGTTCTTATCACTCTCACAAACATATGCAAATACATGTGTATTCTATACATGCATATGTCTATCTAACCATCCATCTATGTATACGTATATATAACATACTTTATATGTATATGAAGGGGGGTGTACGTTTGTGTGTGTGTGTGTGTGTGTGTGTGTGTGTGTGTGTATGAAGGACCAACGGGACCAACAACATCAGTGGCAGTGTAACGATACTGGAATTTGAAGATCTTCCATGCCCCTTGAACTTGCTGACGTAGCAGGAAGGGGTGGAGCAAGAGAACACTGGAACCAAGCTAGTCTCCATGTGGTGCTGACTGGAAGCAGCAGCAGAGGCAGTGGCTGCAGTTGCGGAGCAAACTCCTTTTTTTTCTTTGAGCCTCCCAGAATCTCTGCTAAGGACTCTTGCTGAGGACTGCTGGGGATGGGAACTGTGGGGGGCTGGAGCTGCTGGGAGCAAGCTGCCTGGATGCTGAGCAGTTGTCGTGAGTGAGGAGAGGAGGATCTTTGCCTGAGGTAGCCTGTCCTATTTTGAAGACTTGACAATGTGGGTGTTTACTACTTTAACTACATGTGCCAACTTCATAACTACTGTGTTGGCTTTAACTTTCTGGTTTTGGGACTCAGTTTTCTGGTATTTAAATAAATGCTCTAGCTATATTTCTTATGTAGAGAGCCTGTTACACTTTGTGATTAATAACCATATCAGCATACTTATAGTTATTGTAGGCGTTGTGAATGCTGCATTGCTGATACAGGCAGTTAGGTGGCTTTGTGGATAGAATGCTGGGCCTGGAGTCAGGTAGAATCATCTGCCCTCAGACAATTACTAGCTGTGTGATCCTGGGCAAGTCACTTAACCCCATTTGCCTCGGTTTCCTCATCTGTAAAATGGGCTGGAGAAGGAAATGGCAAACCAGTCCAATATCTTTTCCAAGAAAACCCCAAATGGAATCATAAAGATTTGGACAAAACTGAAAAATGACAAAACAAATCTATATCTATGAATATATACATATACACATATGCATACATATGTATAAGTACACACCTACATACACATACACAAACAGAACTAGGTGACACAGTAGATAGAGTGCCAAGCCTGGAGTCAGGAAGACTCCTTCCTGAGTTCAAATCCGGCCTCATATACTTATTAGCTATGTGACCCCCAGGCAAGTCACCTGTTTGCCCGAGCTTCCTCTTCTGCAAAATGGGCTGGAGAAGGAAATGGCAAACCACTTCAGAGTCTTTGCCAAGAAAACTCCAAACAGGGTCACAGAGTCGGACACAACTGAAAAAAAAACTGAACGAACAACCACAAATATATTACTACAATGTAACTAGGAGAAACTACCCCATAATGGAGATTTCAAGTAAAGATGGGGATGTGACCAACAAAACGGAGGACTAGACATCTAGACATTTTCTCTGATCCTCATGACCTCTAAAAATTCTCCAAAGTAAGAACTATTTTCAATAAAGTAATTGCAGCTGTCCCCAAAAGCTAATCTAGTAAAAACCCTGATGAAGTAACAACTTGATGAATTAACAGTAAACAAGAGAGTGAACTGATGATTGGGAATATCAATACACAGAAGTGAAGGATAATCTGGAAGAAGAGAAGAAAAAAGCAATGACGTTAAAGGAATATGATTTGCATATATATGCTGATCTCAAAAGCAGGATACATAGAGACAGTATAAAGATCATAGGTGTCCCAGAAGAACACAAGTCAAGATAGGGAACTTTGTTTTAGATGGCATATACGTGTACACATAGACATATATGGAACATTGCTTATGTTAATTTATAATTTATAATGTTAATTTATATTAAATTGTTAATTTTATTTAATGTTAATTTGGTTAAATGTTAATTTAAATTTATAATCATCATGATTTATATATTATATTATTATCTGTGTGTACAATACTATATATGTGTATATATATATATTTATAATCATAATACTTTTGCTAGCCAGTTGTACTTCTGAACTTTGGATGGAGTCCCTCCAAATCACGTGTCCCATATTAAAAAGTTACCCATCTGCAGGTAAACCAAGTCCAAGATCATGTAAGTGGAAGGGACTATAGATGTGTATAATATACTATAAACTGGTAAGACCTGACATCATCCTGGTACATTCCTCCTTAAACTGAAATTAAAATGCCCAAAGATCTCAAGTCATATATTTAGAATCAGTGACAAAAGATAGTGTTTACTGGTTCAACGTTAGAGAGTCCAAAATGGAAAATGGAAAGTAGCAAACTGAAGATAATTGCTGCCATTTATACAATGCTTTTCAAAGAAGATTGATAGCTATAGATAGAGACTGATATAAATACAGGTTTGCAAAGTACTTTACATATCTCATTTGACTGTTAACACCTACCCTCTGAGGTAGGTTCATTTTACAGATCAAGAAACTGAAGTTGAGTGAGGGAGGCTAAGGAAACTGAGGTTGATAAAGGGTAAGTGATTTTCTGAGGGGTACATAGGGAAAGGAAGAGAATAAACATTTATATAGCACCTACTGCATATCAGGCACAGTACTAAGAACTCTTTACAATTATATCATTTCATCCTCACAAGAACCCTGTAAGATAGATGCTGTTGTTCTCCCCATTTTATGGATGAAGAAACTGAGGCAAATAGAGGTTAAGTGACTTGCCCAGATTCACACAGTAAGTGTCTGAGGCAGGAATTGAGTTCAGTTCTTCTTAACTCCTAGTCCAACATTCTGCGCTTTTTACCCACCGGCTCCCTCAAATATGGAGCTGCCTCAAACATAAAAACAAACTGAGCTCTTGGATAATCTACTTGCTACCCTATAGAAGGACTTTGCAAGTTGGTGTCTGCCATCAGGGCAAAGTATGTTATAACCTCAGATGAAATAAACTCCTTGCAGAAGACAGAACTAGCACATGGAGGATGGAGGTAGATTAATCTGCCATATTATTATACCCTCAATTCATTTTGGAACCCAGTCAGTTATATCATAAACTTGATGCCAATTCAACAATGCATATGGTTATGTATAGGCTCTGGAGGCAGGGAACCTGGAATTTACCCTTTAGCTTCCTGTGTTGGGTCATTAGGCTCAACAGACACCAATCCAAATAATGGAGAATGGGTACAAGATTTAATTGTCTCTATAACTAAATTACATCTATAACCCAGTTACTAGTCCTTGACCTGGAAAGACCTGAAAGACTTGAGTACTATTCCCAGTTCATGTCATAATTCATTCATGCCTTCTTATCCTATCAACACAATAAAATTTAAGAAGTGCATTTATTAAACACCTTCTATACGCATGGACTCTGCTAGTTGGTAGAGATACAAAAATAATAAATCAACAAGACAAACGCTGATCTGTAAGACTTTACATTCTCGTCATGGGAGATAAAACGAGCAAATACAGATAATATACAAGATAAATGCCCAGTAATTTTGATGATGTGGGGAAGAATTGAGAACGCCAAAAAACCAGGAGGATCCAGGGAAGAGGAAAGGCCTTCTTGCTGAGCCTTGAAGAAAGATAAGGATTCTAAAAGGTGGAGATGATGAGAGAAGACATGGAGCATGGAGCAACAGTATGAAATAGCAGAAGAAGAGCCATGTACAGGGAAAAGGGGGCTCATACATGAACAGAAGTCATGCAAGTTCAGCCTGGCAAGATAAGGCTTAAATATAAAATAATGGAGTCTCCATTTTGACCAGCATAGAATCGCTGAACTGCACCTTCATCAGGGGCCTTACATGATGCAGGAGTATCATGTTTTAGGGCTATCAAGTTGGTAACTCTATTTTAGTCTTGATACCTTAACTGTATTAACTAGGTTCTTACCATGTCTCAATCAATCAGTCAATCAAGAGCCCTGGACTAAGCACTAAAGGGCTTGAACTGGAATGACTGTAAGAATCTTCCTAAAAGACTGGCTAGGAACTGACTATATGGTGAAAAGGGAAATAGGGAAAAGGATCCTCAGACCTTAGATTCTCTCCAACATGAGCAGAGGGTTGGAGAGATAAGACTGAAAACAGGAGAAGTCATTAAGAGTCTATAGCAACTTGTACCATACTTTCCTGCAATTTCTTCTCAGAGAACCTATCCAACACTGGGGCTTCCTCTCACTCCATTGCCATCACATGTTTACTAATTTACTAATAAAAGTGATTTAGTAATTACTAATTACTAATCTAGTGATTTTCCTTGTTCTTGTTGTATGCCTGATTCACCTTCTTTTCCAGTCATATATCTCTATGATAACACACAAGCCTTATACTGATAGGTGTGCAAGGGGCATGGACTGAGCATCCTGGCCCACCTGAGCCATACCCTGTGAGCGCTTATGCTACTTACACTGCTTCCTCTTGCACAGCTCTCCCCTGATAATATATCATAACCTACTCATATCCACGACACACTACTCCATTTTGGTGATTTGCAACTTTAATTCTGTAAGTAAGACTGTCATCTTCTGTGACTCACTGCCATAAAACATTACCAGGAAAATGTTGTTTTTTAAATGCCACACTGTCTCAGATAGAAACTTGGAGTCATTAAAAAGCCTGGAATAATTTTCCAAATGTAATACAGATGATTCTCCTCCTCCTTCTATCCAGTTCTGAGCCTAGATTGTTGTCTACACGCTCTATTTAGCCAAGATATACATATACACATATTTGTGTATATATGTGTGGATGCATGTATGTATATATATATATATATATATATATATATATATATATATATATACACACATATGTCACTATAGGTTCTATGAATATTGCATTGGTGCTACTATATATATATATATATGTATACGTATATCAATGAGCCAGTTCTATTGATTGTCTATCCAACTGTCTAACATAGCCTGGACAATAGATGCTATTCACCCACTCGGTTTTTCCTTTGTGCATAGTTGGGTCAAGCATTTTTGAGAGGGTCTGGGTCTCCCTTGCTAGGTACTAGTTTCAATGTGTACATTGTCATCTGAAAACATAAGCATAAGAGTTCCTCTTCCATTTGGATTCTGTGCTAGATTTCCTCCAAAATAATCATAAATGCCTTGAGTGGGCATAGGTCTTCCTATTTTAAGATTTAATATCTTGTTTGATATTAAAGATAAATAAGGCCAAGTTTTCAAGGTCATTACATCTTTTGAGGAACTTTGTATGATTTTGACATACATTGGTGACATCTTTTTTTGGAGGGCATGTAAGAGTGCTTTTTTTAAACCAAATCAAATACTTAAAATGCAGTGGGATTCTGTATTCACTATATATTTCAGTCAATTGTATGACTAAATATATAGTCTGCTATAGAATACCATTCATAAGAACTCACCTGTTCTCTCTCATACCTTCATCAAGGATGTCCTTAGTACATGTTATGGGAATCTGAAGTTATGTTCAATTTGTAACAATGAAAATACATCCTGCATATCAGATAGATTCATAACAGTAGTAAAATTACAGTTATGAAGTAGCAAAGAAAATAATTTTATGGTTGGGGGTCACCACAACATGAGGAACTGTATTAAAGGGTCATGGCATTAGGAAGGTTGAGAACCACTGTGCCTAGGCTCTTTGACAGGATTAAGTGACTGAGAACCTTCCCTGATTTGAAAATATACTCTGCCCCCTAATAGGCTAAATGTGGTCACATGGAGCCTGTGGCAGGAGGCTTGTTCTTTGGGAATGCCCATGCCTTATTATTTTGTGATTGGGCAGTGGGTCAAGAGGGTTGTGACATTCTCTGATCCAGGAGAAGGCTATATATATATATACCCTAATATGAGGTTTTGTTTTGGGGCTCACTTTGGAAAGAGTTGTGTGATTTGGCCAGATGAGACTCTGGGTAGCCGTTGAGCCCCCCAGCTTTGAAAACCCATATGTTGATGCTTCCCTTTCTGTTAACTAATTAGGTATGGATGTAATGGTTGGAAGTCTGTCTGCTGATCTGTTTCTTTGTCTGCTTATAACTTCTGTTTGTATTCTCTGAAGTTCAGGGTGCTGACTTTTTCCCCTGAACTAGGTAAATGATGTGTGTTTGATTGATTAAAGTCAGATTGTTAACCCATTTTGAGTTGCTTTCTTTTAGAAAAGCAGATCTAAGAACCTATGCTAGCAGCCATCCTGGGTATGCTAGGATGCTTGCTGATACACTATATTATTTTTCAAAAATTTTTGGAAAGATGAGAAAGTAGGCACATATATTAGTGGTAACTTGGAAGGAAGGGATGATGTGATAATAAGTCTATGATTTTTTCTAAACTTTTGAATTCTCTTTTCCTTCAGAAAACTTAAAAATTGATTTCTTGCACTTTCATAATTTTGTCACATTTAGTACTTCTTTTCTCTGTCTAGTTGGCTTAGTATACTTATTCTTCCTATGTCTGTTTACTTCGTTATCATTTCTGCTTGCTCACATAGCACCTCAAGGGTTGTGAAGTTGTAGTATATATAAATGTAATGGTTCCGCTGTAATTGATTGGGGACAGTATGCACTATATTCATTTTTATAGATGGGGAGAGGGGGGGAGGTGGCTTCCATTGTCTTCTAATTTCCTCCTCAGGATGATTTGGCTTCACTGGGCCTCTCACCAGACTTTATGTAATCTTGTTTTTCCCTCCATTGATTTTCACTATTTTATTAACCAGGAATGTTCATAGCTTCTGCCATTCTCACCCATGGGAATTTGTAAACAAATTTGTATTTGAAACGTGTGTTGTCTTGGGTGGACATATTTCTCCAGTTGGTAAAGAGATGACTATTTGCCATGATTTCTGGTTTAGTTGCCTTATTGTGGTGATTGATTTATACCAATTAAACTTCCTCAAGCAATGGCCATGATGATATTATTCCTTAATCCATTTCCTTCTTTTTCTCAATGTGAACATTTTGCTTAAATTGGTCATCAGAATTGCTTCAATTAGGTACCACAATATATCCTTTTCACTTTTATACTTTCTTTAAATTTGGGTTTGATTTTGATCTTTGTTCTTCTAAGTCAAACAAACCAAGAATTCAAGAAAAGTTCCACATGCATAACACATCGTTTCCTATCTGTTAATACATAATGTTTCTTTTTTTATAATACAACTTGGTGCTTGACATCTCCAGTACCTTATGACTCTCTTCTCAAAGAAATTGTTAATGACACATAGATGTGAGTCTTTCTTTAGAGGCTATGAGTTTTTGACAGCTGCTCTTATTTCTCTCTTCTGACCCATGTTTTCCAATACTTTTTTTTACTGTCCTCTATGCTAACCTTTACATTAGAGTATATATTGACTGCATTGGAAAGATTTTATTGAATTCTTCATGGAATTTCTCTGCCTCTTCATCTGCTTTTATATATGTTAGCATGTAAGAGGATGGGGGAAAGGAGAGAAAACCCTCATATTACCAGAAAACTGTGACTAGGAAAATATCAATAATTACTGATCCATATGCCTATATTCCCATCTCTATAAAACCTTTATGAAAATAATTTGTACACATCAAAATCCAGTTTCATTCTTAAATGCCATCAGGATAATTTTGAATAATTAGGTCTTTTGCCAAACTTTCAGCAATTTGTTTTTCCTTCCACTGATTACCACTATGATGTAGACCAGTTCTAATCATAACACAAGATTCCATTATGATTAATGCTGATGACTATAAAAAAGTCTTCGATTCTATAGAACACAAGGCAATCTTAAAGGTGCTTCTCCAAGAAACTATTTACCATGTCTAGGTCAAAATAAGGCAAGAGTCCTGGAAATATATAACAATATTGATTATTTTGAGAACTCTCTAAGTATCATTATCAAGTGAGTCAAGATAAAGAGATAGGGACAGGTGGTAATCTGTATTAAGGGAGAGGATTCATAGATCTAGCAAACCGTAGTCCCCTGATATGCAATCACATGGGCAGTTCATTTATTTAGTCCATATACCTTAGATGGGCACTAAAGATGGGCAGTAAACTGTTTCTAGAGTTAAATAGAGTGAAGAAAGCATGATGTTTTCTTTTGGGGAGAGTAAATAGTGCTTTCAATGAGGCCAAGATGTTCCATGAATATAAATCCATTTATTTAATAGCAATATTTAAAAGCTTTCTAATCATGGTGCTGGAGAAGACTATTGAAAGTCCCTTGGGCAGAAAGGAGATCAAATCAATCAATACTTAAATTAATTCAAGCTATTCACTAGAGAGTAATATACTAAAGCTGAAGCTTAAATACTTTAGACATGTGATGAGAAGACCAGATTCATTGGAGAAGACCCTGATATGGGGAAAGACTGAAAGCAAGAGGAAAAGAGGATGGCAGAGGATATGATGGATAGATAGTGTCATGGTGTAATGGTAAGTGAATTTGAAGATCTTCCTTGCCCCTTAATAGGCCTAGGGAATTTGAAGAGCTTTCCTTAATTGGCCTCATTTGGAACCCAACAAGAGAAGTTTGCTTAGGGGAGAGTTGTTTTTCAGGAAGACCCACACCTTTTGTTACTTTGTAATTAGGCAGTGAGTCATAAAGGTAGTAATGTCTTCTGAACCCAAAGAAGGCTCTATATATACCCCTCGGGTGAGGTTTTGCTTTGGGGTTCTCTTATGGGAAGCAGTGTGTGATTTGGCCAGATGAGACTCTGGGTAGCTGTTGAGCCCCATGGCTTTGAAAACGCAGATATTGGTGCATCTCTCTGGTAAATAACTATGTATTTATGTAATGATCAGACAGCTAGAAGCCTTGTCTGTTGGTCTGTTGAATTGTGTTATTTTCTCTGTCTGTATTTTTTGCCTACTTGTAATTTCTGTTTGTATTTTCTCTGAAGTTCAGGGTGCTGATTTTTCTCCCTAAACTAAGTAAATTATATATATATATATATAATGTTTGATTACAGTAAGATTGTTAACCCATTTTGAGTTGCTTTCCTTTAGAAAAGCAGATCAAAGAACCTGTGCTAGCAGCCCTCCTGGGTATGCTAGGGTGCTTGCTGTGATACATGAAAACAATGAATGTGAACTTGGACAAACTTCAAGAGGTAGTGGAAGATAGAAGGGCCTGTGGGTTTCCAAAGAGTTCAACATGACTGAACAAAAATAACAATTCCTCCAAAAGAGCTATATGGCGGCACATCATGGAATATAACACTTTACAAAAAGTAACGAAGAGGCACGCTCCTGGAATAAGCAGGCTACAGAGCATCATAACCTCATTTTTGTGCAAGAGGTGAAATAAAACATATTAAACTAGAAAAAAAGAGGTAGTATGGCCTAATAGTAGAAAGCTTACCTTGGAATCAGGAATCTGACACATACACCTGCAGTTCTGTCCATATCACTGAGCCTCTCAGTGTTCTACTAGGCCATACTCTAAGATTATAAATTGTAGAAAAAGGTTTTGTCTTTCTTTTTATCCCTAGCGCTTGGCATAGTGCCTGGAAGCTAGTAAGTGCTTACTAAATGCTTGTTGACTGACTGGCTACTTTTATATCAATTAAATTAAAAGTCCAGATTAGATATTCATCTAATCCAGTGGTTCTCAACCTTCCCAATGCCATGACCCTTTAATACTCGTATCTGCATGTGGATGGACACAACTGAAGACGGATAGAGGAGTGCTGTCTGGGTTCCTAAGACCACCAGAAATATGTGTTTTCCAATGGTCTTAGGTGACCCTGTTCAACCCCCAAAGGGGTTGCGACCCACAGATTGAGAACCGCTCATCTAATCAAACCTTTAACCAAATAGGGTGGGTCATATCAGAGAAATAATAGGAAGTACCTAATAGAGCAATGATCCATTGAAGTAACAGAAATATGAATAAGAAGTCATAGAATCACGGACCTCATCATCATCAAAATCGTCAATCATTAATTAGCACCATTGTCAACATCAATATCAACCTCATCACCAGCATTATCACCAGCAGCATTATCAGCAGCAGGAGCAGCAGAATCATCAGCACCACCACCACCACTAACACTACCATCATCCTCATCATCCTCATCGTCAGAGCTAGCATTTATGTAATACTTTAAGGTTTGCAAATGTTATCCCATTTTATCCTCACACCAACCCTGGGAGGTAGGATTTATTATTATTCCCATTTTACTAATGAAGAAATTGACACAGAGATTAAATGACTTTCCTGGGCTAACAGAGTTAGTAAGTGTCTGAGGCTAGATATGAACTCAGTTCCTGCTGCTAGGTGGTACAGGGCAGCTAGGTGGTGCAGTAGACACAGTGCTGGGCCTGGAGTCAGGAAGACCTGAATTCAAACCTGACCACAGACATTTACTAGCTATGTGACCCTGAGCAAGTCACTTAACCCTGTTTGCCTCAGTTTCCTCATCTGTAAAATAAACTGGAGAAGGAAATGGCAAACCACTCCAGTATCTCAGCCAAGAAAACCCCAAATGGGGTCACAAAGAGTCAGACACAACCAAAACAACTGAACTTGCTGACTCCTGGTCCAATGCACTCCATCCTAGCTTTCATGTAATCCAATCTTTAACCAAGCAGGAATGTCCCTTTACTACGTCTAAGACAAATAAATAGTCAAAAGTCATCCACTTAAAGACCTTCAGACATCTTCCCTCGGTTGAAATTTTAGTCTCTTCAAAAGAGAGGTAATATTCAATCATCTTAAACAGGGGCTAACAGAGAGGGGCTTCTATTGGCAAATTTTCCCTGATATTGATTTTTAAGCCTTAATGGTTTTATAATTAATCAGGGAAAGTGAGGCCAAGTTTAAAGAGAGTAAATAAAAAATTGATAACTGAAATTATGTTAATCCTTTGTGTTAGTGGACAGGGTTGGCAGGAGAGAGGGGAAGGAGAAGGTAGGAGAGTAAAGGTATCTCTAATTGGTCTTGGTAGACTGAGATGTGAGAAATAACCCTGTACATTGTGCAGGGATAAATTTATTCTGAGATGTTCCTTTCTGTTTCACCCACTGTGCAGAAACCGAAAAGAATGGTTAGGCTGGAGGACTGCATCATATTGTCTATTTATCACATACGGAGAAAAATCCTGGCTCATGAGTTTCACAAAAAAATAAAAAATAATCCAAAAGGTGCCCATTGATAAGGCAAATGTGATTCTGATGGGCAGCAGTGAGTTTGCTCAGCCTTCTCAATTGTAAAAGGTGGTGGTTCTATTCCCCAGGCCTCACAATTCATCTTCTCTTTAAAGCATCAGCTTAAATGGAAAAATAGCGAGGCTTAAGAAATAAATGCACACTCATCAGAGAAAGATTTCCAGATACTTCTGATGAAGACATTTATGACCCATCTGACTGTACAGCCTGCATATTGACTTCATGTTTCAATGAATATCAAGATTTATTGTCCCTTGAGGTAAATATTGACCTTTGCATTGCCTCCATCAATATTTACTGTACTTCTCACTTCAATAAATCTTGATATTCACTCAAACATGAATTCAATACTTGCTTATGATTGAATGAGAGCTGAGAGAGGAGAGCTTAAGAATCATGGACATGGGAATTGGAGACTTTCATACATACAACTAAGACATGGTTGGCAGTCATGAGGTAGGATAACAGATTTAGAGCTGGAAGGGGCATTAGAGATTACCTACTCCAACCCTCTCATTTTAAAATGAAGAAACTGAGGTCCAGAGAGTTTAAGTAAATCATACAAAGGCAGAGTAAATAGTAGAGCAAAGATCTGAACTCAGATCTTGGGCACCAGAACTTGTGTTCCTTCTTCTACACCAAGCTGTCCCATGTTCTCTTTCACCTCTCTTTTCTCACTCTTTAGTACCCTCCTCCCACCCACCATGCAACTACCCAGTGTCTTTGTGATAATGTAAGTAGTGATATTATTACACATTTATGTAGCACTTTGCAATTGGCAAAACACTTTCCTCAAAAAGGACCCAAATGTACAAAAATATTTATAAAAGATCTTTTTGTGGTGGCAAAGAATTGGAAATCAAAGGGATGCCCGTCAATTGGGGAATGGCTGAGCAAGTTGTGGTATATGAATGTAATGGAATACTATTGTACTATAAGAAATGAAGAACAGACAGACTTCATAATAACTTGTAAAGACTTATTATGAACTGATATTGAGTGAAGGGAGCAGAAACAAGAGAACATTGTACACAACTACAGATACATCGTATCTGTGATGATTGACTTTGATAGACTGGATGCTTCTCAGCAATACAAGGTTATAAGACAACTCCAAAGGACTCATGATGGAAAAGGCTATCCACAACCAGAGAAAGAATTATGGAGTCTGAATGCAGACTGAAGCAAACTACTTGCTCCCTCTCTCTCTTTTTCATTGTTTTGTTTGTTTCTTCTTCCTCATTGTTCATTCCATTGGTTATAATTCTTCTTTACAACTTGACTAATGTTTAATGTGAAGGTATATGTAGAACTTATATTGGATTGTGTGCCACCATTGGGGAGGAAGGAGGGAGGAGAGAGAGGGGAAAAAATTTGGAACTCAAGGGACTGTGAAACTGAAATTTGTAAGCTAAAAATCAATACATTTTTTAAAAGTGTAACCAGAAAACTAAAAAAATTTCCTCATAAATCCTGAAAGGTTGTTAGTATAAGTTCTATATCCCCATTTTGAAAATGAAGAAAGAAACTAAGTCTTAGAGCAGTTTTTACTTGCCCAAAGTCCCATGGCTACTAAGTGGTGAAGGCTGGGCTTCAATCCAACACGACTGACTACAGTCCAGTGTCTGTCTCAATACATCAGACAATATCATCATTGCTCAGGGTCCCCTACTAAGACATATCAGTGAGACCTGTCCACCTTATAGGACCTCCACATTCTGTACCTATGTCTCTACCCTACCCCTTCACAAAACTTAATTATTGTGTTCAGCATCCACATATAACTTTACTTTCAACTTTCTGTAGTATTAGAAAGGATTCGACCAACTCATTCTCAGTGAAAGCTGGTAATGACAATGTATAAGAGCAGCTAGGTGGCATAGTAAATAGAGTGCCAGGCATGAAATCAAGAAGGTTTTTGTTCCCAAGTTCAAATCTAGCCCAGACATTTACTAGCTGTGTGACCCTGGGCAAGTCACTTAACCTTGTTTGTTTTAGTTTCTTCATCTATAAAATGCTTGAGAAGGAAATGGCAAACCATTCTAGTATCTCTGCTAAGAAAACAGCAAAATGGGATCATGAAGAGTCAGACATGACTGAAAAAAATGGCTGAACAACAACACTAGCATTGACAAGAGACTAAAGGATTTAGATTCACAACTACTGTTTCTAATCAATGTTTCTTATGTGGAGTGTGCTGGAGTCGGTTGGAAATGGCTTGACAGAGTTGTTTGTTACATTTTCCGTGGGAGAATTTACACTTCAGGAATCAGTTAATGCCACAAATCAGAACCTGAGTTATTATTTTATTTATTATTCAGACTTAATTAAGTGTTAATAATGCAGATTAAACTTAAAAGTGTACCCTACTTTTTCCCACTAATAGTTAACGTTTACCAGCACATGGTTGCTTCTGATTGAAATTAAGGACCCTAGAATGGAAAATAGAATGTTTGAAGTGTGCAGCTGGTTAAATGGCATTAGAGAGGAGGATTTTAGACCATGTACAAGATATAAGATTAAAGGGACTCTATTCCAAGAATAGAGCATATCTACCAAGGGCTAGACATTATAGTACCTTGACAGTGAAAGTAAGAATGTTCTAAGAGTTTTGATTTTAAGCTTCTGTAATATTTGGGTTAAGGTTTAAGTCTGATTTTCATTTTTACATGCCCATCTGTATACCTGCCTAATAGATTTCATATCACTGCTTTTGAGTAATATCTTCCAATCTATGAACAGTAAGTTATTCTTGGAAGTTATGTCTATATGACATAAATTTCAAAAAAACCAACTCAGTAAATTGCAGAATCACTGAATTTTAAAGCTGTAGAGGATGCTAGAGATTATCAAGGGGTGGGTAATCTAAGGTTTCAAGGTCCCTTAATAAAAGTATTCATTGTGTAAAACTTGAGATTTAGTCAAAAAGTCACACCCAAGGACCTAGAAGGCCACATGTGGCCTCAAGGTTGCAGGTTCCCCACCCCTGATTTCTAGTCCAATTGCCTTATTTTACAAAAAGTAAAGAAAAAGTCGCCAAAGTGATTTGTCCAGAATTATATGTGTACTAGGTAGCAGAAGAAGCAATATATTTGTAGCCCAATTATCCCACTGGGGAAGGGGAACAAATCCTATTTTGTCAGAGTTCCAACATGGGCAATCGTCATAGGTAACTTTATAGGATAGAGCTCAGGACTAAGGAAAGTTGGCATATTTGTATGCATAGAGGAATAGCCACAAGGGAGTCAACCTTCATCCAAAGTCATGGTATAATATACCATGCCGGTCATATTTGAACATTTCTCTTAGTAGTTAATGGAAATCTCACTTTGGGTTTGTGTCTACTGTCCTTGGCCTTTTGGATAGCCAGACCATGGTGCCTCTAATATGGAGCAGGGTAATTGATTGTGAATCTTTGTATTGTACTATAATCTCTTAAGAATAATAAGTATAGCTAACATTTCCATAGTGCTTTAAGATTCGCAAAATGCTTTCCTAGAGGGCAGGGACCACATCTGTCTATACGACTTTTTACAGCACTGAGCACAGCACCACTTGCAAATGGGTACTTAGTAGTGTGTGCACGTTGGGGGAGATGATGCAAAAGCCTATTCTAATTTAATAGTATCTCTGCAAATACAGTCGTTTAAGCCCACACATGGGGGGGATGGAGGAGGAGGGTGAGTGGGAAGGGGGACAGGAATCTGCAACTTGATTCTCTAAATTCTGTCATAAAATACCTCAAAACAATCCCATCAAAAGGCAGTGATGTCACTGCAGATGCTAAGAATGAGAATTAGATGTCTGTGTTTATTGTCATAAAAGGCAAAATGGAACAAATCCACATCGCTTCTCTAATAATTCCACAATTTAAAGAAAAGATTACCATAATGACAGCTCTTTTGCTAGTGGGTTTCCCTCTGTCCAATAATGCCCCTCAAAAAAGAAAAGAAAAGAAAACTTTAAATCTCATGAAGGCAGTGGTATGAGAGTAGTTTCTTGGCTTTCTTTGAAAACCTGACAAAATATATTTATCTGACTCATCTTGATATCTTCAATAGACTCTCAGGTTGATAAACTGGTGAGAACATCAATCTATCATTTTATTTTCAGCTGTGCTTTCTGGGCAAAAGACTGGCCATTGTATAAGCTAAGAAGTGGCTCTTTGTGTTCACATTTGATTAAGAAACTCTGGGCTTGGCAGACCCAAATACACCCAACTGTTAATTGATTTTAAAGGAGAATTATGACACTTTTAACAAGCCACTTTATCTTACTAAGCATTGTTAGGGTAGGAGCTTCTGCTCTGCCGAAATGTCTTATTCTGCGATTCAGATCCCTAATTGCTTATAAAGCATACTGTTTATTGAGTATTAGCTCTGGCATGGTTGTTTATTATGGAAGCTTATTGCTTAATGCTTGTAAAAAGCAGTATAACTGGAACACTCTTTGCCTTTTGTCACTCTCCCATCCTCAGCTCACATGCACACTCACACATGCCCACTGAGCCCTTGCTTAGGTTTATCAGCTGATAGAAGGAGAAGTATTTGTGGAATTATGCAGAGGTAGAGCTTAAGTAGTAGGTTGCCTAGTAACAGAAGAGCCTGCTGTTGATTCAACAGTGTGTTGACTATACATTTTCTTCTGTACATTACCTACAATGAAAAGGCCAGTGACCCAATGAAATATCAGATTAAGTCAAACTATTAACTGGACAAATGCGTTTAAAGTACCCTCGTACCCTGGTTCAGTATGATTAGTATACATTATGTTCTGCCAAGGCAAGCATGAATCATTAATATATTCAGAGGCTGCTGCTCTCTGCAGTGTAACATAATAACTCAGTCCTGAGTAATGCAGCATGTTATGTTTATAAGATGTGAAGCTTTCAGTTAGTGTGATCTACAGTGTTGTTATTTTCCAGTGGGGACATGAGGTCTTATCTTTTCCTTTTTAAAATGGTATTTGTCATTTCCTTTAAGAAGGGGGAAAACATTTTGCAACCCCCCAACAAAAAACAATTGCTTACTTCTTGTGGTTCCAAGAAGAGAAGGAAGTTAACTGGGTCCCTAACTACATATAAACAGCCATGTCCTAAAATTTAAAGTTAACTTTAAGAAAATTTAAAATTACATTAGGAGGTAGCATCCCTCCCATTCCCAGCTCTGTGACTTGTTACTTAAATGACCTTGGGCAAGTCACTTACACTGAGCTTCAGCTTTCTCACATACAAAATGAAGAAATTGGACTGGATGACCTCTAATGTCCATTCTGGCTCTTGATCTATGATCCTGTGATCTCACAGAACTAATAGTAGGCGACACCATGCAGCTAATATGGAGGAATAAAAGATGAGAAAAAAGCAAAATACCAGTTATTCCCAACCTCTGACCTTTTCCTGATAATTCTCTTCATTCTCATGTTAGGGCTGACAAGCTGGGTTTAATTTAAGAACTCCTTGAGCTGGGGATGTCTCATTTCATGTGCTGCGTTAATAATCAAAGCCTTCCTTACATGGCTGGAATTCAGTTCTGGTTACTTTTTTAAATGCTGTTTAATTATTTTCAATGAAAACAAATCAATTTAATTAAACATTTTTTCCATTAACAAAAAATTATTTTCTCTCTCATCTACCTTTCTTTCCTCCATCACCCACAGGAAAAAAAAGAAAGAAAGAAAAGAAAACCATTGTAACAAATAAACATGGTCAAGTAAAACAAATTCCCACATTGGTCATGTCCAAACATTCTGCATATTTAATAGTTCTCTGTCATCCTGAGTATATAAGTCATCCTGAGGTATATCTGGCCATTGCCCCCAGATGACTCTGGAAGAGAAAGTGAGGCTGGTGACCTTGCACAGCCCTCCCTCACTCAAATCCAAGTCAACTGCAAGTCATGTCATCAACTCCCCAATGTCATGGTCCTCTTTGAGAACAAAAGACAAACACAACTATGTCAAGAAGTGAGCAACATTCTTTATTACCATTCCTTTGAAATCATGGTTGATAATTTCATTAATCAGAGCTCTTTTTCATGTTGCTTATTTTTAAAAATAATTATGTTACAAAATATTCTTTCTCTACTCACTTCACTCTGCATCAGTTCATACAAGTCTTGTGATATTTCTGTAAAACCATCTCTTTCATTTCTTAGAGTGAATACTATTTCTTTACATTTATATACTGTAATTGGTTTAGCCACTGATGGTCAGAATCTTAATTTCCAGTTCTTTGTCACCACAAAAAGAGCTGCTATAAATATTTTTGCACCTGGAGGAGCTTTTCCTTTTCTTTGAATTCTTTGGAACAGAGGGCTAGAAGGGATATGACTGATACTATACCTTTAGGAGAAGATTAGGTCCTTTAGCACACAGAACAACAACATGCTGCAGTTCATACACATAGGACCTTATAGCTTACGATGTATTTTACCTTAAAATAGCCCTATATAGGACAAACACTACCATCTCCATTTTGATGAGGAAGAAACCAGAGTTTTGAGGAGTGATTCTCTTATGGTCACAGAAATGGTAAACCTGAAACCTGGAAACCTTCCAATCTTGTGATATTTCAGCACTCCCTGTATGTAACATGTTATGCTGCTAGGACTCATAACCCTTTTCAACCTAGAATTTCACCTTTTCTTTCATAATAAGACTTTTTTTTTATCTCTGCCATCTCTCATTCAGTCATAGTACTTTATACTTAAAAAGGAGCTTCTACTAATGCAGAATGAAGTAAGCAGAATTAGAGGATTAAAGGTACGCAATGACCATAAGAATGTAAAGAAAAAGCATTTAAAGACATTAGAACTCTGAATAAGGTAGCCACCTGTAACCCACAGCTTGGGATCACACCAAGCTCTGTGCTCACATGGACCAGAACCAGTCCAGGGAGCTAAACAAATAGATCAATGTATTCTTTGGTTTATATTTTTCCACCCCTAACTTATTCTAGGAAATTTCAAATATGTTTATGTCATATGATTATGTAAAAATGTGGGTAGCAGGCTTGCTAGTATCCATGCAAGTATTCAAGGCAATAAATGCATATCAGGTAATGGATAGTTTTGATTTTACAGCACAGAAAATGAAAAAAAAATTCAAAGGGCTCTTAGGAGCCCATAAAAAGAAAATGAAAACACATAAAACACCCAAGTCCCCTTGAAGGGAAACTAAACTTTGGGTTAGCATTAGGGTAGCATCCTGAAATTCTGGCAAAATCTCTCTCTCCAAGGGGATTCTATATGATCTCTCCCAAAACTGACCCCCACAAGAAATTAAGCAGATCTTGAGAATTTTAGACAGGCAATCATTTCTTATTGGATCTGTATTTTCTATGGGATGAGGATGCAGAGTGATAGAGTCAGGTAGATGGCTAGGGTAGCAAAATACAGGTATTCTACTCATCTCATGGTTTTAATCCCATATTTCTTCTTTAATTTCAGGATCTGTACTGGAAAAACTTAGCCGTATCCAAGAGACATGTTCCTCAAGCTCCTCTTTTCATTCAATCCCCAAACTCTCAAACTTGGAATTACTTGGGAGACAATTCTCAAAACTCATGCTGCCTACAAAATGTCCTTCCTCTTGCTAGAAAGCTAGATTTTGGAATTATGCTACCTACAGCATAAAAGTCCTTCCTCCTCTACATAGGAGCTTATGGTTCACAAATATTGCCCAAGAATTCCAGTCTCTGGCCATACCATGTGAGTGATCCATGTTTGCAATGTATTTTTTTTTTGCATTTTACCTGTAATTCTATTTTGTTCTCAATTACATGTAAACAAAAAATTTTAACAGTTTTTTAAAATTTTGAGTTTCATATTTTTCCCTCCTTCTCCCTCTCCCTTCTTGAGAAGGCAAGCAATTTGATATAAATTATCACATAAATAGAACTCTGGATTTGGAGTCAGGAAGTCTCATATTTGTGACTTAAAATCCAACCTCAAACACTTACTATCTGTATGAACCTGGGCAAATCACTTAACCCTATTTGCCTCAGTTTCCTCATCTATAAAATGAGCTGGAGAAGGAAATGACAAACCACTCCAATATCTTTGCCAAGAAAATTCCAAGTGGGATCACAAAGAAGTGGACCAAACTGAAACAACTCAACAACAACAACAATACATGAGCAATCAGGTAAAACATCTTCATGTTAGCCACGTTGGAAAAGAAATCATAGACCCAAAAACAAAACAAAACAAAAAAATCAAGAATAATAAAGAAAGCTTTAACAGAGCACCAGTACTGGAGTCAGGAGGATCTGAGTTCAAATGCGGCCCCAGACACTTGACACTTACTAGCTGTGGGACCTTGGGCAAGTCAATTGCCTTGCCTTCCCCCCTCCAAAAAGGAAAAAAAAAATTTGGGGTGGCTAGGTGGCGCAGTGAGTAGAGCACCAGCCCTGGAGTCAGAACGACCTGAGTTCAAGTTCAGCCTCACACATTTAACACTTACTAGCTGTGTGACAGTAGGCAAGTCACTTAACCCCAATTGCCCTGCCTTCCCCACTCCAAATAGCAAAAAAAAGAAAAAAGGAAAGGAAATAAAGCTTTAGAAGTATGCTTCAATTTGTATTCAAATTATCATTTCTTTCTCTGGAGGGGATAGCATTTTTTTCATCACAAATCCTTCAGAATTGTTATCATTGTATTATTGCTAAGAATAGTTCAGTCATTCACAGCTGATCATTATACAATGTTGCTGTTACTGTGTACAATGTTCTCCTGATTCTTCTTATTTCACTTTTTGTCAGTTGTTGTAAGTCTTCCCAGGTTTTTCTGTTGCCATGTACTTTTACGAGAACTCTTAGTATTCCCCCACTACCCAGGTACTGCTTCTGTCCCTTAACCTTGGGACAGAGACAATTTCAGGTTTCCAGTGTCAAACCTATGCTCATAAAGGGAAAAGGAAAGCTAGAAGATAACCAGGAGCATAATTTCCTGGAATTCTCTTCTGATTAAGGACTTCTTCTAACATTCCTTCAGCATTAAGGACTCCTGAAAAAAAGAAAAAAATCATTTCTTCATTCTCGTGTCTGCTGAACAAGTTATGGTTTGTCCTTCATTCTCAAAGAGAATGACATCAGAAAGATGATGCCATGACTTGCAATTGAACTGGATTTGAGGGAGGGAGAATTGTGCTAAGTCATCAGTCTCATTTTCTCCTCCACAGCTATCTGGATCCAGTGACCAGATACAGATCAGGACAACTGGAGATGGCCCAGGATGCAGTGGGGAGTCTTGACCTTTTTAAGCTAAGGGCTTTCCAAGTTCTGCACATGAGAATACATGTAGCAGGGGAAATGTGAAAAAGCATTCTGCAAATTCTCTCTGACAGGCCAACTCAGAGAGGCAGCTCCTAAAACAATAGTCAATCCTCCCAAGGGTCCTACCCCACCAAACTATCTTGGAGGCAGCCCCTGTCACTGAACCCAGACTCTAGGCTGCACCAAAGAGAAGCTCATGGAATCTGCCAGTTAATTTTGGGACAGTCTCCGTCTAAGAACATTCATCAGGTGTTGCCTTTGTCTTCTTAACAAGAAGCCGACAGATACATCCATTTCCTATAAGGAAAGGCACTCAGCAAACATCTTATACAAAGGTCAATTGCTCCACAATCTCATCAAGAGAACTCCCTTGCAGACCAGTCAGGACCAGGCTACCATCTTCTTAGCAGAAGAGAGGAATATAAAAATGGAATGGGGCACACATTGTAATCGATGACCAATGTGTCCATTTCTTTTGTTTAAATATACTTCACAGTCAACAAGGAAGAGTTCTATTGGAGGCAGGGTAAGAATCACTGAGGACAGTGATATTGAAGGGAAAAAAAAGAGCATCTATTGAAAAGAGAAGGTTTTAGGTTTTTTAGTTTTTTGTTAAAAATTTCCATGGCACTGTAAATTTCTCTTACTTAAACACCACAGCACTACATTTTTATCCTCCCTCCCTTTAAATTTTACTCTTTTGTTTTCCTATTGTTTGTCTTTATAATAGAGTTGGAGTTACAATACTACATATAATTAATAGAAGCTGTGCAAAATAATTTATTACCATCCCCATTCCTTAGGTTCTAAGATGTTGGTTAAGTAAAATAAATTTCTTCTTAAAGTCAATATTCTAAGTTAAAATTCACTGAAAAAAATCTGGATTTCTAAAACCAGAGAAGCAAACCAAAACCAATGTATTTTATGTTGTCATTTTCAGTCATGTCCAATTCTTTGTGACCCCATTTGGGGTTTTCTTGGCAATGATACTAGAGTGGTTTGCCATTTCCTTCTCCAGCTCATTTTACACATCAGGAAATGGAGATAAACAGAGGTAAGTGACTTGCCCAGGGTCACACAGCTAGTATCTGAGATCAGATTTGAATTCACAAAGATGTACTCCAGGCCCAGCACAGTATCCACTGTACTGCCTACCTGCCCCAAACCAATGCATATCCCATTCGATTCTTGGCAGAAGAGCTCATCATTCATCTCTAGTTCCTTCTGACAATTTTATACTACTTCTACTACTACTACTACTACTACTAATAATAATAATAATAATAACTATTTACATCATGTTTTAAGATTTGCAAAGAATTCTTATAATCCTATTTTGTAATTGATTTAAATAGATTACTTAGTAGAAGCTAATAGCTTGTTTTGGAAAAGAACTTATCCCTCTCAGCTTTGTGCTACGTAAAATTGATGTTTGCCATTTACATCATCAACCAAGTCAAGACAATGACAGAAATAATAACCAGCACAGATTCTGAAGGCCTTCTATGAGAAACCTCTTTCCCCCCTTATTCATACTTTAAAAAAAAATCTAAACTGACCAATAAGTTCCCTCTACATATACATCAATCTCTTTAGATAATTCCCTCTCCCTTTTTTATCTTCTTTAGAATAATTTTTTTTCATTTTTTCAGAATTTTAGTCTTAAAATCTCTTTTTCTCTCCTGGGCTGACTTCTCCTCTAGGATTTTAGGCTGTGGGATAGTTCCTATCCTTTCTCTAGGTTTAAAATATATTACCCCCAAAATTTAAGAGGCATACTAGATAATGCTCAACTTTCCTTTCCTATTCTCTGATGACTTCTAATATGGAGTGGCTACTTTCCCTCAAGATCCTCATTGTTTCTACCTCAGCAACCATTCCTTCCTTCCTTCCTTCCTTCCTTCCTTCCTTCTTTCCTTCCTTCTTTCCTTCCTTCTTTCCTTCCTTCTTTCCTTCCTTCCTTCCTTCCTTCCTTCCTTCCTTCCTTTCTCTCTCTCTCTCTCTCTCTCTCTCTCTCTCTCTCTCTCTCTCTCTTTCTTTCTTTCTTTCTTTCTTCCTTTCACATTGAGAATTAAACGACCTGCCCAGGGTCACACAGCTAGTAAGTGTTTGAGGTCAGATTTTAATTCAAGTTGTCATGACTTCAGGGTTGATGCTCTATCCACTGTACCACCTAGCTGCCCCAGCAACCATTTCTCCCTTGCTCATCAGCATTAAGCCCATAGCAACTTTCTTCCTCTTCCCATACTATACATACCTAAGGATAGGGAGCTTATGAGAAAAATTGTAGAGAAAGAAGGAAACAACCTTGGGGAACACACCCTTATTGGCATTCACACTTGTGTCTCATATTGAGCTTGTGATTCAATGAAACCCCAGATCTTTTTCAGATAAAATTCTGTATGCTCCATCATTCATCTCCCAACTTCTATTTCTGCAGAGTATCACACTTATCAACTATTGGATTTCAATGGAGAAGCAGGATGGAGAAGATATAGAGAGTCCCTCAAGCTATTGCAGAAATCTGCTGTTGCTATCTGGGCATAAATTCTTATTCATTAAGTATAGACTCTCACTCATTAAGATTCTCCACCACCACCACCACCACCACCTCATACATAAAATAAAAAGAGATAAACAAAATTATCTCTGTAGGAGAATATTATATGCTCTTAACATTTACAAAGAAGACTCTTTGCTAGGAGAGCTTTTTTTTAAATTGCATTTTGCTTTGAGTCAAATGATTTGCTTAATAACCAAGAAATAATAAATGCAGTGGAAACTTAAATTTTTTATACCTTTCCATCAATTTGGTGGCTGGAAATGGAGGTAATTTGGGCTTTTTTTGTTTGGGGTTTGTTTGATTTGGAGAAAATTCATGTTCCCATTTTACATTTTAATCAAGAATGCTTCTGAATATAATAACAACGATCAACAGAACATCGACTATTAAGAAATTATAGCAGGATACAACCTGCCCCGGGACAGTTTCTATATGAACTCCATTGAAAAAGATGAGAAAATGAGATAATAATAACAATAATATGTGTAGATAACTCTTATAAATATTTATAAAGATGAGAAAGTAAGTATGTGAGTTAATATTTATGTCTTCTTTTAATCATTGTTTTCAGTCACGTCTGACTCTTGTGACTCATTTTTGGGATTTTCTTGGCAACAACACTGCAATGTTTCACCATTTCCTTTTCCAGTTCATTTTACAGATGAGGAAACTGAAGCAAACAGAGTTAAGCAACTTGCCTAAAGTCACACAACTGGTAAGTGTCTGAAGCCAGATTTGAATTCATGAAGATGAATCTTTCTGACTCCAGGCTTGGGACTCTATCCACTGCACCACCTAGCAGCCCATTTATGTCTTCTAGATGGCCTTTGTAGTATAATATTGTCTTTTTCTCCTCAGGGATTTATGATGCTCTCCTTTTTTTAGATAACTCAGAAATGAATCCCTCAGTGTTTTCAATATAATATCATGATGAACACCAATTTTTCCTTTACATATTTGATCTAGTTCAACTGTTCTTCCCAGTTTTGTTTCACCCTCATTTCCTCATATTGTACACTGAAATTGAATTATTTGATGGAAATTGAGGGGGGATGGTCATCAATTGGCTGAACAAGCTATGGTATATAAATGTAATGAATACTGTTGTGCTATAAGAAATGATGAGCAGGTGTATCAGCAGGTACCCTAGCATACCTAGGGCGGCTGCTAGCACAGGTTCTTAGATCTGCTTTTCTAAAGGAAAGCAACTCAAAATGGGTTAACAATCTTACTTTAATCAATCAAACATCTATCATTTACTTAGTTCAGGAGGAAAAGTCAGCACCCTGAAATTCGGAGAATACAAACAGACTACAAACAAGTTACAAGCAGAAATTATAAGCAAAGAAACAAATCAGCAGACAGGCTTCCAAGCATCTGACCATTACATCCATACCTAGTTAGTTACCTGAGAGGGAAACACCAACATCTGGGTTTTTCAAAGCCGGAGGGCTCAATGGCTTCCCATAGTCTCGTCTGGCCAAATCACAACTCTTTCCAAAGTGAGTCTGAATGCAGTTTGAAGCATGCTAATCTCTCTCTCTCTGTCTCTCTCTCTCTCTCTCTGTCTCTCTCTCTCTGTCTCTCTCTGTCTCTGTCTCTGTCTCTCTCTCTCTCTCTCTCTCCCTCCCTCTCTTTGTTTTGTTTTGTTTTTTTCTTTCTTGTGGTTTCTCCCATTCAGTCTAACTCTTCTTTACAACATGACTAATGTGAAAATGTTTTAAAAAGAATGTATATATAGAACCTTTATCAGATTGCACGCTATCTTGGGGAGGAGGGAAGGGAAAGAGGGGAAGAAAATTTAAAACTCAAAAGCTTGTGGAAGTGAATGTTGAAAACTAAAATTAAATGATTAATTTATTTTAAAAAAAAAGAAATTGAATTATTTGAGTTCAGAAGTGGTAGTTCAACTGGTATGATGATCAAAAAATAATTTACTATAGAAAAGCTTAAAGAGCTGTTCCATTTTTCTTATATTTATGGTCTTCCTAGTTTTAATTATAAATGTTTTGGAAATTATCTGCATCTTATGTTGTTGATCTTGTTAAGGTTTCTGCAGACATTCCCTCTTATAATAAATTATACACTATAGTATAGTATATTGTATACTACTACTTTCCTAGTTTGTGAGATGATATAGCTCAATCTTCCACCACCATAATACCACTTAAAAAATCAACCAGTCATCCAACAACCATTCATCAAGTTTTACTGTGTTTCAGAAACTATACAAGGTTTTGGGAATATAAAAATAAAATGGAATAATCTCGCACTGAAAGAGTTTGAAAACCACTGGGCAGGAGTGAGAGGGGGTTTGAGGGCGGAGTGGAGGAATGGTCAGAGAAGTAGGAGAACAACTGAGAACCAAGAGAAAGCAGTCATAAAGACACAATGAGGAGAATATATCCAGGAAGAGAGGATGGCTAGTTGTGTCAGATCTTGCAGAAGAGGCCATCAGATTTGGCACGTAAGATATCCCTGGTGACTTTGAAGATAACAGATGAATTTGGAAGCAAAGATTGCAATAAACTGAGAAAAGAGTCAAAGGAGAAGTAACGGGGGAAAGTACAGATATAGGACAATAGTTTGAGGGGATGGTGGGATAGAGAGAGATCTTCTTAAGAATGAATACTTGTGCAAGGAGGAAGTCCAATAGATAAAAAAAGGACAATAAGGGAGAGAGGAGATAATTTGGGGGACAATATACTGGAAAAAATCCAAAGGGTATGAGAGCTAGTATAGGTATAGGAGGTTGGCTTTTGGGAAAAGGATCAGGCACCTCTCCATCTGAGCCTAGAGTAAAGAATAAGAGAATGGAGGGTGATGTCAAGGGTTGTAAAATGTAAGGAAGGTAAAAAGAGGGAGCCACACAGGAGTTTGTCTCTACTTCTCCAATAAAATAACAGGCCAAGGTAGAGAGGAGGGTCATGGGAGGTTTGAGGAGAGAAAAGTTTGTAGCAGCTTCTGTAAGTAATAGGACAGATAATCAGTGAGGAAAAAAAAAAAGATTGTCTTGCTGCTGTGAGGGCCCAGTTTAGATAACACAAATTTATAGTGGATCCAGTTATCATGGTTTTGTGACTTTCTCCAACTTTGTTAAATCACTGGGCCAGTATGCAAAGCCTTTCTAAATCAATAGGACCTGCTAGAACAGCAGTTCTCAACCTGTGGGTTGCGACCCCTTTGGAGGTCGAACGACCCTTTCACAGGGGTTGCCTAAGAATATAGAAAACACATATTTCCGATGGTCTTAGGAACCGAGACACTGCTCCTCTATCCGTTTCCAGGAGGGTCCACCCACATGCAGATACACCCACATATGAGTATTAAAGGGTCATGGCATTAAGAAGGTTGAGAACTGCTGTACTAGAATATTAGAAGCCAAGACCACCAATTTGTCATGATAAGGCATTAGAGAAGGGTCATATTTCTAGGTTAGGACTTTGCTGGGCCGTCTCTCATTTTACAGGTGAAGAAACTGAAGTTCAAGGTCAAGCGACTTTCTCAAGCCATACAGGTATTAAACATCAAAGGCAATACTTGAACCTAAGTCTTTTTACCACAGGGCCAATGTTCTTTATCTCCTGAACTTTGATGGCAGATTCCTTTGTATAGATAAAGATAACTGAAACACACAAAAAATTGTGGTCCTGGAGGTCTATGCCGTTATGATAGATGAGAAGTCATTGTATCTAGACCACTCCAGATCAACCATGCTTCATCCTGGCCATTTTCTTGCAATCTGTCCTATCTTTCTGCTTCTTGCTCTGGGACTAGAATATAAAGCATCCCCACCCTTATTCCCAGAAAAGGTGCTGCCCTATTGATCACTCATCTCTCAGTGATTTGCCTAGCCAAAACACCCTTAACTAAAAATATTGTCTCTCTTCTTCCCAATTACGATGTAAATTGCTTGAGAGCAGGATCTGCCTTACTTTAGTATTTTATGCTCCCAGCACTTAACACAGAGGTTGGCACTTAGCAAGAGCTTTAAAAATGTTTTTATTATTCTTATTCATTTAAAAAGGATAACTGACTTTGGTCCAGGTCCCCAGTAACACAACTTACTTAGTGGCTTAAGGACTTCGTCAAGATTGAAATTCAGAGAATTTCCTCACCATTCCATTCATGCCTTTTGGCTCTCAGGCTACCAAATGACTTCTACTCCTAACCTGGTGTTATACAGTATGAAAAAAAAATCCCTGTGAAATCCTTGGCACTCCTCAGGGAAAACACAAAATGCAGTGGTCATTATTGTTCTTGGACAAGATTCAGTCAATAGGAGAACTGCTCTTTCAAGAGAGAAGGCAGCTGCAGCCACCAGGAAAGATTTGAGTGCCCAGGGGGGTTAGGAAGAGTCATCATTTTCTGAAAGGTTTTGAAGATTTCTAATCTGGCAATATTGATGAGTTATTGAGTATTATTTATATATGCTTGGCATTTACTTTGCCTCATACCCTAAATATAACTGCCATGGTAACAGTCAAGGAGAAGAGCACACTTGGATTATTAATGGTTTCCACAGCATTTTATAGTACTGTATACAGTAAAATCTTATTAATCTAAAATACAAGGTAGTTGGGGTGGGGGAGTTTGAAGTAAATCAAGTTTGTATTAGCTAATATTTTGATTAAAGAGCAGCAGATTACTTAGCTGTGAATTTATTTTAAAACTTCACAATACAGTGGGAACAGCACTACATTTGGAGTCAGAAAACCTGGGTTAAAATTGCTACTAAAATAGTTAAGTTACAGCCAAGCTACTTAAGTAACTCTATGAGTTATTTAAGGATACTTAAGTATCCTCCTGTGTATACAAAGGGGTGTGTCTGATATCACAATCCTAATTAATATAACTAATACAATGCATGCCTTGGTTAGTTGAGAATACTTTGAATTATGGAATCAATTAAATGATGATGATGATGGGTAAGGAGGAGGAGGAAGAGGAAGACGAGGAAATGTCTAATGAGATAGAGTCACTTTTGGCCCTATGCACATAGCATATGAAAAGATGATTCTAGCAGAAGAATTCCTGCAACTGTTTTAGGGGTCAAGCTTCAAGAGTACTTTGGGAAGACATACACTTTGCACACACATACTCTGTGTGTGTGTGTGTGTGTGTGTGTGTGTGTGTGTGTGTACATAGTTGGATAGTTTTTGTTCAGTCATTTCAGTCCTGTTCAACTCTCCATGACCCCATTTGGGATTTTCTTGGCAAAGATACTGGAGTGATGTGACATTTCCTTCTCCAGCTTGTTTTACTGATGAGGAAACTGAAAAAGGCTTAAGTGACTTGCCTATGGTCACATACTTAGTATATGTCTAGTTCAGACTTCAACTCAAGAAGATGAGTCTTCCTAACTCCAAGCCTGGTACTCTATCCACTGTGACACCTAACTGCCTAGAGATAGATGTCATACAGGTTTATATTTTGTAATAGCTATAGTAGCTTACTAGCATGGGACTCTGGACAAGTCACTTAATGCTGTTGGCCTCAGTTTCCTCATCTATGAAAAGATCTGGAGAAGGAAATGGCAAACTACTCCACAGTATCTCTGCCAAGAAAACCCCAAAAGGGTCACAAAAAGTTGGACACAATTGAAAATAACTAAACAATAATGATACAGATATAGATATTGTGTGTATGTGTTTGTCATACTGTGCATATATCCATACTTATGTGTGTATATCCACATGCCATATTTATCTATATATACCATACATGGTGCATATGTATGTGTGTATATTCTCCTTCCATCCATTGCCCCATTGACTGTGGCATTGGAGATACTAGACTACTAAAAAAACAATGCATATATCAGGAAGCTGAAAGAGGACAAAATGAATACAATGAGAACAGGTAGCTTCAGGACTCTAGTAAGGACCATTGCCCATCAAAGACATGTACCAAAGGAGAATTTCAGGAGGAGTCCACAAAGGGAAAAAAGACTTAATATTGGCTACTTTTTAGCCATATGAGCTCTCTAAGACTGAGCCCTCTGTCCCCTAGATTCTCTGTGTACTTAGTGGAAGAGTGTGTCCCAGATATATTGGGGGGGGGGGGGAAAGAGGAAGAAATAGAATATTTTACTTTACTTCTTTCCATTTTTTCTCAGCAAAAAATCCCCTTGTAAAAGCTAACTGATATTTGGCTAACATCGATAGCTAGATGGCTCAGTAGAAAGAGAGCAGGACCTAAAGTCAGAAATGTCTGCATTCAAATCCAGCCTCAGACACTTGATAACTGTGTGATCCTGGGCAAGTCACTTAACCTCTGTCTGATTTTGTTTTCTCATCCATATGAGGGGATAATAATAGCACCCATCTCACAGCATGGTTGTAAGAATTAAATCAGATAATATATGTATAGACCTTTGCAAACCTTAAAGTGTTATATAAAAACTAGCTAAATTATTATTACTAATATTGTTATAATTATGGTGGCATATATTATAATTATAATATTATTATTAATTGATATTAGAAGAAATCAGCTAGTTAATTGATATTGAACTATACTAGATAGGAGCTTAAGAACAAAGCCATGGCCTACTCTAATCCCTCAGGGTTATCCCTCGAACCTGGAGGGGAAAAGTAGGAGCAAGTCTTTGAGGACCCAACCTGCCAACGTGCGTCAGGTTGAGAGAGACAGCTCAGAGCTTACACTAGATGTAAAATTGTAAAATGAGGTTTTTAGACTAGATCTTTATGCATATCGAGTTGTTCTGAAGCTGGAGGAGAAGTAGAAGAGTCCTCTAATTTCAATGGTATGTAGATGTACTGTTACACAAATTTTCTCTTCCCATGCAGATTTGCACAGACTTTGTAAATTATACTCTCCACTTTCACCAGAATTAGAGAATTACCTCAATTTCCTACTTTCCTTTGCTAGTGGAGACCTGACATGAGTGTTCTAGATAAGCCACTTGGCCTTGTGTCCCTCACTTAGTAAATGGAAATAATTATTTCTGGCCTGGCTTGCCACACAATGAGATAATGTCCTATAAAATAGATTGGACTGTTTGCTGGAACTTGTCCATCTATGATATACTCTTGACATTTAAATCCAAATAGTTCAGCTCTTTTTTAATTCAATAGAAGAAATCCAAAAGAAGTTTCAAAGAGAATTAGTGGGGGTTGGGGTTATTTTTTGTTTGTTTAATTCATGAGAACTAGTATGACACAATGGACAGAATTCTGGATTGGAATCAGGAAAATCTTAAATCTGACACTTACTAGCTAGGTGGCCAATGGCATATCTTAGAACCTTTGTGAATGACCCATTTTTCCATCTCAAAAATGGGGAGGGTTTGGTTAAATAGCCTTTAACATTCCCAAGTTCTAAATCTAGGATCCTAAGATCTTCAATAGCACAAGGTTTCTACACACTGAGAGGCAAATGATTCACTTTGTAAGTAGTAGGAAACCATTTTTCAAGAGAATTCCCTCCACTACAATATCCCTGAAAGTTCATTCATTCTCTGATTAAAAACCTCCATTGATGGGTATCTCACTACTAGCAAAGACACTATAATCCGCTTTTCTTTAAGTTAATGTAGAGTTTAACAGAAATGACAAAATACAGAGGAAAGAGCACTGAATTTGGAGTCAGAGGACATGGGTTTAAGTAACTGACTCTATCATTCAGTAGTTGGGTGACTTTGGGCAAGCATCTGAACCCCTGTGGACCTTAGTAAAGCGCAGAAAGTTGAACTAGGTTATTCTAGGATTCCTTCTAGTTCTAAATGTATTGTTATTATTGTTTTTCAATTGTGTCTGACTCTTTGTGACTGCATTTAGAATTTTCTTGGCCAAAGATACTGAAGAGTTTTACCATTTCCTTCTCCCCTTCATTTTATTGGTGAAATTGAGGCTAATAAGGTTCAGTGACTTGCCCAGGATCACATAGTCAGTAAATATCTGAAGCTAGATTTGAACTCAGGTTTCTCTCACTTCAAGCCCATCACTCTATCCACTGTACCACCTGTCTACCCACTAATTCTATGATCCATGAAAACGCATGCCTGCTTTTTCTCCCACTACCCTAGCAGCTGGTGAGCAGTAAGACATTCTTTCACTTAAAGATGATCAGTGAATTTGGGTCCTTCAGAAGGAGAAAACATAAGGGCAGATTCCCCTCGAGATAAAAATTAAACATTTGTTGTCACAAATTAAAAAGCAGAAGGGAACTTGTGACTTAGGCAAGTGATTAGCAAGGAGAAAATAGGCAAAATGAGACCCAATATTTTCTAGACCAAACTTCTTTAATGAATGCTGGCTATGGAATTTCAGATTACCTTAAACATAAAATGCTGAATTGAAAGTAGAGTTAGACACAAATGTCTCTTTAACGGAAATATTTCAATGAATTTTTCTTCAATCATCATTTAGAAAAACATATATGGAAAAAGCACTAGTAGCTTCTTTAACATTCCAGCTGCAGATCCCAGGCTCTATCATTACTACAAGGCCGTTTAATATATGAAATAAACTGAAGGCTTGGAGGGAAAGGAGGGAGGATGAGGAAGAGGAGGAATCATCAGAGCATGATGAGGACATGGTGGTGGAAAAGCAGAAAGAACTGGTGACAGAAGAGAAGGAAGATAAAGAGAAAAAGGAAGAAAGGAAGGAGATACATTATTTTAGTGGTTGAAAAAAAAGCTATGACAAGCTCCAATGGTTTCTTCCATAGAGACTATAGATACTGTTACTACAGCTTTAGGAGACAATGGAAAGTCTGCGAGAAGACCAAGAGTTTAATTGGTGTTGTGGAGAGATTATAACAAATTTGATGGCTGAAGAAACAATGGAGGGCAGGGTAAGGACTGAGAGAACTTTTCCTGAAAGAACTGAGTTTAACCCTTATTTTTCAAAGAGCCATGGTAAGGATTTTTGAAAAAAAGACTTTAATTGACCTCCTGAGAGAAATAAATGGTAAAACTGTGTTTTCAGAATTAGAAGGCAGCAGTTGTAGTGATGGTTAAAGATGACTGTGGTTGTGATGTATCTCCCAGGTGGTACACCGTAAATAATCATTTATGTCTTTTCGTTGTTGTTGTTAGACTGTTAATAAGTAGCATAGACAGAAATCTTGATATTAGTGATATAAGCCTAGGAATTTAGGGGATTTGAAATATAGAAAGGAAAGAATAAAAGCTTAAGGGAAAAGAAGTGTCTACTGTTTATTAAATAATATTTAACAAATGAGTGGGAGCTTAGAGCTAATTGATTAATTAATGAGAGAAATGTTGCCATTTTAGTAATTAAAAGAGAAATATCAGAACGTACCCCTTGATTAACAGAGAACCTGGAATTACAAAATGAACAAGAAAAATAAGCCAGTAGCAGTAATAGAGAAAGAGTTGATCGTCCCACATAAGCTAGAAAGAGATGTCTATCATCAAAACCTGCTTCAAAAGAAAAGCCTAAGTTGGAACATATTTGGTTAAAGGAAAGATGGTAAGATGATCTCTGAGGAGTTAACATACAACGTATGTTTCTCTCCATCTCCACTGAATATAGTACAAGAGGAATTATACTCTGATTGGAGGAGAGATTTAGGTTAAATATAAAAACAGGTTGCTAAACACTGAAATCAATTACTAAAGTGGCCTATGGAAATTTCATCTCAGGAATTTATTATTTTTTTAATAACAGGATAGCCAGTGATCTATGCTAAGAGGCAATAAAAATGTTGATCTTATGTATCCTGTTTCCTGTATACCTCCAGTGTACGCATTGAACGTAGGAATGAGGGAAAAAATAAATGTTACAGTATTATAAACCTGTTTGTCTGGGTCAATTCCAGCTTGGGAAATTAAATTACATTATACCAACCTGAGTTTTCTTCAAATTACCAACTGGGTCACATCATTTTCTATTCCCATCCCAACATGCTGAGAATTGATGCTGTGCAGCTGCTAAACAGCTGTCTATTTCCACTACAGGGGTGACCACATTTCCATAGTGAGCAAAGTAGTACTTGTCCAAAATGACAATCAGTGATCATCTCTGGGATCGAAGCTGGCTTGTAAATGGATATTCTCTAAGTGATTCTAATAAAAATTGGAGGGTGGAGAGGAGTTTAAAAGAGGTTTTCAAGCTTTAAAGTCAGAGAGACAGATGGTGAGAGTATACTCATGGGTCTATTGATTTGTTATATATAAGGGTTTCCTGTAGTTAGAACAAGACTATAAATGTAAATTCCTAATGGAATCCTTCCCCTCTCTGTTTTTCCCTCTAGAACAATTGTTAGATTATGTTCCATAATACAATTAGTCCAGTATTATTGTAGAGGCTCCCCACTGACATGAAAGATAAAGATATTAATTCATGAAACAAATACTTATTAAGTACTTTCTATATGCAAAGACAATATGCTAAGCTCTAGGAATATGACAAAGAATGAATCCATCTCTGACCTTAAGGAGCTTATATTAATTTTTATGTCTTTCTGACTCATTTACCCCTACCCAGTTGAAGCCCAGTAATTAATGTCAACATATAGTGCCCTGCCCCCCAGCGATATAAATCACCTCCCCCTCATGAGCACTCAGGCTCACAAGGGACCACTTTTGACTGAAACCCAAAGGTTTCAGGAAAGGGTTTGATCCTGAGCCCAAGTAATCTCTCCTACCCTTTTCATTGGGATTCTGTCTCCTCTCTAGGGATCTATATAGTCTTTGTGACTTGTAGTTCTACCCTTGTTGAGGACTCCCTCAAAAAAAGGAAAATCAAGAGATCACCTCATTTGGTGGGTTTCCGTCTTATCCTTCAGAAACCTATGTGGTCCTTTCAACTTGCAGTACTAACTTCCATCTTGGTCTCCTGTTAAGGGAAATAACTTGAGATTCAAGAGAGTTATTCAACCTCTAACAGAATTCTACTTTTGCCTCAAAGAACTATGCTACCAATTTCCTGTCAGCACTCCAATCCATCACTATTGGCATCAATTCAGCCTCGGTACCCCATTTCCTTCTTGTTGTGCTCTCTCATACAACTTTTGCTTCATCATTCTCATGAGCACTCAGGCTCACAAGGGACCACTTTTGACTGAAACCCATTTTTTGTTCTCATCTCCAGAGAGATGATGTCAACTCTTAAACAGTTAGACTATGGAAGAGGTTCTCATTAGATGGCTGTTCAATCTCTCTATTCACACTACTCCACCAAGCCTGCAATTTCCACTCATGGCTGAATTAGGACAAGTCCTCCTATGTGCACACTCTGTCCAGGTACCAGGAAAGGTACCCTCTCAGTTAACCTTTTCCACTGGACTTGGGATTTGGGGACTTGTTTTATGCCCTTATGTCATTTGACTTCACAATCTCCATAGATAAATTATGAAAATTAAAGTGTCTGCCTTGAAAAACACTAAAAACAAAGCAGAGAAGGATCAGAGCTGGATGTTACTCCCAAAAGAAGCACCTGTCTAACAGAGTAGCCTACCATCACACAAATGGCAATTATTTCCCATACCACATTGCTGTCCATGTTAAACTGTGTTTCACGATATTGTGAGTTAAAGAGTCTTTTGTAGACTCAGATGGAAAACTTAACCACTATTTAACACATTGTTTCTGAAGGAAAATGTTTTTAATATTAGCATATGGTACTCTACCCCCAAAGGATACAAATCACCTCCCTCTCATGGGCCCTCAGGCTTTCAAGAGACCACTTGAGATTGAAACTTGAGACATGAGAAGAAATTTTGGAAAATTATCTGTTCCTAAACTGGGGATTACTTGCACTAATACACTCTTTTCTAATATTCAAGACTGGGCTGCATGCAGGTGTATATGAGGGAGTCATGAAATGAATATTTAAAAAAAAAACCTTCAATCCCTTTCTTCTCTGTTTTTCCCACATCAGATTCAAACAGCAATAATCCACTGTGATGGTATTTCATTTGTGCTATAGTCTAACTCCACAAACTCACTCCTTATGTATATTTTGATAAGATATAAATTTGGGAAAACAAAGGATTAGGATTTGTGCAGAGATTGCCATAGAGAACAGGCAGAAGACCCCCTAGAAGAAGGAATTAAATGGAGTAAATTACTATTTCTCAAAATGAGGTGCCATGCATGAAATCTTGCTTATGTTGATCATCCTTTTCATGATATGGTTTCACAGCAAATTTAATTTCTAATATATGCTTTTCAAGATCCAAACTGTTAACTGATTCAGTTCTTTGATCTAATTTGTCTAGTTGTGGGAAGAGAATGCTAAATCCTACCATAATTATGGTCTTACACTTTTAATTCTTTATGCATTTCAGTTAGCCTTTTCTTTAAGTATTTAGTGACTATACCATTTAGAACATGCATGTTTAATATTGATATTGTTTGTTTCATTATCTATAGGAACTTTAGGTATAATGTGATTTCCTAGCTTGTTTCTCATGGTTTCATAAATTTAATGTAGAAAGTCAACTCAAAGGCCAGGTAGTTCAAATCTTTCAATTTACAGATTAAGAAAATGAAGTTTGTATACTTGGAGAATCCCAGAGAATCAAGTAAAAAACTTCTTGAGACAATAAATAAATTTAGCAAAGTTGCAGGATATAAAATAAACCCACATAAATCCTCAGCATTCTTATATATATCCAACGAAGTCCAACAGCAAGAGATCATAAG
>CM053581.1:447907141-447924650 GCA_028627135.1 Pseudochirops cupreus
AAAGTGACATAGGAGAGAATAGACTGGGGGAGGGGGGAAACACTGGGATGGCTGTTTTGGGGTGGTGGGCGGGGGAAAGACGGGGAGAAAATATGTAACTCAAAAAAAATTTAATAAAATAAATTTTAAAAAATAAAAAATAAAAAAATAAAAATAAAAATTAGCACAAGATATAGCAAGGTGCTTGTAAACACCCAATTCTAGTGCTTACACTTACACAGAGAAATCCTTCAACCCCACTTTCAACACTCTCTCTCTCTCTGCCACACACACACACACACACACACACACACCCCTCAAATTCAGATACTGGGATTCCACTTCTACTTCTATTTATAGAATCTTTTCCATACCTTGCTATTTAGTTTAAAAAGAGTGAGATTTCAGAATCACCTTCCTTTTATCTCCATCCTTTATATCACTTCATACATTTGAAATGCATCTTTCATTTTAAGAAGTATTGAGTCAGAGGGGCAGAGCCAAGATGGTGGAGTAGAAACACAAACTTGGCATTGGCTCCAGTTCCAACCACTTCCAATACCTGTAAAGAAATTACTCTAAACAAATTTTAAACCTACAGAACCCACAAAGACACAGAGAGAAACAAATCTCCTGCTGAAAGAAGCCTAGCAGGCCAACAGGAAAGGTCTAGTGCACCAAGCTGGGAGCCGAGCACAGTCCCCCATAAGCCATGGTTCCAGCCCCAGGGTGGCACCGAGGGGCCAAAGCAGACTTCAGGAGTGAATCACTGGCAGCTATGGCAATTTCCAGACTTCTCAACCCAAACACCAAAGAAAAAATTAAAAGTCAGTGGGGAACTCTGTTGGAAGGAAGAATGAGGTCTGGCCCCTGCTCCCAGGGCTAAAAGTGAGGGAGGTGTGGCAACTTCAGGCACTGCCCTGTGGCTATTTCCAGAGCTCCTGGCCTGCAGATTGTAGGGGGACCAAGCAACCATTCAGAGGGTAATCACTCTTGCTTTGATCTGCTTGGATCTGGATCTTGGTCTTGGGTGGAGGTCCTGGGGTGTGTGGTCAGCAAACCAGAGCTTGTGGGAGCTAAAGAGAGGGTGCCCTCCTAATAGCTCTAGCAGCTATGAAAACCCCAGCAAGTTGGGACAAAGCTCTCTCCATTGTGAAAGCAGAGTTCTACCATGGCAAAGAGCTCAAAAGTCAAGTAATTAACTGGCAACATGAACAAGTAGAAGAAAGATAATCTGACCATAGATTCCTTTTGGGAGGATAAAAAGGATCAAAGCATGGAATGGGAGATAGACAAAAAAGTCAGAACTCCTGCATCAAAAGCTTCCCAGAAAAATATGAATTGGTTACAGGCCATGGAGGAGCTCAAGAAGGATTTTGAAAATCAAGTAAGAGAAGGGGAGGAAAAATTGGGAAGAGAAATGAGAATGCTGCAAGAAAATCATGAAAAGCAAGTCAACAGACTGCTAAAGGATACTTTAAAAAATGTTGAAGAAAATAACACATGAAAAAATAGACAAACTCAAACGGCAAAAGAAGCCCAAAAACCCAATGAGGAGAAGAATGCCTTAAAAAATCAAATTTGCCAGATGAAAAAGGAATTTCAAAAACTCACTGAAGAGAATAATTCCTTCAAAATCAGATTGGAGCAATTGGAAGCCAATGACTTTATGAGACATTGAGATACTATAAAACAGATCCAAACAGATGAAAAAATAGAAGGCAGTGTGAAATATCTCATTGGAAAAAAACACTGACCTGGAAAATAGATCCAGGAGAGATCATTAAAAAAATTATTGAACCACCTGAAAGCCATAATCAAGAAAAGAGCCTAGACCCCATCTTCCAAGAAATTATCAAGCAAAATTACCCTGATATTCTAGAACCAGAGGGCAAATTAGAAATGGAAAGAATTCACCAATCACTTCTTGAAAAAGATCTCAAAAAGAAAACTCCTAGGAATATTATAACCAAATTCCAGAGTTCCCAGGTCAAGGAGAAAATACTGCAAATAGTCAGGAAGAAACAATTTGAGTTTTATGGAAACACAATCAGGATAACACAGGACCTAGCAGCTTCTACACTAAGGGATTGAAGGGCTTGGAACATGATATTCTCGAGGTCAAAGGAGATAGGATTAAAACCAAGAATCACCTACCCATCAAAACTGAGCATAATTCTTCAGGGGAAAATATTGTCATTCAATGAAATAGAGGACTTTCAAACATTCTTGATGAAAAAAACCATTGCTGAACCGAAAATTTCACTTTCAAATACAAGAAGAAAGAGTAGCATGAGAAGGTAAATAGGAAAAAGAAATCATAAGGAACTTATTAAAGTTGAACTATTTACATTCCCACATGGAAAAATGATAAGTGTAACTCATAAAACTTTTCTCAGTATGAGGATAGCTGAAGGGAATATTTATGTGGGGTATGTGTGTGTGTGTGTGTGTGTGTGTGTGTGTGTGTGTGTGTGTGTGTGTAGTGTGTGTGTATAAATATATATGTGAGGGTGGGCATTTGTATGTTCATGTATACATAGACAGAAGGCACAGGATGAGTTGAATATGAAGGGATGATATCTAAAAAATAAAATTAAGAGGTGAGAGGAATTTATTGGGAGAAGAAGGAGAGCGATAGATTAGGGTAAATTATCTCATATAAAAGAGGCAGGAGAAAACTGTTACAATGGAGAGGAAGAGCAGGAAAGTTAAAGGGAATGAGTCAACCTTACTCTCATTGAATTTGGCTTAAGGAGGGAATAACATACACACTCAAATGGGTATCTTACCATACAGGAAAATAGGGGGGAAGGGGATAAGAGGAGTGATGACAGAAGGGATGGCAGATTGGGGGAGAGAGTAGTTAGAAGCAAACACTTTTGAAAAGGGACAGGGTCAAAGTAGAAAACAGAATAAGTGGGGGGCAGGATAGGATGGAGAGAAATACAGTTAGTCTTTCACAATATAATTACTATGGAAATGTTTTGCATAACTACACGTGAACAACCTATGTTGAATTGTTTATCTTCCCAGTGGGTATGGGTGAGGAGGGAAGGAGGGAAAGACTCTGTAACTCAAAGTTTCAAAATCAAATGTTAAAAAAAAATGTTTTTTACATGCAACTGGGAAATAAGATATATAGGCACTGGGGTATAGAAATCCATCTTGCCCTACTAGAAAGTTGGGGGGGGGGGAATTGGGGAGAATATAAGAAAGAACAGATTGGAGGGAGGGGTATTCAGTAGTCTCAATGTTTTGTGGGGGGGGTAGGAAGAAGATGGGGAGAAAAATTTGTAACTCAAAATCTTGTGGAAGTGAATGTTGAAAACTAAAAATAAATAAATAAATTGGAAAAAAGTAGTGAGTCACTCTATCTTACTCTCTCCCCTTCCATTCCCTTTCTGCATGACTTTTATACAATGTGGCATTTTTAAAAGATATTAGCCATTCCTTTTTCTCATGACATGTAATCATTGAATCATTTATTCACTTCTTGAGATGTTTTTTTTAACTTTTTAAACTTTTATGGTTTAAAAAAAATAAGTTAATTTCCACATCACAAACCTTGCTGAGTTCTTTTTTCTTTCTTGAAGAGAAAATTAAATTAATTAAATTTAAATTTAAATCCTCTGACAGCATTTAATAATCTCATCTCATGCAGGTTTAAGTGCAGGTTTATATCTCTTGTTTATTCGTAGGATGCTTTCTAGTTTCTTCTTTCATTTCTCATTATTATTGACTTATCCTGTGTGATTCAGATTGGTGTTTTGTTTTTGTTTTTCCAGATGTTAACATTACTATTTAGTAGCATATTCAACAAGTATATTTAATGCCTTTTTTATGTATGGCACTGTGCTAAGTGTTGTGGTGATTGTAAAAGGCACAGTCGTACACTACTTATCTGGAAGTAAGAATTCTAGTAATTTTGAAACCAAAGGAATTGGAAACATTCCTAGAAGTTCTTGAAAAAACTAGTAGTTGAGTTATACTTCAGGCTCTTTTTTGGACAGTATCCTGTGGATTGTATTAATATGAATGATGCCCTCTCCAATATTTGGAATAGTGTATTCAAAAACTTTCTAGAGTATAGTATTCAGATCCTCTCTTTATTCATGTTAGGTTTTTTTGTTTGTTTTTGAACATCAGTATTTCTCAGATTATCTCACCAAGCTCTGTTATTGTTTATAGAATTCTCAAGTCTTCTTCTAGATGTTATTTTAGCATTTTGTCCTGTTATTTGTTCTGTATCTGAATTTTTTATGCTTCATCTAGGCCATTCTATTCCTTGGAGCATCCTCTACTTTATTAGGATTTTTTTCATTAAATGTCCTAAGCTGTCAAGTGTCATGTTCATCCTTTTAGATTCTCTTTTCAATATCTTATGTCCATTTCAAATATCACAGACGTTCTTGTACATCTTTTACTGACTTTTAACCACTCAAGGCTCTTGCGTTTGGTCCAGCTTCTCTGTGGGGAGCTAATTGTCAATGTTTTATTATGCTTTTCTTCTGGAGAGTTTTCCTTTTTATTCTTTTATTCCATACAATTTATTTGCTATGTTGAGACATCTGTTTTTCTTAGTCATTTTTTCATTCTTCTTCTTAATTTTTCTGCAAAGATTTTCCTGAAAGAATTTTTCCTCTCCTTTCCCCACCCCAACCCAGTTTGCGTACCTTGTTCTTTACTTAATTTGGAACTTTTATTACTGTTTTGAGGTGATGAAGAAGAACCAGACTTTCCCCAATTGATAAATGGTCAAAGGATATGAACAGGCAGTTTTCAGAGGAAGAAATTAAAGACATCTATAACCATATAAAAAATGCCCTAAATCACTACTGATTAGAAAAATGCAAATCAAAACAACTCTTAGATAACACATCTCACCTGTCAGATTGGCTAACATGACAAAACAGAAAAATTATAAATGCTAGAGAAGATGTGGGAAAATAGGAACACAAATGCATTGTTGGTGGAGTTGTGAACTGATCCAACCATTCCAGAGATTCATTTGGAACTATATCCAAAGGGCTATAAAAATGTGCATTTCCTTTGACCCAGCAATATCACTTCTAGGGAAGTATCCCAAAGAAATCATACAAGTGGGAAAAAGACCTGTGTGTACAAAAATATTTATAGCAGCTCTTTCTGTGGTGGCAAAGAATTAGAAATCAAGATGATAGTCATCAATTGGAGAATGGCTAAAGAAGTTGTGGTATATGAATGTAATGGAATACTATTGTGCTATAAGAAATGAGGAGCGGATGGACTTCATAATAACTTAGAAAATGAACTGATGCTGAGTGAGGGAGCAGAACCAGGAGAACCTTGTACACAATTACAGACACATTGTATCTGTAATGACTAACTTTGATAGACTTGGTTCTTCTCAGCAATGCAAAGTTCTAAAACAACTCCAAAAGACTCATATAGAAAAGTTTATCCACATCCAGAGGAAGAATTACAGAGTCTGAATGCAAATTGAAGCAAACTATTGACTCTCTCTTTTTTGTTTTGTTTTGTTTCTTCTCTCTTGTGGTTCATTCCATTGATTATAATTTTTCTTTACATCTTGACTGTTGTGAAAATATGTTTAATGTGAAGGTATATGTAGAACCTGTATCAGATTATATACCATCTTGGGGGGGGGGGGGAAGAGGGAAGAGGAGAAAATCTGGAACTCAAAAATCTGTGGAACTGAATGTTATAAACTAAAAATAAATAAATTTAAAAGGAAAAAAAAAAAGAAGCAGACTTAACCATGACCACTAAATCAGTCCTCTTGCCAGTACATCAAAAAAATTCTAAGCAACAAGCATTTATTAATCACCTACTATACACTGGACACTGTGCCTAGTACTGGCAATACAAACATAAATGTGACACCTCCTCAATGAGATCATATTTTAATAGAGGATATAGCAAATAGAGAGAAATAGTGGCCAAGGAAGAGAATTCTGTTGTGAGCGGTTATAGGAATTATGAATAGGAACACAGGGTAGTAGATTGCCATGGGTGCAGCCAAGATGGAGTAATGGGCTGTATGCAAAGTGTTGTTAACTGAACAAACACACTCTACTCCACCATTGTGAAGTAGAAATAGTGGCCAAGGAAGAGCTAGATAGTGCTCCTAGGAATCAGGGGGAAAACCAGGACTATGACATAGATTCCATTAAGATCACCCACTCCCCAATCTGCTGACCCATCCAGTAAGTTCTCTCCCCACCTTCCAGCAAGGTTGTAGTTCCACTTGCCTCCCTGATGATAAGCATGAAGAACCAGAGAGTCTTGCAGCTGAGGAAACAGACGAAATTCTCTCTTGCCTGTTTTTCAACTTTTTTTTTTTTGCCTTTCAGCTAGATGGCTTCTTGGTAGAAGAAACTTCCTTCCAAGGTTAAAAGCTTCCAGAAACTTGGGGAGCTTGGGCTAATTAATGTGTATATTCCCTTTCCACCAAGCCTCCAAGGAAATGTGTATGGCAGAACTGGAGAATAGACAGAAAAGACATCATTTCACCAGGCTCTGAAAATTATGAAGAACAATATCATTTCTGACTTTTTTTGGTGGGGGGAGGGTCTTCACTAGTATTTTTTTCTCCAGTCATCGACCTTGCATAATGACAAAAAGCATTTATAATGGCACAGTTCATCTGTACAGCTCTTGCTTAGGGTTGACTGCAATCTCGCCTAGACATACAAAAAAATATAAGACTGTTTTACCTCTTCCAAAGTTTGATTCAGAAAACACCTAGTACATAAAGCTTTCCCGGATATTTTGAGCTTACTCTCTTCATATTACCTTGCTTACTTATATACTGTGGCTCATGATTAAACACACATATAAAGTCAGAATTACATCGAGTGCAGAAAAAGACCTCATCATCTGACTTTAGCATTTGTTCCCATGCCTTTTTCCCTTTTCCTATTCATTGTCATGGGTGAACAGAATAATTTGGGTACATGAAACCTTGGGGTGGGGGTCTAGACCTAGTGCTGTGGTTTAAAGCCAGGGACACCAAAAACTGTTGAGGTACAGTCTCTGCCCACCCCAAAACTGTTGTGGTTTCATTATGTGTTGTGGTGGAACCGTCTCAAAGAATTCCGAGTCAGACCACCTCTAATCCAAGTATAGGCATTTTTTGAGATTGACACCTCTCATGAAGCAGGCTAAATTCCAAGAGGAACTAGCAACTTTAGAGAAAGTGAGATGGATTTTTAAAGGGTAAAGATGCAATTAAATAACAGAAATTTACATAGAATAGAGGAATATCATTAATATTAAAAAGGCAGAAGGAGTTTCTTAAGGGATTAGGTAATGGAGGAGGGGGTCCCATCTATGGTTCAGTGGTTAAACATTCTGGTCATTCTGCCCTCCAACTGCCTAGCTATTGTGGTCCTGTCTTGAGTTAGATGGATGATGTGATTGTGATTGAATACAAGAACACACCTGTTTCTGTGGGAATGGGTCTGGGGGCAGTGACCAGGTATAGGCAGTAGCTAGGTTCCCATCACATGGACACACCTGCTGTTTTTGTGGAAACTAAGAGTTCAGGGACACACCTGTTGTTCCAGTGGGCAGCAAGGCATATACAAAGAAGTTAGGACATGGAGGGGGGTAGGTAGGTACAGTGGGCCTGCTGTTCAGTGGGGCCTAGCCTATAATGAAGTTAGAATATTGGGATCAGGGGGCAGCTTTATTAGAATTCCATCACTAGGAAGTTCCCAGAAATTTGTTCAAAAGGTGGATCTTAAACCATTGATGACTGTGTACATTTTATCAACAGGACATTAAACATGGAACCATAAAGATATTTCTAGGATTAACCAAGGAGAGATTTCTGATGGGAACCTGTCCTTGGTAAAAAAAAATAAAAATAAAAAGCACATCACAAAAAAGTATTAATGAAATATTTACACAATAAATCTAGGGCACAATATACAAATACACAAACCATTAGTCAGAATGCTTAACATACATAAGGAACATGCATAGAGAGGCCCATGAATAGGGAACATGTATGGCCCAGACACACACATGGGTGGGTACACACATGAGGAAAATTTGGAGTCCTATGTACAGAGTCATGAGCATATAGCAAACATACAGCCAAGACCCCCACACAGAGGTGGCTTGCAACTGATATTGCATGGGCACACATGTCTTCTGGTGATATCCTTGACCTTCTCCCACTAGGTCTACAATGTGTGCTTGTCAAGCAGCCTCCCTTATGTTTGTGATGATGACACAGCGTATGCAGAACTCTGTTAGTGGTTGGGATAGAATGGACTCATAGAAGTTAAAGAAATGGAGACATACAAAAAAGAAGTTACTAAATGTCAGAAGCAACTCTATTGCATCTTCCTGGCATTGCCATAGGATTGTAGGATTTTAGAGAAGGAAGAAAATTTGGATATGATGTAGTCAAAGTCCTCATTTTTCGTATGAGGAACACTGAGGACCAAGAGTATGAAGTGACTGCCCAAAGTCACACGGTAGCAAAGCTGAGACTCAAATCAAAGTCTTCTGACTGCAAACTTGGTGTTCCTTCCAACCTATGTGTCTGTCTTTTAGTGGAGTATTAGAATCCTCCAACATGAGTCTGACAGCTACAGACTGTGCACATTAATAAGTGCATGAATTAATTAGTCTCTGTGTGGATGTGCATATATACTAAGATTAATGAGGTTTCATAATTAACAGACTCATACTTCAAGGATCTGTGATTTCAATAGTGTGGATTCGCCCTCTTCCAATGCAGATCACAATCTTTCTCCATCTTTTATGAATTACAGAAGCTTAAAAAAAAATAATTACATACTAGCCAAACTTAGGAGTAGTTAGGTGGCATAGTGGATAGAGTACTAGGCCTGGAGTCAGCAAGATTAGAATTCAAATCCAGTCTCAGGTTTTACTAGCTTCATGACCCTGGGCAAGTTACTTAACCCTGTTTGCCTCAGTTTCCTCATCTGCAAAATGAGTTGAAGAAGGAAATGGCAAACCACTCCAATATCTTTGTCAAGAAACCTCCAAATGGGCTCATCAAGAGTTGGACATGCCTGAAAAGCCTGAACAAAGCCAACCTTATAGTCATTCAGTCAATAAGCATTTCTTAAGCCCCACTATATGCCAATCACTATGTTAATTACTGGAAATACAATGAAAGGTAAAAGCATTCACTAATCTCAAGAAGTTCACAGTCTAATAGGAGAGACAACATGAAAACAACTCTGTACAAATAAGATTTATATGGGATAGATTGGATAGCATCATCAGAGAGAAGGCACCAGCACTGGAGGGGATAAGGAAAGGCGGCTTAGAGACAGTGGCATTTTAGTTTGGATTTGAAGGAAGCTCAAAATGAGGAAAGAGAGTATTCCAGATGTGGGGCAGATGGAGACAGCCAGTGAAAATGCCCAGAATGAGGAGATGAAATGTCTTGTGTAAAGAAAAACAAGGAGGTTGGTGTCACTGTCGCTGTTGGTGTTCAAGTAGGAGTACACAGGGATCAGTGGAGAAGGAAGAAAGAGGTGTTAGATGCCAAAAGGCTGGAAAGGTAGGGTGGGGCAGATTAACTCACTTCTTAAATAGTCCTAATCACTGAATGGGCATTGCCTCAAAGTGAAAATTTAGCTTAAAAGACTTTAGCTTTAAAAGGCCAAGGTTTCCCATTATGTTGTAGGCCATTTCCAGTTGTCCTGACCTATATCCGGCCACTGGACCCAGATGACTCTGGAAGGGAAAGTGAGGCTGGTGACTTTGCAAAGCCCTCCCTCATTTAAATCCAATTCATTTGCAAGTCATGGCATCACATTCCTTATGTCACTGTCCTCTTCAAGAAGGAAGGACAAACCACTCCACCCCAACACAACCACACACAACATTTGCAGACTCCCAAATCTGCAAAGAGGAAAGAAAAGGACATTTTTTTCAATTCTCCATGGCCAAGCTTATTCATTATAGTTACATAGAATTTAGCTTCATTTTTTTTGTTCTTTCCATTGTAGACATTGTGTGGTTTTCCTGTTTCTGCTTACTTTGCTTGACATCATTTACATAAGTCTTCCCATACTTCCTTAAATTCTTCATATTTTTTAATTCTTATGGTGCAATAATATTTCGTTACATTGATGTATCATTTTTAGCTGGACAATAGACTTCAGAGGTTTAAAAAAATCTTTGAAAATCAAATGCTTCAACTATTGTTCTATTCTAATCCATAACTCGTGTTGTTGTTTTTTTTAATATTGCCATCATTTGGGACACTGTTAATATAATAATGATAATAATATTAATAAATAGCCAGAATGTATACAGTACTTACCATGTGTCAGGTACTGTGCCTGATTTAGAATCCTCACCTAATTTGATCCTCACAACAACTCTGGGAGAGAGGTGCTATTATTATCCTCAATTTACAGATGAAGACACTGAGACCAACAGGTCTTGCCCAGGGTCACATAGCTAGGAAGTATGTGAAGCTAGATTTGAACTCAAGTCTTGTGACTTCAAGCCAGATGCTCTATCCATCATGCCAATTAACTGCCTCTAGTATATAGGGGCGGCAAATTTTAAAAGGGAGATAAGGAACAGCTAGGTGGATAAAGCACAGGTCCTAGAGTCAGGAGGGCCTGAGTTCAAATCCAGTCTTAGACATTTGACACTTACTAGCTGTGTGACTCTTGGGCAAGTCACTTAACCCTGATTGTTTTGCCAAAAAAAAAAACCAATGGATATTAAAGATTAATGATATGAGAATGAGCACAAAAGGTTGTTGTGAACAGGCAGGATAGCAGAATAAGGGAGAATATTTAACATTAAGGTGAAAAAGAAAGAAACATAAATGCTTTAAGTAGGAAAAGAAGAATTACAGATAACTTAATACAGCAACTAATCAGTAACACAAAAACATTAGAATGAAAGCAAAACCATTAGTGCATCAGCAGTTTCTTCAATTTTTTTGTGGTGGAACTTGATTCTAACCCTGCAGCTTTCTCCATCTCACTCAACCTAGAAGCTGAGATCGGGAGCCAAAGAAAGAAACAAACTATTAGACTTGTAGTCAATTCATGAAGAACATATGAGGCTCTTCCCAAAAAGAATGGAGCTGACCATTCTGAAAGGGAAGAAGCTGTTTATCTACCAGGAAATAATGATAATTATCCGTAGCTGACATCAAGTGAGTAATCACAGACTAAGTTTCAGTTGCAGAAGAAAGGCAATGGTTAGTGACTGCAGATGATGGATACTGAAGACTCTACTTCCTTATTGACCTAATAATAGAAGGTCTGCTTTCTGCTCTGGGCAGAGAGCCAGGACATGACAAGGAAAACTCCCTAGATTTATCAAGGTTTAGGGAAGTTGTTGTTCTTGTTTCCCATTCTTTGTGACTCCATTTGGGGTTTTCTTGGCAAAGATGCTAGGTAGTTTGCTGTTTCCATCTCTAGCCCATTTTACAGATGAGGAAACTGAGGTAAGCAGGGTTAAGTGATTTGCTCAGAGTCACACAGTAAGTGTCTGAAGCCAAGTTAGAACCCAAGCCTTCTTGACTCCAGGGCTGGTGCTCTCCATTTGCCCAAGATTTATCAAAGCTGATACTATCACTCACCTTTGGTCATTCACATGAGTACAAATGATACTTCTTGAAGGATCTAGAAAGCTTTGCTATGAACTGAGCTCTTAGACAAGACACTAGAGTACTTACAATTGCGGGTGCTGGTTGTTGTTTTTTGTTGTCATCGTTATTTATAACTGCCTTCAATATAAAGCAAGAGTGACAAAGGAAAAATGTAGAACTGGGAAGTAAACAGCTGTTTAACAACATGGTAAGTAAGAATATTTGAGAGTCATTGTGCTGACCTCATTGTTGCATGCCTGTGAAACCTGAACAGTACATCAGCGCCATGCCAGGAAACTAAATCACTTCCATTTGAATTGTCTTGGGAAGATTCTGAAGATCACTTAGCAGGACAACGTACCAGACACTGAGGTCCTTACTTGAACCAAACTGCCAACCATTGAAACTCTGCTTTGGAGAACACAACTCCTATGGGCTGGTCATGTTGTTTGGATGCAAAATGTATGCTTGCCAAAAATGGAGAACTCAAACAGGGCAAGCATTCACTTCACAAGTTGGTCAGAAGAAGCAATAAAGGGACATTCTCAAGGTCTCTCTTAAGAACTTTGGAATTGATTGTGTGACTTGGGAGACAATGGTACAGGAATGCTCAACATGGGGTCCCCACATTGGAGAAGGTGCTGTGCTCTACGAGCAAAGTAGAACTGAGACAACTCAAAGGAAATGCAGGATGTGCAAATTTGGAGTAACCACCCCAAGCGTTCACATGGACTATTTGTACCCAACCTGTGGTAGAGCATTCTGAGTTAGTATTGGTCTAATCAGCCACAGTTGGACACATTGAAACTTGCCTCTAGCATGGTGATGTCATTTTGGTCCCCTTCGAGAATGAAGGACAAACAAACAACCATGTAAGAATAGAACTTGGACTTCTGGACCACAATTTTTAAAAGAGGAATGATGAGCTCCTGGCCAGTTACAGAATTCACATAAAATAATTATCAAGAATATATAGTATTTGCCTGGAGTCTTGAAAGTTTAATAAAAAAAATTTAAATGAAAAGAAAGGAGAAGGAAAAATGTCTGTGAATGTCCATAGGCTATAAATATTACAGTGAATACTTAGCGTGAGAGAAAGAATAACCCAGGAGTTCATGGTGAATGGGCGAAAAAAGCTAAGTGGAACAGCAGATAGGGTATGGGATGTAGATTCAGGAAGACCTGAGTTTGAATCTTGCCTCAGAAATGTGCTGACTGTGTGACCTTGGGTAAGTCACATAACCTTGTGTCTTGGCATCTCTAACTGTGCATCAGTTTCTTCATCTGTAAAAAGGGAACAATAATAGCATTTATTTCACAGGATTGTTGCAAGGATCAAGTGAGTTAACACATGTAAAGTGCTTTGCAAACTTTGAAGCACTGTATATTATCATTATTATTCTTAAAAGCAGATTGAAGTCTATGGGTAGGTTGGGGGACTGTTTTCTAAAGGAATTTTCCTCTGGAAAAGAGCAGCCCATTCTACCTTTCCAGCTAAGGCAGTGAGAGACAAATAGTCTCCCTTCTACCCTGCTGTTCAGCAACAGGAGAAAGCTGTGGAAGATTTTCCCCCTTTGTCCTTTGACTAGGTGTGTGAGTTTTCTGTGTTTATAAAAAACGCTATGGTAGAAAAAGTCAATGCATTTTAAACTAAAATAGAAATACAGAATACACTATTCCTCCTCTGAGAAAGATAAAACGTCCCCAGCTGAATATTTCAGCTGAAGCCAGAAAGAGAAAGCTTCATAACCTTATACCCGGTGGAACCACACTGATAGCAACAACCAGACCAGCTGTGCACTGTCAAGCAATGACCACTGGAGACAAGCAAGGAGTAATTCCTGGCAGAGATAACAGCTCCAGTGGAGATTAATTACATACCCATCAGAGATTGCATTTCACATGAGACACTCAGGGAGAAGTCCCGGTGAGAGCCGTCTATACCATAACATAACATCAGTCTACTCTACTTGTGTGGCCTGGACACATGTGATCCATCTGTGTGTTCATTCTTTCCACCGATGTTATCCATATTTGTGGGACAGTATGTTCCAGTTTTATGTGGGAAATGTTTAATTATTCCTTTTCTTGTATAATTTCACTTGAAATTATTGACCTTTGCTCCTCGAGAACCTATCATTTCATGGACTAGGGGTAAGCCAGGGAAGCCAAGAGCCTGAAGGTCTGTGCTGGGAAAGGGAGATAGTGACTGGGCTGGGGTATAATGAAGGAGGCCTGGAAATTGAAACCAGGTTACTCTGCTTGGAAACGAGGGCTCAGAAGGCTGGGTGACTTGGATTTGGAGGCAACAGCCAGGGTATTCCTCCTAGCACAGACACCAACCTTGTGCCCTCCCATCCCTATATCAATCCCAAAACAGACCACTCCACTGTCCAAAAACAGCAAACTAGTCAGCCTCTTCTGATGTTCTGGAAGAACATAGTTCTCATTATTCATTCCCCAAACGATAGAGATCAATAATGAAGAATCTGTCTATCAATAAATATTTTTCTGCTTTTGTCCAGTCATTTTAGTTGTGCCCAACTCTTAGTGACCCCATTTGGGGCTTTCTTGGCAAAGATACTGGAGAGGTTTGCCCTTTCCTTCTCCAGCTTATTTTACAGATGAGGAAACTGAGCAAACAGGGTCAAATGACTTGCCCAGAGTCATATAGCTAAGTAAGTGTCCAAGTCCAGATTTGACACCAGGAAGTGGAGTCTTCCTGACTTCAGACCTGCCACTCTATCCACTGTGGCCCCTGTTGCCCTCAATTAACATTGATCAGGTACCTATTATGTGTCAGGCACTATGTTAAGCAGTGGGAACACAAAAAGAGGCAAAAGACAGTACCTGTCCTCACAGAGCATATAATCCAATGGGAAAGCAACATGCAAACAAATGTATACAAAGCAAGCTATATAGAAGATAAATATAAAATAATTAACAAAGGAAGGTACTAGAATTAAGAGGGGTTGGGGAAGACTTTTAGTAAAAGAAAGGATTTTAAATGGGACTTGAAGGAAGCCAGAGAAGTCATAGGTAGAGTCAAGGAGGGAGGGTATTGCAGACATGTGGTATAGCTGAAGAGGTTTACCCAAAGAGGGTTACCCAAAATACCAATATGCCAGGTCCTGCAGAAAGAATTCCACTCAAGTCTTCTCAGCCAAAGAAAAGCAAAGTTTATTGAAAGTTTGTCATATTGGGTAGACTCTTAAGGAGCCTAGGTATCTGTAAGGCTCACATTGGGCAAGTGGGCCAGAATAAGTCTATGCTAGGGCATTTTATGGTGCTCACACACCACATGGAAGGAAGATGGGATCCTATATACAGAAAGGTTGTGGGAGGAATCGAGGGGTGGTCTAGAGGAGGAGTTTAGGGAGGGCCTTCAGGAGGAGTCAGATGAGGTCAGACTCTAGTAATGAGTTTGGGAAGGGTCTTCACGGGTTGAGATGGGGTCAAACTCCAGTAATGAGTGATTAAGGGTGGGAAGTTGTTAGAGACTACCTGGAGACCAGACAATGGTGGGCCAGGCCAGTTCAAGGGTGGGAACAGGAGCATCAAGGGTGGGAAACTATTGGAACAGAGGAGGGCTAAAGACTTGGGCAGAGCCACAACTTAAGATCCATGACCTTAGGCAAATGCCTTCCCTGGGAAGATTTACTTCAAGGGGTTTCCCAGGGCCAGTACCACAAAGATTCAAGGAGAACTCAAGGGGGCTCCCAAAGCCTGTACCTCATCTTAGCCATTGGAAATGCCTGGAGCCATGAGGTGGAATACCATGTTCATAGAAAGCCTAGGAGGCCAGTATCAAGAAGAAGATACCACCATTCATTCCAGAAGTGCACAGAGCCTGGTCTTGACACAAGTCAAGTTTTGTTTTTTTTATTTTTTATTAATTTATTTATTTTCTTGTTTATATCACTCATTTCCATGAGATTCTGAGTTACAAATTTTCTCCCCATCCTTCCCCTACCCAAGACCTCAAAACAGCCATCCCACTGCATAATCCCTCCCCCAATCTGCTCTCTCCCATGTCCTCCCCCTTGCCTCTCCGACTTTCTGGTAGGGCAGGATGGATCTCCCTACCACAGTGCCTGTGTAGTCGGATATAGTTAATAATAATAATAATAATAATTGCATATATATATATATATTTTTAACATTTGATTATAGAACTTTGAATTGCAGATTCTTTCCCTTCCTCCCTCATCACCCACCCTCACTGGAAATTCCGTTTCCAAGCAATTCAATATAGGCTATACATGTGTAGTTACCCAAAACATCTCCACAGCGGACATATTGTGAGAGACTGATTATATGTCTCTCCTTCCTACCCCTCCCCCCCTTGTTCCCGTGTCCCTGTCCCTTTACAGAAGTGTGTACTTCCATTAGCCCTCCCCTCCGTCATCCTACCTCTCATCCCAATCCCTCCTACTCTACTGTGTGGCAAGATACTCAGTTTAGAGTTTATGTCATTCCTTCTCTAAGCCATTCTGTCTCTCCCTGTCTCCTTCCATTCCAATCCTCTCCAACCTCAGAATTTCACTTTTTAGAGTATTGTCTCTTCCTATTCAGTTGATCTTGTGCCCTCTATGTACTCATACATACACATACTCAGATATGTATTTGTATGCATATATAAAGCCTCCTATATAGATATATGTGTATGTATATGTATATATACGTTTATATTCCCTTCACCTATCCTCATACTGAGAAAAGTTTCATAACTTACAATTATCACTTTTCCATGTTGGCATGTAAATAGTTCAACTTTGATAGTTCCTTATGATTTCTTTTCCATGTTTACCTTCTCATGCTTCTTGTATTTGAGTGTCAAACTTTCTTTTCAGTTCCGGTTTTTTCAGCAAGAATGTTTGAAAATCCTCCACCTCACTGAATGACCATATTTTCCCCTGGAACATTATACTCAGTTTTGCTGGGTAGGTGATTCTTGGTTTTAATCCTAGCTCCCTTGATCTCCAGAACATCATATTCCAGGCCCTTCGATCTCTCAGTGTAGAAGCTGCTAGATCCTGGGTTATCCTGATTGTGTTTCCACAGTATTCAAATTGTTTCTTCTTGGAAGCTTGTAAGATTTTCTCTTTGATCTGGGGACTCTGGAACCTGGCTATAACATAACTAGGAGTTTTCATTTGGGGATCTTTTTCAAGAAGTGATTGATGAATTCTTTCAAGTTCTATTTTGCCCTCTGGTTCTAAAATATCAGGGCAATTTTCCTTGAGAATTTCTTGAAGGATGCTTTCTAAGATCTTTTTTTGATCATGGCTTTCAGGTAGTCCAATAATTTTAAATTGTCTTTCCTGGATCCAGTGAGCCAAAGCTGGTGGGGGCTGCAAAAAAATGACAACCCCCTAATAGCTCTGGCAGTTGCAAAAACCCCAGTGATTTGGGACAGAGCTTTCCTCTCTGGAAGCAGAGTTCCACAGAGCTAAAAAGACAAGTAATTGACTGGCAGCATGAACAGGCAAAGGAAGCAAAGTAAGAACAGCAACTGAACTCTAGATTCCTTCTTAGGGGGACTAAAAGGATCAAAGCATGAAACAGGAGGAAGACAACACAGTCAGAACTCCCACACCAAAAGCTTCCAAGAAACATGAAGACTGCCTACAAGCCATAGAGCAGATTAAGAAGAATTTTGAAAGCCAAATGAGAGAAGTGGAGGAAAAATTGGGAAGAGAAATGAGAATGATGCAAGAAAATCATGAAAAGAGAGTCAACGACCTGACTGAAGAAAATAACACCTTAAAAAATAGATTAACTTAAATGGCAAAAGAGGCCCAAAAAGCCAATGAGGAGAAGAATGCCTTAAAAAGTCAACTTTGCCAGATGGAAAATGAATCTCAAAAGCTTTCTGAAGAGAATAATTCCTTCAGAATTAGAGCGGAGCAAATG